>JAJJMB010015111.1:16253-192664 GCA_023531105.1 Papaver atlanticum | reverse complement strand
ACATATTAGCAACAAAGATCCAGAATACAATGGCTCCAATTAGGAGATAATAATACAAACTTCTTCCACACCAAAGCAACTAAACCTATAGTTCACCTAGTTCCCTCAGTATCCATGCGCCTCCAACTTGCAATAAGTCACGCACTTGGAACAATTTATTTGGTTCGTATTCCAAACAGTAAAGGAATAACAAATCTGTTCGGTAATAACTCTTTTCAAACAACGTGATATGAGTTTGACAAAAGGCTCTTCCATGATGCAGTGAAAGGGTGGCTCATGCTGATGAAGTGAGCAAACTTATTTAGCATATCCACTACTAAAAAAATTACATCTTTCTTGTTAAATTTGGGAAGGCCTTCAATGAAGTCCATACTGATGTTCCGCCAAGGCTGAGATGGGATTGGTAATGGTTGTAACAACCCAGCTGGATGAGCCAATTCAGGTTTATTTCTTTGGCATATGTCACAGTGGATGACCATGAGTAATACATCATTTTTAAGACCTGGCCAGTAGAAGTAAGTTTTAGCTCTCACATAGCTCCCTTGAGTGCATGAGTGTCCACCAATTGTAGAAACATGCACAGATTGTAACACAGATTCTCTCAACTTGTTGCTAGTGCTTATATAGACTCTGCCTTTATATCTCAATACACCTTCAATATAAGTGTAGTTTGGGACAGCAGCAGTATTGACCATCATTTTAGGAATGAGCTGAGAAGCAAGAGGATCATTGGTGTAGTTATAAATAACCTTAGTGGACCAAGTTGGGGTGGAAAGAGACATATCATTGCAGCTTGTAGAAGGAGAAGAAGGTAGCTTAGATAAAGCATAAGCATCTGTTTTTTTCTTTGCCCTTCTTATAATGGATGATGTAATCAAAACCCAATAATTTCATTAACCATTTTTGTTGAAGGATAGTTGTAATCTTCTGATTCATGAAATACTTAATGCTCTCCTGATCTGTGTGGATGATGAATTTGTTTATCAACAAATAATATCTCCATTTAGTGACAACCCTGACCACAGCTAATAGCTCTTTCTCATAAGTAGATAAGACCATATTCTTTGGACCAAGTGGTTGGCTGAAAAAAGCAATTATTCTTCCTTCTTGCATAAGAACTGCACCAATACCAGTAGAGCAAGCATCTGCTTCTACTACAAAAGTTTTTGAAAAATTTGGTAGAGCCAACACAGGTATGGAGCACATTGCAGTCTTGAGTTGTGCAAAGGCTTGAGAAACTGCATCAAACCAGTGGAAGGCATTCTTCTTTAATAAGTCTGTGATGGGTTTGCTGATCATCCCATATCCTCTCACAAATTTTCTGTAATATCCAGTTAGACCCAATAACCCTCTTAGTTACTTGATATTTGTGGGAACTGGCCAATCTGTCATTGCATGAATTTTGGAAGGATCGGCTGCTACACCTTCAACTGTAATAATGTGACCAAGATATTTCAAGGAAGATTGAGCAAAGCAGCATTTTGAGTACTTGGCAAACAGTTGAAGTTGTCTCAGCAGGTAGAGAACCATAGATAAGTGTTGCACATGGTCAGTAAGTGTGGCACTATACACCAATATATTATCAAAAAATACTAAACAAACTTCCTAAGATATTCACCAAAAAAAGAATTCATTAATGCTTGAAAAGTAGCAGGATCATTAGTTATGCCAAAGGCAATAACTTTAAATTCGTAGTGTCCATGGTGTGTTCTAAAAGCAGTCTTTGGAATATCAGAGCCATGTAATCTGATTTGGTGATATCCTGATCTCAAATCAATCTTGGTAAAAAAAATTAGATCCATGCAGTTCATCTAGTAGTTCATCAATCATAGGGATTGGAAATTTATCTTTGATGGTTAGGTCATTCAACTTTCTATAATCAAGCACAAAAGTGCCAAGAGTTGTCTTTCTTTTTGACAAGTAGTATAGGAGAAGAAAATGAGCTATTGCTATTTTGAATAATCCCTGTATGAAGCATTTCTTTAACTAATGTTTCAACAACAGTTTTGTGAATGAATGAGCATTTGTAAGGTCTTAAGTTAACTGGCTGAGCATTAGGTTTGAGTGGTATTTTGATGGTCTAAAATTCTTAATGGGGTAAGTTGGATGGTTCTGAAAAAACATCTTGATAAACATTCAGTACATCCTGAATTGGTGATGGTATATGTAATTTATTGGCTGAACAGAGATGGAAAAAAGTTGCCCTATTAATCCATGAGTATTTTTTATGATTGTTTTACCACTCATCATTTTAAGGGTTGGTGTATAGGATATACCTTTTAAAGTGATGTGATTTCCCTGGTGAAGGAAAGAGATGCATAATGTTGCTAAGTTAAACACCACATCACCAAGGATATACAACCAATCTGCTCCAAGAACTATGTCACACCCCCCAAGAGGAAGTAAATGGAAATCACCTTCAAATTGATGGCCCTACATTTGCTATCTAAGCTGCTTACACCTTCCTGTGCTAGTAGTTCGATCTTCATTAGATATTGTGACCAGCATGTGAGCTGTGGGATGTATTTCACCTTCAATTTGGTAGCTAAGTCAGTATCTATGAAGCTGTGGGTACTCCATGTATCCACTAGGACAGTAACTTGATGCTTCTTTAACAAACCAGGAATGTGTATTGTATCGCCACTCGTATGACCAGTGAGGGCGTGTAGAGAGATTTCCATCTCAGATTCTACTACTTGTTCATCAGGTGGCTCTTGAGTAGTGGGTTCAGCATCTTGAGAGGATTCTTCTTCCACAACAACCATAAATAATTGTGTGGATTTGCACTTATGGCCAGTAACATATTTTTCATCACAGTTGTAACAAAGTTGTTTTTCCCTCATTTGATTCATTTGTTCCTGAGTAAGTCTTCTTATTGGAGGAACATACATAGATCGAGGAGGAGGGATTGAAGTAGTAGGTAAGGATGTAGATCTGGGTTGAGAAATGGTAGGTAATGATGATGGTGGAGTTTTAGAAGGGAGGTTTGAGTATTTAGTGAAATTAGAAGATGTTGTATGTGGCTTAAACACAGGGTTTTTGGAGGTGGGGTGTTGAGAGGAAATGGAATTTTCTTGTAATCTTGCTAAGTAGAAATCCGGTGACGGGGTAGTTGGTTTATGCATCTGGACAGAGCTTTTAATCTCTTCCTTTAAGCCACTAATAAAGCTCATGACAAAATACTCCTCAGAGAGAGATGGGTTTTTGTTAATCAGGCCAAACTGCTCAAAGTATTCATCTACTGCGGTTAGTTGTGAGAGTTTGTTAAAAAAACCCACATAGTTATCATTAGCAAGATCCTCAAATCGACTACAAAGACTCTCTACAAAATCAGGCCAAAGGATAAAGGTTTTACCAGCTGAAAAATCAAAAAACCAAGAGTTTGCTTTACCTTCTAGGGACATAGAAGCAAAACCCACTTTCTGCGATTCTTCAATAAGGTGGATCTGGAAGTATCTTTCATATTTGCGAATCCAGCTTCTAGGACTGTCACCACTGAACTTTGGTAGATCTCCATTGGGTGGTTTAATATGAGACGTAGAAGCAGTATCTCTGGAAGAAGAAGGATGATATGGATGGGAATATCCACATAATGGTGGTGGGGTGAGGTGCGAAGAATGGTGTTGGGATTCATGTTGTAAAGACAAAATCTCAATAAGTTTATTTAACTTTGTTTGTGTGGTTGTAGTTGCAGAAGTAAGATGTTGAAGGATGATACAGATATTATCTAACTTCTCACCATGTGAATTATCCTCAGCAGTACGACTAGCAGATTAACGGGTGTGGTTTTCACTCAAAGCCTTCAATAATTGATTCAGTTCTTTGGTTTGACTGTTTATGTCCTTAATCGAAGGACCTCCTGTCATGATGATGGAGATGAAGGACACTGGATGATACTAATTGTAACAGACTCAGGTACAAACACAGAGATTGAGAGGGACTTAAGCTTAGATCTACAATAACTTCACTGCAGCCACACTGGACTCAGCTACTCTTTTCTGTAATTCATTATTGAAGAAGGACAACAAAGTTCACGAGTCTTTATAACACAGACTTGAAACCCTAAGGCATTCACAGTTCCACAACCCTACACGTGAGCTGATCTCCACCGTTTCATGTTAATGACTCTCAACATTAATTAAACTCTACGTCAATTAAATTACAACTTAAACCCTAATTAATTATTTTAACTAAGGCACCACCAGATAGATATGGGCTAGTCAGGTGCATGACAGGCTTTTTTGTTATGTGAAAGGATTGTTTATCGAAATCGTGTTTGGTGGCTTTTAACAATATGAGAAGTGGCTTCCTCCAAGAATTGATTTAATCAAATCCAGGGGTTCCTCAAAGGAAGAATGGGGTTTGTAAGATAAATCCTAAAGGGAAAAATATTATTGGGGTAAGTTGACGGTAATCAAGGAATGAAGGGTTACTTAAAAATGTAAAAATATCTGAGGAACCCCAGTTCGATTCCTTTCTATTCTATAAACTCATCATTAAAATGTAATGTATTTATAGCCCAAAATATAAGATATACGGTTAGGATTAATAGTTTAATAGTTTTAGTTTGAATTTTTGTTTTCATATTTTCCATATGACTAAATTAATATTTTATTTATTACGCATTATTATTCAAAAGAAACACCTCGCCCCCATCCACTCTCTCTGAATTTGTATAGACATACAGAATCTAAATAAGTGGATTTGTGTTCCTTCGTTTTTCTCCCCCTTCTCTATCTTTTCACTCTCTACCCGATTCTTAGTTTTGTCTCAAACAAGTTAGTGACAATTTTTGTTTTTTAAAGTATAAATTGGTTACAATTGAGTGAACTACTGAGACCTAAATTTAATATTGATCTTGTTTTGTACTTTTCATTTAACTCGATTGGTTTGAATTTATTGTGTAATTTTAGGAAATTTTTTTTTGTTGGAAATTTGATGTTTGGATGAATCTTGGTTTATCAGTAAGGAACCAAATTTAACAATATTCCTTCTTTGATTGTGTCGATAGGTCGTCACCTACCTGATGGCTTAAAGGAATACTTGCTGAAATTGTTTTTGTAACTTTTCTTTGGGAATGTTGAGACTTGACATCATATAATATTACTTAGATTCGGTGAATGATAGAATTTGGGAATTTTTGAATCAAATTTCTCATCTAGAGATTGGTAAATTACTTGTAATTCTTCGAGGACTGTGTCTTGTCTTGGTTAATGAAGAATTTCAAAGTGAAGTTTCGGTTTCAGTTTAGTAGTAGCTGGAAATTAGGTTAATCTTCACTTATGGCGTTTGATTATTACACTCGGATTGTTTCGGAAAAAAATTGTAGCCACTGATAATTGTAATTATCACAACTTGATAATAGTTGTTTTCACCATATCGTGAAATTTATAATTTTCACAATCGACGCTTTTATGAAAGAGCTGATATATGTTGGACTCATATTGTTTCACCCAATCCTTACAATGATTCGTCGGGAAGTATTCCGCCACCGAAGGCAATGGACAATCTTTTTTTAACCTTAAACCGATAAAATGCATGTCACTGAAAATGCTATGACGATTCTTCTAATTTGACCAACTCATCACAGACCGTCCTAGTCAGTGTAAACGTAACACTCAATCCATACTTTGGAGGACAAAAAAAATTTACCACGCAATTCAAAACATCCGCTAGGAGATATCCACATCTAGGCATTGTCATCCAATACTTGTGACCAATGGTCTTCAATCCCTTTCGACATTTGACATGCACACATAATTCTTTGAACTCATGTTCTTTAGCATATCTATCTCCTTCCCTCATCATCTCCATATAGAAATCCTTGTCCTTCATTAGTTGTACGACCATCTTGTTTCTTAAATATTGGCATTGGGTGACATTTTCAATAACCACCCCACTAAAGTGACCGATTTTTTCTGTAGCAACGTGAAACCCACATTTGTCATCCCCATCAACCTTGTCGGTGGACAAAACAAATAGAACAATGAGTAGAGGGAGTTATTTCAAATACTCTTCGTATATTGTATACGTGGATCGATTTGGTCTTCCTTGAAGATCCCTAGGACAACGAAGAGTACCATACTTCTCTTTTATAGTCACAATTTTCATTGGTTGGGTCTCCACCAAAACAACTTCTTCCACTGCCTCGGCATGACTTACATGAGAAGGCTTCGTAGAGACCTTTAATTTCACTTGTCGTGCGGTTGGTCCACCTTGATCCTTTCTCGAACGACCTTTTTTCTGAGGTTCCGACTCATCTTTAAATTCGGCTTCCACATGCTCGTGCCTAGAAGGGTCTCTTTATTAGAAGAATTAGACGAATCTTTGTTATTAGATAAATGCATCTTCAAATTTTTTCTTTGGATGGTCCTAGACACTTCGGTGCTCGGCCTACCGATCCCATTTTGCTTCGGTGGTTCATCAACCTCCCTTAAACAAGGGTGAAGGGATTCTTCCAAATGGTGCATCAATATTTGGTTTTTGGTGCCATTTGCTACAGAGTAACGCTCAACGATTCTTGTTCACAATTCCGTCTCCAAGAGCGACGGACCATTAATTACCGGGGTGCTTGGATCAAAATATAATTGCTTCTAAAATGGATGAATATCATTAATGTTAATCACTTCAACATACCTACCCAACTTATGACGAACGGGAGTCGATTACCTATTCAGACACTTTGTGAACAATTCCCCTCAGAAGCATTTTTAATTTTATATGTTCCAAAGGGAATCTATGTTTATTAAATTCCATACAACCTCTAATCTTTGTGAGATCACGATTGATGTATCATGGATTGCTTCTTGGATCGACACAACTCCATTTTGACTACCGAGTAGTATTGTGTTTAATCGTCCGTGAGACCCCTCTGCAATGCTTGTCGCCTCGTTCTTGAAGTTTCGATATTCATATGTCCATGCAAATACAAATCTCTCCTTATGCTCTGCCAACCATTGTCTTTTACAATACTTAACGGGTTTTGGATAGTTCTTTCCCCATTCGTCCTCGAATTTCTTCAAGTTATCCTCATAAATTTCCTCGGTTATTGACCAAACGATCTTGTCCCATGATTTCATAAATAATTTCCACTTTATTCCATCCTATTTCCACTTTTCTTCAAATAACATTTTCTCTTCCTCTCGTTCTTCCACGATTAATTTACTAATGTGTTTGTTCTCTTCCTTCGACCTCTTGGTACCCTTCCTTGGTTATTTAGATTGGAAATGATGTTTGCAATTGGATAGGAGGTTGCATTGAGTGTGCCACGTACATAACAATTTTTGCGCTTCCAGAAATACTACCTCTATTGCATTCATTAAGGCTTGATCGTTATAAGTTACAATAACCCTTGGAAAATCCTCGTCGTTATAAATCTCCCTCAATGTTTGCAACATCCAAATGAAACTCACATCGTTTTCATGATCCATTAAACCCCACGCCACCGTGAACGTGTTTTTGTTGGAAGTGTGGCAAGCAATGTTCAACAATGGTATCTTATAGTTGTTTGTCTTATAAGTAGCATCTGTCAACAAAATTTGATGAAAGAATTATGCCAATTGGATCGTCAAAGGATGTTCCAAGAAAATACGAACCATTTTACCATCCTTTTCTTCCTTTCGCAACGTGTAGTCATGTAACTCCGCTAACCACTCTGATTGTTGCGTAACCGTTCTACCATCCGATTCCGTCCTTTTGGTCGTAGGTAGCGCCAGCTTGATTGTAGACAAATAAGACAAGTTGTTAGGATCATCCTCCTTTATCTTACTTAAGATCGCACTCACTTTACAAATCCTCATAGACCTCACCGTCTCCATTTGATGTGGTTTCAACTTAGCAACCATTGCATGCCCAACAATACTTTTCGGGTCATCGTGGTTTTGACAACCATTAGCAACTTTATACATTTTCCACTCTTTACCTTCCTTACCGTCGGGCTTATAGAAGATAACCTTAAATGGGCATCCTATCTTCTTTGTATTACTTCGGTATTTCCTCGTCGTCTTCGTTACGTACTTACGATCCTTTCCCCCGTGACTCTTTTTCTCCCCATCTCGCTCACAAATCATTTCAAACTGAATGTCCTTCATGCAATTGTTCTAAACTACCACGCACATCTTCTCTTTTTCCTTGTTGATAAGTCATTCCCTTGCCTCATCCTTTCTTGCAAATGTCTAAATGCGCATATAAAAAAACAACCCTCATAAGCGTAAGCATTTAACATACATTATTTTTAAAAAGAAAAGAGTAATCATGAGCATACCAAATCGTTTGCATAGTGTAGGGAAGTATCAGGCCTCAAATGAAAATCATCATCAACCGCTACATAGCCTACGTATGATAACAACAAGTTAGTCTATAATAATCGGAAGCACGGGAGTAGTTTTTCTAACCGATTGCAACATAATCGGTAGCAAAATGAGTACCCGAGTCTACCGATTATTATATGGAAATTTGACGGTTTACTGTAAACAAAAACTGGAATAATCGGAGGTATATTATTTTAAAAAACAACCGATTGTCGTATAATCGGATGATATATGTAAACAACATAACTCTGATGGTAAATTTACAAATATATCAAGTTTGGAGAAATTTCATTTTGGAGCGACAATCGGAAGGTAAATCATTTTTCAGAACTTCCGATTGTAAAAGATGAAACAAATAAAGTATTATAAGTTTGGAGAAATCCGTATTTGGGGCAATTTCTACAATCGATAGAAAAGTACATTTGTAAACCTACCGATTATGAAAAATTGAAATTTTCAATTTGGAGGGTTTTCATAATCGGTAGGAAAATACGTCCTCTACACTACCGATTATAGATATTTGATGTCTCAGTACTTAAAATCGGTAGATATAGTAATCCATTATCTACTGATTCTGGGTAGTTCATGGCATTCAATGCAACAAATACCTCAAATCGTCTTCTCTAAACGGTAGTGAACCTTCAACATTGTGTTCTTCACCTTCTTCTTTATACCCATCCATGTTTGTCGTTTCAACATTGTGTTCTTCACCTTCTTCTTTATATCCATCCATGTTTGTCGTTGATTTAAGAAAAATGGGTTTTACCCGCTTCTTCCTCTTCTTCTTTTTCTTCTTCTTCTTTATTAGCCATTTCGAAAAATCAGAGTTAAGGGACCCATTTTTGTCTTATTAATCGCCCCTAATTCTTTCGGGATAGCCCCTAAAAATGCCCGGGAAATTGAAAGTTTAGGGTTTTTTATTGCTTGATTTGATTTCGATTGAATTTTTTTCTATGAAGACTGCAAAGTTCAAAATCCATGGAGAGAGAAAAGAGAATTTGGGATAACTACTAAAAAAAGTCATTAACTAGGATTAGATATAAACCATTAAACATGGGTGGAATGTGCACCCCGATACAGAGGGGGTGCATATAGTAAAGCAAATCTGTGTCGTGAGAAGTGTACTACTCTTTAATATTATGCCGTCAATCTAAAAGCTCCTGTTTTTTGCACATAAAAACTCTTTTACAGTGAAGTTTTGAAAAATGAGTTAGAGAGAAAGAAATGACTATTTCCATGGATCTCAATCCAACATCAATACAGAAATATGTTTATGTACATAAAAACTAGTTACAAGGAATAAGGAGTTTCTCCGCCCTGTGCTGCATTAGTGCTACAAAATGAATCCTTCTTCCACCTAACCTCCCACCGATTGAACTATTTCTGAAGAAGACTTTCATAGAGTGTTCATCGGAATGGTACCAAATACACAACGCTTAACCTATATATGTGGAAGGACAGCAGAAAGATACCAGACCATGTACCAATTGGGGGACCTCTTGATACATAATAACCTCAACTGTTGATGCTAATGTAAGAAACAACTTTTCAGAACCAAGGCATCCACCATATGTACATCTCTTCCAAGGTTTTCATGCGAGATAGCTTCGCCAATCAGACGGCGAGCTTGACCAGGAGTTTGTTCGAAAGAATCTCTGGGTTTTTACAATATCCTTTTGATGTAACGACATGAGTGTTCAAATATGAGAGTAATATTGTGAAATATGAAACTCAGACCTGAGCTTGGGGATTCTGAATTTCCACTACACTAGACTCTACAAGAGGATCATGAATGAAAGTTTCAAGAACACTCATTAGAATGTCTGTGTGTGTTCTAAGCACCGAAAGTGTGATTTCACAGACCTTCAAGAAAGAACACTCGTATCCAGTTATGCCCAACCCGTCTATCATGTTCTGTGGATGGAGCAACACACACATTAAACATTCATTTGTTAACACAACTATTTTATAACATATTAAGAAACAAAATAGTTGTAATTTGTAACTGTACCTGGGTTAATCTGAAGGCACTAGCTCATGTTTCTCCAACTGCAGACCCTTCTCAAACAAACAACTGAAAATTGACGTGAACACAATCGCCAGTTGTAAAATCAAAAAGAATGCTCCCCATGCCTGTCGCCAAGGCCCACAATGTCCCCAACCATAGACCAAACAGCAGCAGTGTGAGCATAAGCAACTCAAGCTCTAAACCAAGAAGCTGGCTCCGAAAATATTGTCAAGAACCATTTGTGGAGATTGGAGGGGACAATGGCAAAATTTTGGTCTTCAACATCTCACCCTCAGAGACCTTGCCTTGACATTGGTCACATATCCATTTAATCACGGGATTAGTTTTCTGCCCATCAAATTTCCCATGGGCAGTATGGATATCTTGTAGTATATGTCGTAAACCGCGGGTGTGGGGAACCCAGTCTATGATACCGCAGTCCTCGGTCAATGGGATCATAGCAAAGGTGCGGATGTAAAGCTCCCTCCGAGGGCTTTCTGGATATTTTGCTAAAAGACGGTTGATCACTGACACAAACTCCATCATGCGTGCATCTTTTCTTAGATCATCTTTCGGCTTGCAGAGAAATGGGTGTTCAACACCATCACTACCAATAAAAAGTACCTGACAAGCCAAAAAAATGGATCCTCTTAAGAATATGAAACTAATTTACATTATAAATGACCAGAAGGACGGATACAAGTACATGGAGAAACAGATTATGGCTGTCCCTCCCCGGAGATCTTGACAGACACTATCTGGCTTTTTAATTAAAAGTGCGACTATTAGTTCAAACCAGTACACTCATGGGGAAAATATGTTCAAATCAACACACAAAGAGGAGCAAAATATATTCGATTCAACTAAAGCAGAACAACAATTACAGCGAAATGATTTACCTTCTTGGGTTTCTGAAGAGATGATATGATTTCAGCTTCATCTCCTGTTCCTAATATAGTCGAAAGGTCTGAAGCTGAGAACATATCAATGTTATGAGGGTCAGTGTTCATTTCATTTTCATACATCGGTCGACTGACAGTAAGAGCTGGTTGGATTGGTATTATGATTCCCGCTGGCATCATCCGTTTCAGAGAACTAAACTCAGTTGAGATATTGATTGTTCTCGCTTTTGGCTGGCCCGGATGGAAGCACAACCTGATCAGATGGTCTATCAAACTAGCAAACTCCACAAATATATACTACCGCCATCACTTCCTTGCCTGGAGACTCTGTGCTTCTTGTATGATACGAGCAGCAGCCTCACGCCTTGCAGGAACATGAGACTTTGAAACTGCTGCCATAGTCCATAAAGCTTGTTGTGGGTAATCTTGCAGAACAGAGGTGATGATATCCTTGACAATCTGAACAGTTTCTTCGTTCTGGTGACAAATTCTAGAAACCAACTGAGCTAGCATTGCTAACCACTGGTATCCTGGCAAATCCTTTAGGCAACCTTGCATGACCTGATACATATATTACATGTAACATCATCATTTGATCTGTAGTTAGAAGGAACTAGTACTTAGTTTCTATCAAAAGGTAAAATACATACCCGTGATTTTTGTATAACTTTTTTTACTTCCGCTAATTCAGGAATGCTGGGTAGCAAAGGGAGCTCTCGAATATGTAGTTTTAAGAGAACCTTGTTTTCAACCACGAGTTCTTCCAAGATCTCAACAACTTTATTCAGATAAAAAGATGTTCTTGACAGTTGCCACTGCTCCAAAAATGGCATAAGAGCAGCAAAGGCTTGTGAAATCACATACTTGATGGGGAGACTTTCACCAGTTGTTTGAGGGTTTCTTTATCAACAGCATGCATAAGAAGCACCATGATTTTAGGCACACAGGTGGAAAGATGAGAACCCATCAACTCATTTAGCATTTCTATAAGTTTCAGGCTTGTTTCTGCAAGGATAGATCCTCAGCATGAAGCGTTTTCCGGTCAATTCTGTTAAGAAGACCAAAAAATGGTTCCTTAGAAATCCACTAAGATCATCAGAGCAGGTCAAGACTCTTGCAACTTCTTGTATCATTGCAGGGACCCTCGTTAGCCTGCATGCAAAAACAAAGCTAAAAGGTGAACATCCTTTTACTACAACGGTAGGATTGTGCTTATACACCATAATACAAATCACAGAAATTTGGAGCAACATATAGTGTATAGTAATTTTGGAAAGATCGAACTCCTGAAACAATTAAGTTTATTCCAACAAAATCTAAGTTCAATGGGATGATCAAAGAAATAGAGAACATTTATGGTAGAGAAGGATTCTTCAAAAACACTATTTTCTGCAAATACACAACTTTGAGCTTTAATGACAGGGAAGACTTTTGAGAGCACAATTTTTGTGCATCACAGGCACAACATAGAAAAACCGAGACAGAACTTTAAACTTGACAAAAAGGATAAAATAACTTTATATCAATGGACTGATGAAAATGACTGGAGATTGGTATTCTAAATTTACCTATCAGTGGTCTCATTCGAGTCTCCGTCGCCTTGAAAGCGCACAAGTTCATCGGTAATGCTGGTAATGCAGCTCCAAAAGTTTCCTGGTTGCTAGATCCAGTCTGTACGTGATAAAACTGCAAAGCAGATAGTAGCTGGTGCCTATCACCTTGAAGAAAAGAAAATATGGACTTTCATAATATGACAGATGCTTGATCATTGTCCCGCTGAGAGATCACAAGCTTTGGAAGAACAACTGGAACCATTTGTTTGAAGAAGTCCTCCATTTGCGCACCAACAACAGCCTCTGCAAATTCCCGAATCATTGCTGGGCAGTTCACCACTCGCGCACAAAGATAATCATAAAGCTGATGCTTTATATAACTAACCTTAAAAGAAGAATGTCGATCCCTCCTTTAAGATGGAAGTAGCATGATCTCTTTATCAACCTTGACGCATCCATTATCACAACCATATGAGGATTATCGAGCTGATCAACCCACTGAATAAGTGAATAAAAGAACAGCTGCACATGGATGTCAACGGCATTCATAATATCTGCGATCACCTCCAAAAGTGTCTCAAAGACCTCAAGATCTTTCACAGCTGCCAAAGCATGTTTAAGTTTGTCCAGAAACCTCTGCTCTATCATTTTTTTAGATGTCTCCACATCCCCAAACAAACATGTCAAACTAGGAATTTCAAGGAAATAACCAATCTGACCTCTGAATGCTTCTCTTACACTTCTCTTCTTATTATGGAGTACAAACTCAAGACACTTGATCCACTGGGACCTTGTCTTAAGCAGGATGTCTTAAGACCCGTGCATGAGGATCCGTGGAATAATTCCCACACGGGCAGCTTGAGCCTCTTCAGATGAATCATCACAAAGAAGTATATAAAAGAGAGACACTGAACTATTGAAGTTATGGTCAGCACTTCTGTCACACTTAGGACACCAGAATCCACTGCTGAGAATATCTGTAGTTTGATCCTTTTTGTTGATATCATCAATTAAGAAAAGCTTGCACGTCGTGGCACTATTGGCATACACAGACCCATGGAGGCATGTCAAGCATCCAAGAGTAAACGGAACACTTTCATTAACATTGCTGCACTTTTTTTTCCCCAAGAACCTGCAAACAGAGCAATACCGAATTTTAGTTAGACAACAAATTCAATTTATAATCTTAGACACAGAAAGTAAAACCCAGTTACTAGGAAGGCAAAACCAGCGGTATTGTCCATGTCTGGTATTGAATTTTGAAAGAGAGGAAAATGGACCCAGGTGGAAAGACTCCATCTATACAATGTATCTCAGAGAAGACGAACTACCTCCAAAGATGATCCATAGGGATTATAATATGCATGGTTTTGTAATAGAGAATCAACTTCAAGCAACTTCTGCCTGTATATAGGTAAGGTATGGCTAAACAATACGCAACTGACTTGATAAAAAGATCAAGGCCCTTTTCAAACTTGAAACAGGTATAAAGTTTGGATTAACTTTTTATGGCTTAACGGTAGCTTTTGCGAACACTACACAATAAAGCCATAAACATATGACAGTGACAGGCTCTTAATGAAGAAACGGTATAAATTTCTTATATAAACGCAGTAGGCTTAAGGCTTTCCATCCCTATTCAGATGCAGGAAATCTAGAGGAAGCAGAGATGTATACTATTTTGTTTGCACTTGATTTTACTTAAGAATGATACTAGACACGTAATTTTGTGCTCTAAGTATTGGAAGTTAGGACATCAGTATACTATCTGAGAAAGATTCCAGTTTATCCGTTAACTATTATGGGTCTTATCCTTATAGCAATAATGTGTAGATAAACATTTGGCCACGTGCAAAGTCAAGGCAGATCAATTATCCCGTTCTTGGGAGAGAAAAAAATATCGAGGAAAGTAGCAGCAAAAGGTCCACCTAGTGCAATCACATCCCTACTAGCAACTGTAGTTTCCAAATTGCAAGTGTAAAAAACATAATAAGTGATAAATCAAAATTCACTTACTCCAGTCTTCTAAGCATATGTGGTAGTATGCCACGACCAGCGCACAAAACAATCATTGGTATCGAAATAACAGCTTCAACGTTAACCTCTTCGGCTTCATCACAGAGAGCCAAATCCAGGATTTCAAGAACACTTTCAGGTTTTACTGCAAAACCAATCTTGGAGAAAACTTGAACAGATAGGCATTTTGTCTTCCATATAGGATCCGCTTCAGTCACTGCGAGTAAATGTGTCCATGGAAGCATTAACACCACACCGGGATCTGCATTAACATCCATAGTTCTGAAAAGGATATTCTCCAGGGAAAGGGACCCTGCACAGGAATTGGAAGGTTGACGCCATCCGTAATAATAACAGGAGAAGACGAAGACAATAAATCAAGATCATACAGTAATCGAGTCTTAGCGTGCATTCCTAACTTTATAAACATATGTACCTCTCAGGTGTTATTCTTTTTCTTTCTCTTTAAGGTTTATGGACCTGAAGAGAAACTCTTAACTCAACAAACTCTTACTAATGTATCTACTATTTGTAACTTGTAAGCAGATGCACCTTCTTGCACTATATTTTTTCTTTAGCATTTGTTTTTATCTCAGGAAGACAAAAGCGATATCTTAAGCCATTAGATAAAGGCGCAAGCGAGATTTTGGTGTTTACATGTATCACTAATACTTGATGCAGGAACGGAACAGAGAGTAAAATATTAGGTTTGTAATCTTACTTTGCGGATTAATATGCTATGTACTGCTTCCAAACAGGTAGCCAAGTCAAATGGAATCGAACTGCTTCGTTTTGCCTGCAAGATATCATTCTCAAATTACTGAAACACATGGGAAATTTGAAATGCTAACAGGTTTTAATCTTTAATATGTACCTGCTCAGATATCAGGCATCCAGTCACACACTTGACGAAAAATGGTAAGCGCCAGTCATGTTATTGGGTAGTTACAAAAGATGATGCACGGCATGCTAAGTGCAGTCACTGCAGTTTCGGGTGTTAACATGGATTCGCTAATTCCACTTGGCTTTAGTAATCCAACAAATGAAAGAAGTGATTCTCGCATAGGATCCGCATGTTCCTTGTCCTGCTCGTGCTTCATTGTACAATCAAGCCCAACACGAGCATTAATGTTAGATAGCAATGTTTCTTCCTCTACTTTTTGGCGCTTATTCTGTAGAATATCTAAGTTCTGAACCAGTCTCTTGTCTCCAACTTTTGAGCTCTGGTTTGTTTTGTCGCTTCCAGATGAGATACCAATATCTGTATTCTCCGGATTTACATAACCAACAAAATCAGGACCAAGTATACCTATAGCGATGCGAAGGCAATCCATCATTGGCAAGGAAAGTTTTGGAGAGTACATCATATTAACAAGAGTTTTCGGCTTCCAGATATGCACAGAGAAAGTTTTAGATATTCGAACATATGCACTGAACACAGCAACCTGATATTTTTTGAAGTTTATAGTTAGTACCATGTAGTGAAGGTAAATTTGTTATCTACGCCGATCAGAGTGTTTCCCAGCATATTCACCTTAAGCTCAAGGCTATCCGTGTTTTTCAATGATTCTGCGAAAGCATTCACTAGATCTCCAGCTCTAAGCTCAACCACGTCTTTGGACAACTTGAGCACCTATGCAGGAATCATAGACAGTGCTTCTGCAACACAAGCCCATTTTTTTTTTTTAAAGAAAAGCCAAATCATTATCTTTCAAGATTTAAGTATCCCTGAACTACGAGTAAAAAACAGAATAAACGAATTCGGGAATTAAACAAAAAGATTACTGAGCATTTTCAGAAAAAGTCTACTACTCATGCAAACAGTTGCTACCTATATCTGGTTACAGACTCTCAGGGCATTCCCTACGTCTAACTCTTCAGGGATCTCACGAAACATGAAGAGCATGTAGGAGCATGCAACACAAGCCCATTAACATAAGTTAATATTTTATTTTTAATAGCATCATAATTTTGAAATGGAATTAGCAAGAAGTACCAGAAGAAAATACCTGAATGTTGGGTGTTCTTTCCCATTGTGACCTAATATGGACAAGACTGAGACAACAAGATTTTCCACCGGAACATTTCAGCATCACTTACAGTTGTTAGGACACGTGCAAAGTCGAAACATGCCTATCATAAAATGTAAGCTATCAGAAATGTGCAATTAAGTTGGTTAATAGATAGTGGACTGTGTGTCCTCCTTCAGTTTAACATGCTACTCACAATATGTAAAGCAGCATCTCCATAGCACAAAAGCGGACACGCCGCGGATACAAATGATGCATTGGTAAGTCCTTCCATATACAGAGTTCCTTCAGTTTGGCATTTACTGATAATCTCAAGGGTCACCTCTGGTTGTCTGTGACATTAATCAAGATACCAAGGCCATCTGTGGGTCTGAAACATGCTGGAAGATCACCAAAAGGGGATGGACTACTGTACATTCCACCAAATGACTTATGGAAGCACTTCAAGGATACTACAGGAGACTCTGTCATAGTGGAGCTATCTGTGAATATTGGCGCTACATATAGGACCTGTAAACAAGGAATTAGGGGCTTGTTATGAAGATGTGATCAGCGAAACTTCTGAACTACAAAAGACATATCATTACAAGAATTTGAAGAAAAACTACTTATAGAGTACAAATAGTTTAACGGAAGAAACAAAATCGTAAGCAATACATACTAGAATTTGTGCACATGCTGCACGCATTCGAGATTAGTTAATAGTTCTCAAATCAAATACCCAAATAAGTGCATTAGGTAAATCACCAGGGATCCACGGTTTTCTTTAAACTATTCAGGGGAGACTTTTCATGTGAAACATATGCGCAGTTAAAGAAATGCCACTTATAGAACGCTTGGTATGCGGAAATGAAGCTTGTCTAAATGAATCACAAGGTACTTGCATCAAACAGTGGAAATCAATCCAAAATTCGTTTCCTAGAAAAATCAATCACATACCAAAGTCTAATTGCTCTAGTAGATTCAATTACTTTAACCAGACATGGTATAGGAGAATTAGTAATTCTAGATACGTATTCAGACCAATGAATTCAAAAGAATTAGTTGCTGGATAAGCTTAATTAGTTCATTTGTATTGAGTTGGTTGCTTTCAGTATGTCTCAATTGAGTCAACTCAGATTAGATATTCTAGAGTTGACTTGAGAAAACGAGGAAACCAATATCTTAAACCATTATGGTGTGGCTAGGAGAACCGTTCACCAGCGCAATGAACTTCCACTGGTTTGATTCATATAAGACAAAGTCTACAACAATAACACATACCTTCAACTAACAACATGGCATCCAAGAAAAATTGTCAATATGATCCTCGATCTCCTGAACCGAGCAAGGATAGAAGGGATCCACCTGTCTCGAAAATTACTCCATGACAAGATCTGTAAGACCGATTCGTAAATTAGTAATACTCATGGACATGATAAGAGAGACCTTCTTCTAGAGCCTAAAACACCAGTTATACACATATGCAAAGGTACTTTCACAGTGATGTAATATGTCTCTAGCAGCAGCAATAACCAAACCATTCACAGCCATTATTATCAATTGTTCAGTTGTTCTACATCCTCACATGTGTACTCAACATAGATTGCGTAAACAAAACCCCTTATAATTACCATCCCTATTTTTATTTTCCTGTTAAAGATTTTGATCTACTTTATCCCCAAAGAATAAAACCCTAACCAATAAACTGAAATGTCAAAATAATCAAACTCATGAGAGTGAAACACTAACCTAAATTCAGGTTCACCAAAGAAAGGAATAACAACACTAGCTTCCCTATGGAAGTAAATTCCTGTGAAATTCATTGATGTATGTGATAAAAGCTTTAGAACTGCAATGTAAATTAGAAAACTAATAAGAGGATCAGGATACTATGTAATTTTAAAGAAATTGAGAGAGAGAGAGAGAGAGATTGATGAAACCTGTGGATGAAGGAAGAACATAAATTTGGAGAAAAAGATTAGGAAGAAATCTATTCTCTGATTGATCATCATCAACTCCATTATTTGCTGCTTGTGAAGAAGAAGATGCTGATGATGAAGAAGCAGAGATCTTTCTCGAAGTTGATGAATTAGACTTGAGAGTTCTGCCATTAAATCTCTCACTCTTTCTACTGGTTTGGTTTCCCTCCATATTCCCCACTCCCTACAACAACAAAATGTCAGAAACTAAAGAAGTTTCTCTTATACACTTCTATAGTTCAATCAAAATCTCTGTATTTTTTGACAAAATAACTTCCAAGGGCCCATTAGCTCAGTTGGTTAGAGCGTCGTGCTAATAACGCGAAGGTCGCAGGTTCGAGACCTGCATGGGCCATTTATAATGTTACTTTATTCATGTTCGAGACCTACATGAACTATGAATACATATGCCTTAAAAAGGCCTAAGTTTTTTACACACCTTTAAGAGCTATATTAGCATTTGTTTTAACTTTTTACAGCACCTGACAAAAACTTCCACCAGAAAAAGGTCGAACAATAGATCTGTGTTGCTACATAATATACGTTAGTTACACTTCACATACAAAAGCAACTTGGGTCTAAGAAGACCTCATTCAACGATTCAAGAGATCTGAAACCAGCCAATACTACAACTGTCTCTTAAGCCTTTATTTCTATTCAAGCAACACAGTCGCTCTAGATCCAAGTTAGATGAGGGTCAAATACATTTCTTTTGGAAACAGGTGGAGGGGCCTGAACTCTAAACAAAATATAGAAAAAATCTCAAAATTCATCAATGTTTTTCTGCCTCAAACAGGAAAAAAGGTCAGAGGACTCAGACTAAACCATCTTAACTACCAAGTATGATAAGGAACCGTAGCCCAATCAACCCAGTGTTTTAACTACACTGTGTTGATAGTTATTGGTCATCTAATTAACATCTAGCAGTTCAATTTACTCTCCAATCAGGAAAGGTTGACTCTATTGACAAACTTGCTAAGCAGGAATGCTAGAAGTAATAAATGAATGGTAGAGCTAGTGATGAATACAGTATAATAGTGCCTAACCTGAATGCATCTTCTAGCTCTTTATTTCCCGCATCCAGTTTCAAACCATCGATAAAGGCATGTGCTGCATCATTAAGCCTCTGCTGAAAATGCAGCAAAGATTATCAGAAAGGATTTCTTTAAATGAAAATAAGAGATGAAAAATAACCGACAAGGAAAAATTGACGAATATGTACATTCAGCAGTTCGAGTGCTACGCCTTAGGCCAGTCTGGTCTTGCCAGACACACTATGAGTAGCATCTTTAAAAGCAAGATCTCCTTTATTTAAATACATATAGCTCAAACTCATGTTGGATAGCACAGCTGCATCACCAGGTTTCAATTTGAGGGCCTGACAAACAAATCGCTCGACCCATCAGTGGGAGAAAAGTAACACACGAGACAGCTGGAAAGAAATAGGCTAATGACCAAAAATTCTTTAATTCCACATTTGAGACTATGGTATGGGATAACATGTGCCTCTACATATTAATAAATAATAACACTATGTAAACAACTTTAAAAAAAAATTTTGAGGAACAGAGAAGTTCTCTTTCTTGTGAAAAACTTTGTAGTTTAGACTTGAAAGAAGCCACTGGCCCACTGTTCTGAAACTTGATCGAAGATTTTGAAATAAGCATATACGGACTGTATTCCTATTTACGTACTGACACAAAGAAAAATGAAGGCTTGTATCCTCTTTCGTTCCTAGATCATGATTTGGCAGACGTACACTTCTAGTATAAATGAAGATGTTCCTGCAATTCCCAAATGAACCAAATTGTATCGTGCATGATTATACAAATGCTTAAAATCACTACATTATACATGGAAGATGTATGAGTTCTAATTTCACCTTCCATTTAAAAGCTATCAATGAAATTGAAATTAATTTAAACGCTTAACCTTATAGTGTTTCTGGTGAGAAAAAAGTACCTTTGAGTACCAATATACTGCCAGCAAATACTCCTTCCTCTGAAATGCACTTGTTCCCCTTGATTTTTCCTCAAGAAAATTCTTCTTTGCTTTACAAATCATCTGTCCATAACGATGATTTAATACTTGAAAACTTTCTATAAACGACACAAGCTCTGCCGCTTGAAAGTTGGAAACTGCCGAATGCCAACAAAAACAACAAGTATGTAATGATAAGAATGTTACTGGTATGCCATATATACCAAAATAATGAGAAACCTAATGTCGATCCAGAACTTCTAGCAATAGTTATTTACAGCATGCCAGGGAAAAGATATTGAAGTCATTTTGGTCCCAAAATGCTAAGCCACTATTCAAAACCTCAAAAGAAAAATAAATATTGTATTTACCTTTTTTTCAAACTTCTCAGAATTTACATGCTTCATTATTCCAATTATGCTCCAGTCAAGGTATAAACCTCAACACCTCGACGATTATCATTAACAGCTAAGACTTCTGTTGGCTTTAGCCCGTGCTGTGAAGAGAAAGTTGACTTTCATGTTAAGAAAACGCGATAAAAAAACTAAATTGAGGATCAAGGAAGTTTCCCCTTTCTAGCCAAGGATGAAGTAATCAAGGAAATCCCTTTTGACAGCTCGACTCAAAGCAGCCACGGAGCTTTACAAAGGCAAATGAGACACTCACTGAGTACCACTACAAAAACTTTTAAGCACCATTTCATGTCAGTTACAACAGATGATGCACTAAATGAGCATAGACTAAAAGTATAATTAGCTTACTCTATTTGTAACATTTGGATCTGCACCAGCGTCAACCAGCAGCTTGATGATTTGTATTACCCCCACTTCAGCTGCACTAGAAAACGGTTTTACTCCATCTGGTCCACCATTTGGATCAGCACCTGCCTATACAGATGAAAAAACATTTACAAGGACAAGTTATACAGGGTATTTACAAACGCAGAAATGGTATAGTAAACTACTGTCGAGACAACCAAACAACCCTTAGATAGGCATGTATGATGAAAACACCATCGCCACTCCCTAAACACCCACTCAAAAGAAATGGAACCAAGAGAAACATGGAAAGTTCCCTAATATACATCTGAAAGCAAACATATTTAGATTGCATGGATAAAAAAGGAGAATGTTTAGATATACTGTACACTGTTGGTTTGAACCGTAAAACTAGTCTGAATATATGTTAGTAAGTCCAACAAGAATGTAGAAAAAGAATTTTTTCTTCAGTAATGACACCACACATTGAAAAGATTATGAAACGATAGATGAATGAAGTGGAGTAAATGCATACGGAAGACTAAATTTGGCTGTAAAGATAATGCAGAAGGTAGATTCAGTGATCGCCTTTTTTTAGTGGAAAAAAAGAAGAAAGTGTGGAAGTAAAAGGAAAGATTGTATGTTATTATCGTTTTCACATAACAGATATGTACGTAGGAGGAGGTGTATTATGGTCACATTAGACAAGTTAGCTGAAAGGAAGAAACTTATAAAACAACATTAGGCAGAGATGCAACTCAACAATGATAGGAAATGTAAGCTTTTAGTTATATTAAAAGAGCTTAGTATACACATTCTATTGTGTATAGAGGATTTAGCTAAAAATAGAACTAACTCAGAATTAAAAATAACCATGTCGTGATCAAGCAGTTGCATTTAATCTGGATAAAATTTAGGTTACCATTCAGAGATCACTTGGGTATTTGCTAAACAAAAAGCCATACCAGTCCATGAAAAGAAAGTAAATGCTACTCACATTGGCACCATGACCCAGAAGAACTTTAACAGTATCATGATCGCCATGGGCCGCAGCATATTGTAATGGTGAGCCAAGTTCATTCCTAACATCCACATTAATACTTTTTGAGAGCAACAAGGGTATGACATCTTTATGTCCTGCAACACGAAGAAAAAAAAAACAGCAGGACCTCATTAAGGGTACTCTAAAATGTCTGAATAATTAACAACATATGTCAGACTACTGGTTTTGGTATGTACTCAACATCTATATGATTTAGTCGCATATTTGGAGCCACAACCTGAAGAACACTATAAATCTACCTCTAAACATATCGCAAACGGCAAACCAAGGAATCCAACTCTTCGATTTGGTCAAACAAATTAGAAAAATGGTTGATTGCATCCAATGACACATGCATACAATTGTAACTACTGAAATTAAGGTAATGTTAGTGACTGCGAATCACAGGAGGGCCAATAAGGAAGACAAATGAGATCATCATGATGAAGGCCTATTCATACTACTACGGATATTACACGAGGATAAGTAAAGTTACCATTTCGGTGATGTCACCCAGATCCATCATATGTATAGCAACAAGTCCATCAGCCTCTTCATTTCTTCGAGGCCCTGTTTCAGACATATTCTCCAAGTTCCCTGATCCCGATCCTCAACATCATGTTTTCTGCTTTTATCCACGCTTGAATATGTTTCAGCACCATCTAGGTTCAATGAAGCAAATTTATCAACAGGAACTGCTCTTCAAGCATCTTTAACCCAGTTGGGGTTCACAGGCAGGCAATGTTTCTCTATACCATCATCACAGGGAGAAATACTACAACCAGCCTCAGGATAGATAAACCCATCAAAGGAGCTTGTAAAGATCTCAGGGTCCTGAATTCCACTTCACATGTCTTTCATTCCATTACATTTGTGTCCAAAACTAAGCTTTCCTTCTCTGGCGCAAAGTAGACTTGAGTAATTCATTAAAGGTTCACCGCAGTATGTTGCTAACATATCAGAGATCTTAGTGGATAATACGGAATATAGTTATTATCCATGTTATTATCAGTTTGGAAGCACGCATGAGCAGCTGAAGGTCGGCTACATTCTGATACCTCTTCAATTTCCGACCCATCTTTCAGACAACTATCTCTGCCACTATTTTGTGCTCTCGAAGAAGAAGGGGGATATTGGTCTGGATTGACCACATGAGGCAGACCCTGAAACTGAGCTAGTAGGCTTGATGCCAAGCAAGAATCTAATTTCTTTTTCACAGAACTGTTCCAATGATTTCTTATCATATTAACTGTCCTGGGGACGCAAAAGCAGAAAATAATTCAGTAATCAGATTAGAGAAAAAACTAATAGACGAACTTAAAATGTGCAAAAAGGAAAATGATGAAAGTGAATACATTTGGAAAGTTACCGGATCAGTTGGAGCGCAACCTACCTTTCATAGCGGAATGATGCAAGGGACTACAATTGAATCATCTGGTATTTCAGGATTGGCACCCATTTCAGATATTCCACAACAGCCAAGCGCCCTTCGTAAGGGAGTGTCACCTGCGAAACACATCACCATAGAGTATATAATTTAACATGCTTGTACTTACTGATTATTAAGAATATCAACTTTAACTTCAATTAATTACTAAAGCTCCAGAAATCATTATGAACAGGATGTGGTCATATACAGGTGAGGGACATTAACCCACTCAGCCATGTGTTACCCGCTGACCTACAATTCAATCAGAAATACCTATCTCATTTTCAACACTGAACTTTAAACATCATAGATTGGAGACGTTTACTCGGTTTTAAGCTTATAAGCTTTGAATTCTAATAGTACTAATGCTTCAAAAGTCGTAATCAAGAAATTTGGTCACACGCTAATGTGGATTGTTCTTACTGACGATGAAGATCATTCAACTTGAGGTTATAATAAGTAATAACCATTCTAGAAAACCCCTAAACATGACCAATACATTAAGCCAAAACAACAATTTCCAATTCCAAAGTACTACTAAACCCTAACACAGAAATAAATGAAAAAACATATTCAATCATACAATTCATAAGGAAGAACACTATGAACACCAAGAACCATAGAATTTATTGAAATGCCCACAATTACTATACCTGATCCATCTCATCTCTTCAAATGAATAGGTTATTTGAATGCAGAGAAGAAGAAACTTAGAAAATGAACTAGCTAGGGTTACAGAAAGTACGGACTTAAAAGTTGTATATTATAATCCAGGGCGAGGGAAGGAGAAGAGGAGAAGAGGAGGAGGAGGAGGAGGAGAGTGTTTTAAGAAAAGTCGCGCCAAAGATTTTGACTGCATAGTGAAGCGGTTGAATCGATGCCAGTCTAATGTCCGGGGTTGTACTCATTCTGCCGTATTGTAAAAGTTCCCGGCCTATGTTACACAAACACGGACACGGTTACGACACGACACGGTTACGGAGACACGTCATATCTCAAAAAAATTGGTTACGGCGACACGTCATGTGTATTAGACACACCATTAAAATGAGATTCTACAACAATGTGCTCAACATAGTAATTATTTCTATTTTTAAAATACTTTATTACTAATAAAATAAAATTAATAATAATTAAATTATGATCAAGTTTTTCATAAATAATGTTTATATTTGATTAAAAGACGAATAAATTAGCTTCTTATTTAGTTTATTTTGATTTTTCAAACCAAAATTAACCAATTATGGTGTGTCTGAAAGTGTCCAAATAGTGTCTGCAAAGTGTTCAATGTCGATTTCTACGGGACACATGATATGGCGTGTCCATCGCGTGTCGGGAAGTGTCGTGTCTGGTATGTGTCCGACACGATTACGGCATCTTTATAGGCGTGTCCGTGCAACATAGTTCCCAGCACATGTAAGCCAACGGTTCTGGACTTTGTATGCCCAAAATCCATAGTTGTTTATGGCTCAATAATAGACGGGTCCTAAGCGCAAGGGCTATCAAATGATAATACTCATTTAAAGTGAAGAAATTTGATATAAATAGGTTAATTTATTAAATACCCCTATAATAGAAGCCCAACAAAAATACCCTCTCACAAAATAATTATACCCTCTCCTAAAAAACTCGGATTGTTAGATTACAGTTATGCCCCTCAATATATTTCAACATTTTAACGTTACAACACACTTACTCCCGTAGCCGTTTCTTATCATATGCACGATCTCTTTCTCTCTCCAGTTGCTTCTCGTTCATGCCGTAACCGCATCTGAAGAATTTGAAAACAAAATTGAAAAAAACTGTCGATCAAAACCAGAAACAAAACCGTCGATCTATATATATCATCAACAGAATAATTTCAATCATCTTTGCTTTAAGAAAATAAATAAATTGTGAAAAATATGATCGAAAATTAGGTTTTATTGAGTGTACTGAGTTTGAAGAACAAAAGAAAGCTTAAACAGGTAAAAACACTAAAATCCCTAACAAATCTACTGTATTCTATAACGATTTTGCTATTGATTTTGATTTGTTACAATTTTACGATTTCGGTTTTGAAATCAGATTTCATTTTATGAAGAAAATTTTTTTTGTTGCATGTATGATTTATCATCAATTACTGCTACTAATATGTTTGATTTGATTTGGTATCTAATTAGTTTGGTATCTAATTGATTGATTTTGATTTTAGGTTAGTTTAAGATGTTTTTTGAGGTTGGAATTGATTTTGATTTTCAGCGGTGGCAGTTTCAGAAGAAAGAGGTAAGAAGTGATTTCTTCTGTCGATTTTGATTTTCTCCCAATCTATTGTTCTGTGTGTGTATTCTTTAGTATTTCCATGTTGATGTCAAAAAGTTCTGCAGAAAAATCAAGTTTCAGTTGGATGTTGATGGTAATAGGGGGTCAACAATAGGAGTTGATCCCATGAAATGAATATGTTAGGAACAATAGGACTAATAACTTACAAAATCATGTCCTGGGATTTTTGTTGAAGAATATTTTTTTTTAGTTTGGTTCTGCTTCATGTAAGGCTATATATGAACAAGTTATGGTAATTGTTGTTTATGATTGTAAATGAATGAATGAAACTAATAACTTACAAAATCATATCATGTAATTTCTGTTGTGGTTATAAAAGAATTTATTTTGAGGTTTGTTCTCTTTCATGTAAGGCTAGATATGAACAAATTATGGTAATTCTTGTTATAATTGTTGTTGTTAGTGTCAACAACAGTAGTTAATCACATAAAATGGTATCAACATCAGGAGTTGATCCAATTTTGATCACAAAAAACTGAAAACTAGGGCCATATTATACAAATAGCATTGTGTCGACAACAGAAGTTGAAACCATTTGATGGGATCAACAACAAAAGTTGATCACATTGATAGGATTAACAACGGGAGTTGATCCCATTTTACTAAATATTCAACTGTTATTGTTGTGTTATTGAATGAATAAGAATGCTGACTATATTACCGTTGTTTGAAATATAGCAATCTAATGAGGAGATCACCACGGTTTAGCCAGAAGAATCAAGAAGAGGATCAACCGGAACAGATTAAGAAAAATGTAGCAAACAAACGGAAGAAGATATTGGAAGAAAAACATTAACAAATTGAAAGAAGGACAAAGCAGAAAAATGATCAACATAATGAACAAGTCAAAGCAACAAAAAGAACAGAAGAGGGACAAGAAGATTCGGAAGAAGACGAATCGCAAGAGATTGAAAAAGTTAAAGCGACAAAAAGAAAGAAGGAGAACAAAAAGAAATTAGATGATGAATAGAACGCAAAGGTGAAGAAGAAGAAATTTTTTTTGAAGAAGAACCATCAGTTAAAAGAAAGAAGATGATAATTGAAGAATCAGAAGAAGAGGAAGAAGAAGATTCAGACGTAGAAGAGAACAAATCCGAGGAGGAGGGAAAAGAATCAGAGGAAGAAAAAGTAACCGAAGATGCGAAGACGAAAAAGGAACTCAAAGGTAGCAATATTGAGTTGTGTTTTATGCTTCCATATCATTAAGTTGTTTAACTATTAAAAAGAAATAAGTAAATGGTTGAGTTGCATGTATGCAGGTAGGCCAAGGGCAAACGAAGTTACATTCAAAGGAGGTCTCATTCCATTGGTTGAAATGGGGAGTTTTCTATACAAGCTATTTGAAGTAGAAGAAGAAAGAAATAAGTTGAAACCAATCCTTGCAAAAGCATTGAAGGCCACTCCTTTCTGGGACTTCTTCAGCCCATTCTATACAGCAGACATCAACAGTATATTGACTCCTAAATGGTTAGAAAGAATCAATCTTGCAATACGCCTGCTGTTTAGTGGATTTAATAAAGAAACAAAGAAGTTTGCATCTGGAGATCCCAAAAATGATGAGAATTATACAGAGTGCTCTCTGGATGCAAGGGAATTTGCGTTGATCTTCAAAATGAGAAGAATTATAGAGAGTGAAGATTTCAAGAAGATGCTTAAAGCAAAGCAACAAGATGAACTTGAATACTAAGTTCATAGTAGAAAAACAGCCAGATTCTAAGGAGAAAATAACTAAGACTGATGTTGAAAACAAACTAAGAATTGCAACTAGAGATAAGTCTGACCCAGAGTATTTTGTCAGAATTTTTGCCATGTGGTTGTGTGCGCTGTTTTTCTTCTCAGATTCTGGAACAACAAGCTTTGCGAGGAAATGGTTACCTCATGTTCTACAAATGGATAAAGTGTCATGGCCAGATCACATTGTAGATTTTTTGATTTCGAACATCTCAAAACAAAAATAAAAAAAAGGGATTGTTATCGGATGCACTACAATGCTACCGGTAAGTAAAATACATTTATTTCAAAGTAAAATGTTTATATTTGTATATAGTACAATGTTGCATACAGTTTGTAAAAACTAACCTCTTTCATTTCTCTGCATCCAGTATTGGTTATGTTAACACACTGGGAACTGCATCGAGAAGAGGCGGGGTTTTGAAACCAAAACTTCGAGATTCCTAAGATGGAACCAGCACATATTGTGCAAGAAACTTCGCAATAATTTTGGCGAAAAAGCTAGAGAGGAAATAGACATGACTTGGTTTGAGCATCAGGTAATTTTTTTCTTACTCTCTTTAAATTTCCTAGTACATAATACTGATTTTTTGTGTGTAAACAATGGAAGTTGATCCCAGCAAATGGATCAACAGCAAAGTTGACACAAAATAACTGAAATCTACTGCAGACAAGTATGATTATGCACATTTTTTTGTATCTGTGTATTTACATTAGAGTTGGTTCAGATTAGGATTAGGAAAACAAGTGTGATTATAGATGATAGAGTTAAAGAAATGATACCGAGTTGCCATCTGAAATGTATTACAGGTTTTATGTATCAACAATGAAAGTTGATCCCCAATGAATGGAATCAACAACCAAAGTTGGCACAATATCTGAAATGTATTATAGATTTTGTGTATCAACAATGGAAGTTGATCCCCAATTAATGGAATCAACAACCAAAGTTGACATCATATCTGAAATGTACTCCACTTATATATTGCCTAAAAATATATTATTGCCCAAAAATATATTATTGCCCAAAAAATACTTTGCTCACTGTATTACACACCGGTTTGCAGGTTCGTGCGGTTACAGAAGATGAGATGTATTTGATTAACCTATCAGTACCAGCACGAGAATTGGAAGCAGAGAGGCAGAGGAATGAAGAGCTAACAGAATAAAACTTGTATCTTGAGTGTGACAAGCAAGAGATCACTTATCAGGGAAGGGGCCAAGCAAGAACATTGATGAACAACATAATCTTCATGAAGAATATCATTGACAAAAACAAGGACATGATTCAGTTGCAAGTTGTAGATGTGGAGAGACTTTAAGATATTGCTAAATAAGTGAAGGAATTGAGAGAAAAGGAAGAGCACGTTAAGAAAGCAAGATCAGAGAGTACTCAACGGGAATACAGAGATGCATCCAAAGACTTCTTAGAGACTGAGTTCACTCAAATGGAGAATACAAGTGGAGAACCATCTGGAAAGGAGACTGGAGCTGACTTGAAATCTGACTTGAATGTAGATGAAGAACCAGAATCAAGTCAACTGACGTTGTCATTGTCAGATGCAAGTCCAACCAATTTAGAAAAGAGCTTTCAGAAGGGTTTTCAAAGTGGACTAAAGATCCAGGTAAATTCTATGTTGAAAGATAACTTGGCAAACTGGAGTATGGGATTCCATGCAGGAAGAGAAGAACAAAAAAGACAAGAAGCAAATCTTTAGATCAGTAATGTGATTGCAGAGATTGGTAATTCAGTTGAACAGTTAGAAGAGGAGAATGAAGTCAAAGAAAGAGAAAGAAGTACAAACATGCAGGAAGCGGAAATGGTGGGAGATTTAGTTGTTTATTCAACTCCTCCAATTAAGGCTATACTTCCAGAAAGATCGGATTGGGTCTCTATAGGTACTATTTTAACTCAGTTGAAGAAGTAATCAATTTACTTCTTGGTGTTCAACTCTGCAAGTGTTAGCTACTGTACTCTGTTCATAGTCTGCTCATTGGTAGTTGGTTTAAGAGGACATATTAGTTACTATAAGAATTGTGTGCAAGTCTGTTTATGTTATGCATAGTTTGGATGATATATTTGTAATGGTTTGTTATGAATTAATGTTAGTATTAGTTTGGTATACTGATTTCTATACATCCATAATGAATAAAATGAGTGAATGTTAGTGTTGATGGGGAAAAACGATTTGCTGGTTTTTTCAGAAAATGGAGAGACGACCGTGCGGACGGAGACTTCTCAATCGAGCAAACTTCCTAACCGCAAACAGATGCACTGCACGGGAGTGTTAGAGAGATCAATCTGTAGGACTCTGGCCTAAACCAAGAAATGGCCATTCCAGAGTCAATTCGGTCACAAAGAGGGAAGAGGGTTGATCTGTAGGAGGGAAGCTGAGAAGTGTGTGAGATCAATGGTAGATGAGTTCTTAACGTAAGAAAAGCAAGTTTCCATTTTTATTTCTTCAGAACAGGAAAAAAAATATTACAGGTGAAGTTTGGTTCTATTTTTGGATAGGAGAAGATATTCTCACAGGATATTGTTACCAAGCTTGAAGAGATATCAATTAGAGAAGTTTTGAGTTGAAAAAGGAAGAAGAATATGCGTGAAGATTAAACAGGGAAGAAAAAATACCGTAACTTGCTGTAGAAGAGAAAAAAAAGATTTTCCGACAGATTTAGAGAGCCTGTGGTGTATATATAGGGTGGTGAGAGTCCTAAGAAGGAAGAAGAAGACTTTAGGGGAAGTTTATAACACCACAGAGCCGAAAAAAATCAACTTGCAGGAAACCGAGTTCTGCTGCTGCTGCCGGAGAAGAAGAAGAACATACAACCCACACTGAACCGTCACAGACGAATATCGTAGTTCAACAGCAGCAACTGAGTATCGTTTACAAACAGTTTCCTGCAGTCACAGAAGACCTTTATCGACGATTTTGTCTTCTGTTTTAGACCTTCAGCGACTACAGTGTACTCTTTTACTCTTTTAATCAACTTTTGAGCTATAAATATGTACTTTGAGCAAGTGATTAATATGAGGAGCTAAACCCCTTAGCCGAGGCGACGGAGGAAGCCATTGTTCCATGAAAAGTGGTATAATTCTATTTTAATTATTTTTGCAATTTTTTATATGATTATTTGCATAGAACTAATATAGGAAAATTGATTTTTATTGAGTAGTTATGAATTGTTTTGATGGAACATGCTAGGTTTTTAAACTTCTGATGTTTCATGCTTTATGGTTACAATTATTACTTCAAAAATCTATTAGAGGCAAAATATTAGAATCACTTTAAAAGAAAAAAATTGCATGAATATTGATTAGAATTTATCACTTAATTTGTTAATGATGGAATCTAGAGTCTCGGTATTTTCTTTATATTTTTGATACAACTTTATTTAATTGTTGAGTTTAATTTGAGTCTAAAAAAATCCTTCACAAGTTTTAGAGTTCGAATCTTTTTACCACTACAAATACAAATCACATCAGGACGTATAGTTCTCGAATGAATGATGTTGATAGTGGAGTCAACATAATGAATATTGATAGTCTGAGCAAATATTGCTCGTATGATGAATTGTTGAATATTGATAGTTTGATCAATATTCGAGCATCTGAGCAAGTATTGCTCATTTGATGAATTATTGAATATTGATAGTTGAATCAATATTCGAGCATTTGAGCAAATATTTCCCATTCGATAAATTACTGAATATTGATAGTTGAATCAATATTCGAGCATCTGAGCAAGTATTGCTCATTTGATGAATTATTGAATATTGATAGTTGAATCAATATTCGAGCATTTGAGCAAATATTGCTCATTCGATAAATTACTGAATATTGATAGTTAAAATCAATATTCGAACATCTGAGAAAATATTGCTCATTCGATAAATTACTGAATATTGATAGTTGAATCAATATTCGAGCATCTGAGCAAATATTGCTCATTTGGTGAATTATTGGTAGCATGACCAAATAAAATATTAATTAAAATATTGGTAGCTGGACCGAATATTGTATAATTAATCCAGATGTTGATTGCTGGATTAACATAAAATTATTAGTGTTTGAACTTGCTCAGAATTACGATTTGCAGAGCATTTGTTTGAAACCTTAATTTTGATCAATTGATCAATTGATGATTTACTGAAAATAAGTCACTGAGTGAAGGAGGGACCGGCTACATGGGATGATGGCTGACCATGTAGCGCCCAAGTGGTCGAGTGAGCATGCACCAAAGTCTTTTGTTGACCAGTTGGTGAACGAATGATCAAATGCTGGTTTATTCATTTATTAAAATAATGCTCGTGTGAGCGTTAGGTGGTACAACCTAGTTATGAAGAAGTGAGGGACCGACCAAAAGGGTATAGAACCGTCCCTTGGTGGTGTGGGACCAGCTGATGGTCGATTGAGCAAATCCCAAGTTGGTTGGAGAGAGTTTGGACCCAATATGAACTGCTGAGAGATAATTATGTCAATATTATGAAAGAGTGTGGGACCGGCTCCTTACAAGCCTAAGGGCCGACCTTAGTTGGTCAAGGTGGCATGCCCGTGTCACCATACTGTTTGTGTCTTAGTCTTGAGAGTTTTGGTATCTTCTGGTGTGCGTTTGAGCAATATTTTGGATTTTAGAAGAGTTTGATCTTGACTGAAACTCTCAATTTTGCTCATGCGACAGATATTTTGAGAATATTAAAATAATAATATTTTAATTTTTTGACGTGAGAAGCCTAGTCGGTCATGTGACTTTTTGGCTGTTTCATGGTTTGAGCAATATTTGAGAAAATATTGAAAAACTAGGGTTTTCGCTCAAACTATGGAGTTCCATGAGATGAAGGAAATAATAATATGATAAAATAAGGGATTACAAGGTGTGGGGACCGACCACGGCTAGGGCATGACCGGCGGGCTAGGTGGCCCGGTCCCGTGACACCCTTCCCTAATTTTGTTTGATGAAAGTATGGAGAAACTAAGAGTTTCGCTCAAACGAGGGAGTTTGCTCAAATGAAGGAATCTTCATGAGATGAGGGAAATGATAAAATAAAATAATGGAAGAGGGGGACCGGCCACGGTGGCATGACCGTCCGGCGGTGGGCTCGGTCCCACGCCTCTTGTTTATTTTATTTAATATTATTTTCCTTCTTAAGTTCCTCGTTCGTCCATATTTTTGAATGCTCGTTCGTGCGTTCGGGTGCTCGTTCGTGTATTATTATCAAGTACACTTGCACCATTTTCTTGGGGCTTACTCGGTGATGGCCCAGACGCCCGATTGTTGAATATTTATTACTAATTCATGTAATTCAGCTGAGAATAAGTCATGAAACGGAGCAATAAAATTAATTGAGTATCTATTACTAATGCATAGAATTCAACTGAGAATTCAGGGAACGGAGTAATGAGATAAAAATGGTTATCTATTACTAATCCATGGAATCCAGCTGAGGATCAGCCATGGAACAGAGTAATGAGATATAATAGATTATTTTCTAGGAATTCAGTTGATGAATGACACGCTAGAATTAATCTATTTGCATAATCGAGATATGAGATAATTGAAGCATCATATTCATTCTGAGGGGTGTATAGTCAGGGAACAACGAACAGCGTGACGTCCTGAAGGCGTTAAACTCTCTAACAAACATTAAATATAGGAACCGGCCAATCATTAAGAGATTCTATACATGGTCTCTCTACGTAGTCAGGGAACAACGAGCAGCGTGACGTCCTAAAGGCGTTAATCTCTCTAACAAACATTATGTCTAGGAGCCACCCAATCATTTTGATTCTATGTAGAGGTGATGATGAAATGTGTGAAGCATCGAACACTCAGCTGAGAGGCCTTTCGAGAAACATGTTCATCATAACTCTAAGAGGAATGCTCTCTCGGTCAGAGATCATGAAATGATTCACAGATCATAAAATATGAATTGTCACATACATTCCTGAAGCCGTGCCTGAAACATGCAGTATCATGATTTTATGATTTTAGCCCTTGCCGAAAATCCACCATGAACAGTTAGTATTAAAGATAGCAGGTATGTACATCTAATTGAGTTTACTTGAGTTTACAGATAAAACCATGCATTTGTTTTTTAATTCATTAAGTGTCAACAATGAAAGTTGATCCATGAAAATAATGGATCAACAGTAATGAATGGGTGAATTGTTATCAAGAGAATGAGTGTTTGCATTAAACATTGCAGGGTATGTACAAATAATGGGGTTAACTTGTGCATACAGATAAAATCATACATACTTTTTATTTTTTTAAGTATCAACAGTAGAAGGTAATCCATTAATATGGGGTAAACAATGGAAGTTGATCCCATGAAAGGACCAACAACAATTGTTGATCCCAAAAAGCAATGGGTCAACAATGACAGTTGATACTGTTTACATAAGCCTATTTCGTGTTAATCTAATTGGATTATTTCCCTACAGGTACTACCCCAAGCTTCAGTGCCACCAATACCGGAATATTTTCTCCTACATAGAAAACGAAATATACTCCTACACAGAAAACAGAAGAGGGTGATTTTGCACCTGCAGATGACGAGGATGTATTGGAAGGGCTTAAAGTGATATATAAAGTAGATGAAATTGATGGGTCAACTGAAGAGGGAAAATGGGACACCACCCAAGACGATGATTCTGAAGCGACGCAGAGCCAAATGAATAACTGTGACACTAATGAAAGAGCAGTGAAACATAACACAAGGGCAAGGAAGGCGCCAAATAAATACACACCTCAAGGTAAAGCGACAACGAAGCAGGAAAACAAGGGGAAGAAAGAGGGAATGGAAAAAAGAATAAGAAAGGGGGAGGAGTTGAAGAACCGATAATAATCGACCTCGAAAATTACATTGATGTGACGCCACCTGAGCCAACAAAACTGAAGAAGCCATAAAAACTCAAACTCTGGAAATCCTGCAACGAGGAAGAAGAAAAGTTCCTTCGTCCATTCTTTGAGAAAGCGACGGAAAGGTATGAAACTCTGTAACAACTTGCCTGTTTATTTATAGGTGTAAACAATCAAAATTGATCCCATGGAACATCTGCGAAAAAACGATTGTAATCCAAGTTACAATTAGAATTTCTTATATGTTATGTAAAGATAATAATACTTCCATTTGAGAAATGCAGTGAGAGAGCATGTAACTTTTATTTCAACAATGACGTGGAAGAGATCGTCTATGGAAAGCATATCCAAGCTCTAATGGATAACAATAACATTAACAGCGAGATTGTTGATTACTACATCAACATGTTGCAATCAAAGATGCAAGATCCAAATAAGCCGAACTACTACGGGAAGAAGCACTTGATTCTGTCTACAAATGCTTATGTAAGTAACGAAAACTCTTAATCTGTATTTTCACAGTTGTTGCATCAACTTATTTAGGTCTATATTATCGTAGTTGACAACTTATTTAGGTGAGATAAAACAATTTTGTGTGCTAGGGATGGTTCAAGTATACATGAATGAATGAATGAATTATTGTTAGTTTTATAGTACAAGAATAAATGGGATCAACAACAAAAGTTGACACAAAAAGCTGAACAATACTACAGTTTTTTTTGTTTAAACAATGGTTGTTGACCATCAAAAAATCTAGAATTTGAGAGAATACCAATTTCAAAATTATAGTGTCAACAACCAAATTTGATAAAACATTTATGATATACTTGTTGTTATTTAATATCAAAAACAAACTAATGTCAAGAATATGATGCAAAACCTGTTGAGGGGCGCAGTAGCTACCCAAGATGCGACGAAAGTGGAGGAATGTTGGATTACAGCTCAGGTAAGGGAGAATTACACAGTGAATGGCGATGATTTGTACCTGCTCATACTAATGTGTCTCCTAGACAGGAAAAAGAAACCATTCCATTGGGTGCTGCTTGCGTTAATAGGTGGAAGATGGTTAGTTTTCAATACCATATATTACAACAAAGGATACAACCAGCAATACTCTGTCATGGTACAACCATTGACTGATGTCCTGAAAAAAATGGAAAAAAAGAGATGTTGATACAGGTGAACCAGTAAGTACACATTTTGAGCACTACCAGGTACCACAACAACAAGGGTTGGACTGTGCAATCCGCATTTGCTTATTCGTGAATTATTTGGTGAAGCGTGGACACTGCTGGGATCTAAATGATAAGAGCATCGAATACCATGACAGGATTAACATGAAGAGAGTGAAGATGGTTGCCAGGATATTGGGGGAATTTGATGCATGGAAACCAGTTTTTGAAATTACTGACACATCTGAAGAAGATAAGGAAGTACAACAACTTACCGACTCAGTCGAAGAGATTAAGGAAGCACAACAACTTACCGGCTAAGTTGAAGAAATAATCAATTTACAAGACTCTGTTGAACCATTAGATTAATGCAACACACTGTTCATGCTCTGACAAAAGAAACATCTTAGGTGTAGTTTAACATATCCTAGTAAGTAAAATGTAGGTCTGCTCATTGAAAGTTAGTTTGAAAAGACATCTTATAGTTACTGTAAAGAAATGTCTAAAGGTCTGTTTGTGTTCTGAAACAATTTGGATGATGTGTTTAGTAATGGTTTGTGTTAGAGCATTGCTCGGTCGAACTCGCAAGTGTTGCAATCTCAAGCTTGTTTGTCAATGTTAGTGATCAAAACTATAAGTCTTGATTTCTAGCCTACTTATAGTGATGTCTTTGACTAGGATAGATTGTGTAGTTGAGCATTAGACTTCACGACGTTCATCAATTGAAGATGAAGAACTACTAAGGCGATCTTGTAGAACTTCATCAACAAAAGGTATGTGGAGACTAAAACTCATCTATCACTTGGAAAGTCTATTTCTAATCTATCTCCTATATTTAGACAAAAGTCGTATTACGATAGTTTTCGATTATACACATTTGAGATTTCGAGCTGAGATTAACTCGCTTACATATTTCTCGGAATATGTGTTGGTAAGCTTTCGCTTCAACCAAGTTCATCTTATATTTTTGACGAAAGTCAAAAGATGATCATGTGAAAATCGCCGAGTAACATCTAAAATGGTTTGTGTGATACAATCATTTGATGTAGGCTTGGAATGTTTCGTTATGATTATTTCAATATCTTGAAAATTTCTTTGATGCTAATAGTGTGTGAAAACGGATATTGTCACCCTCCAAGAAAGTTTCAATGATTGAAATAAGAGTTTAGAATACTTAACCATCATTGGATTATAAACATAATGTGCATTCTTGCATGTATGTGATCCATGACCGGAACTAAAGTATGCATACCCGTATGCGTACTTGAAGTTGTGAAATTCCATGTACCAAGTACACATACCGGTACGCATACTTGCGTAAGGTATAGGTCTGGGAATTTCTGCTGGGTTTTGGAAGTGTACTTAGGTATGCGTACTCGTTCGCATACTGGAGAACTCAAACTCAGACCGGCTACTTAAGTATGCGTACCCGTTTGCATACTTGAGTGGTTAAAGTTCTAAAATTGGTTTTTTCATGAACCAGTACATTTATATATTAAGGAATGCATTCTTTGCAAACCGCTATAATATTCATGAATTGATTCGAGTGAATCAAACCAATTTTGCTTCGATTGTGTTCTTGTATACTTCTATGAGAATATAGAAATTGAACAACTCTTTAACTAGTTTCATTTTAGTCATTTGAACTAGTTATGGTTAAGATGAATATGGTTGATATGAGAGTGTTTATATAGCTAACCTCGGTTAACTACGGTTGAGCCAACATGGTGTACACGTTTAGGTACGGCTACATAAACCTAAATGGGGGTACATTTCATTTGTGTATCACAAGATAAGTTCTATCTAACGGTTGAAAGATATTAACTTAAATCTAATCAGGTTTTCATCTAACGGTGAATATTGAATGCTTTGTTACTAAGGTAACTTAGATTGCAAACCCTGATTTGAAAACTATATAAAGGAGAACTCTAGCAACTGGGAAACCTAAACCCTACACCTCCTGTGTGATACTAGTTATATAAGCTAGAGTCGATTCTCCTTTAACCTTAGGTTTTTCACGAAACCCTATAGGTTAACAACTTAAAGACTTCATTGGGATTGTGAAGCCAGACCCAACTATTTTCTCTGTAGTTGCGTGTTCTAATCTTGCTGTTTCTATCATATTTGAGTACTAACTTCTCTAAGATTTGCTCGAGATTTAATCTCTGATAGGCAAGATAAAAATTAGGCACAAACATCTTCGTCTCATCATTTGTGATTCCACAATATCTTGTTTCGCTACCATACGATTAAGATTATTGTTAGGTGATTGATAATACTAGGCTGTTCTTTGGGAATATAAGTCCGGTTTATCAATTGGTTCCTGTTCACCTTGATTTATCAAAAGACGGAACAAAACTCGTAGGTATTTCTATGGGAGACAGATTTATCTATTCCAATAGACTTTTCTGTGTGAGACAGATTTGTTTATCAAGTCTTCGACTTTGGTGTCGTAGCAAATCTTAGTTGTGGGTAAGATCAGCTAAGGGAATCAAGTGTGTAGTATCCTGCTGGGATCAGAGACTTAAGGAACGCAACTGTACCTTGAATCAGTGTGAGATTGATTAGGGTTCAACTACAGTCCAGTCCGAAGTTCATTGGTAGTAGGCTAGTGTCTGTAGCGGCTTAATACAGTGTGGTGTTCAAATCTGGACTAGGTCCCGGGGGTTTTCTGCATTTTCGGTTTCCTCGTTAACAAAACTTCTGGTATATGTGTTATTTCTTTTCCGCATTATATTTTGTTATATAATTGAAATATCACAGATTATGCGTTGAATCGATCAATTGGGAAATCCAACCTTTGGTTGTTGATTGTAATTGATTGATCCTTGAACATTGGTCTTTGGTACTGTTTAAGTTATTTCTCTTATATTCAATCGGGCTCGCAAATTCCTATTTGCTGATTGCAAATTGAATTGAGAGATAGAGATATAAAACTCTTTGATATATACTTTTCTCTGGATTGAGTCTGACTGTTTAGTTGATTCTCTTGAGAGTAAATTGGAGTTTGTCTATTCAGATTTCCAAACGAAATATATGGTGTGGTTATTGTACCCCCGTTTTTTCAATTGGTATCAGAGCAGGAAAACACGTTAAAGACCTTATAAGTATGTGTTTGTAGCGATCTGAATATGGACAGAGGTGTTATCTCTATAAATGTACCACCAGTCTTCGATGGCTCAAATTACTTATGATGGAAAAATTCTATGCATGCCTTTCTTTAAGCGCGTGATTTTCAATCATGGGTTTATGTGGTTAATGGCTATAATCCTCCGTTTTTTACAGAAGGCGATGTAACAGTTCCAAAGGATATTGGTAGATATGATGCTGCCGAGATTCTTGCTGCAAAGCAAAATTTTGATAGGTTAAACGCTATCATTCATGCCATTACCCAGAGCTCTGGTATCATGTGACTAATTGCACCAAGTCTAAAGATGCTTGGGATATCTTAGAAACCGTATTTGAAGGGAATACCTGTGAAAAGGAAGCTAGGCTTCAAAACCTAAATTCCGATTGGGAAAACCTTCATATGGCATATGAAGATTCATTTGATGAGTTTAATCACAAAGTGTCTAAAATTGTTAATGCATCTTTTGCGTTGGGTAAGACTATTCCTGAAAAGGACATTGTAATGAAAATTCTCAGATCGCTGCCATCTAGATACGACTCTAAGAAGCATGCCATCATTGAAGGTAATAACCTTGCAACTCTTTCCAGAAATACTCTGGTTGGGAAGTTAAAGATCTTTGATCATGAGCATACATCCAAATCCGTAAAGGTTGTTGCCATTAAAGCACAAAAGAACACTAAATTACTTGATAAAAGTAAGAGTGTGTGCATCTCTGAAGATGATCTTACTGAGGATGATTCATTAGATGAAGATCTTGACAAGTCAGTCTCCTTGATCACAAGACAATTTAGAAATCTTCTTTTGAAGAGAAGTAAACGGTTCTCCAGAGATAAACCTATGTCGTCAGTTAAACCTCATAATCGTGTTCCTCCTAAAAAAAGGAATATTTATGAGACTGATGACGAGGATATGCCATAGTGCTTTAAGTGTAAAGTTTTTGGTCATTTTTCAAATGAGTGTCCAAATCGTAAAAAATACACTGGGAACAAAGGTCTTGCTGCAACTCTTGATGAAATGTCTGACAACTATGATTCTAATGAAGATAAAAAGTCAAGTGTTGCACTTCTTTGTAAATATATTGATTTTGATAATTGTAGCAATACATACATCAATCTTGATATTCTTTCAGAAGAAATCTCAACCGGTCTGGAAGAAAAAATGATTCTACCTATTTCTACTAGAAACTCTCTTTCTGATTTTTCAGGTTCCACTATGTGTCTAGCTGCCTACACATCTCGGGCGTCTGAATCATCTTCTATGTTGACATGCTCTTATTGTTCTCTCAAAGGTCATGAACTTTCAAAGTGTTTCAAGTATAAACACAAAATGAGATATGTCAATAAACTTCAACGAAGAGCGAATCGATTAGCAAACAAGCTCAAACTTGTTCAAAAATCTGAGGTATGTAAACGCATCTCTTCTTCAAAGAAGTTAGTTTCCAAAGAAAAGACTAGATCATTAGAGAGAAATTTATGGTCTAAACACTCTGAGAAACAGGGCTCTATGAATTCCTATCGAAAGGGTTATGGTGGATAGATCATTGTTCACCCCAGCAAAACTTAATTGTGTTGGTTAGTGCATCTTGTCTCATGTGCCTGATCAAAAGATACAAGATAATGCACACCTCAGGCTTTAGGAAAAGAAAATTGTTTTTAGATTGTTTTGATTTTCTGTGTTTTGTTTTTGCTCTGTTGAGCGTTGCTAGTCTGGAATTCGTGATTCCTTTCATATCTAATTGATATTGGAAAGGATTTCTCTGTTTAATAAATAAAAGAGGGTTATTCTCGACAATTCTATCCTTTTTAGGGTTGAGAGTTGTGCGTGCGTGAACTAGTATGTTTAAAAGTTTCGTAACCCTACATTCCTTTTTCCTTCTCTTGAAACTCTTTTTATCATAAGACTGCTTGTTGAGACTATCTTGTGATTTCCTCTCATAATTCCGTTCATATGGATACTCCAAGCATTATGTCTTCTGATGGAAAAGATGTTAATATGATTGTTAAGCCATCAATCATGAAGGAAAAAGATAAATCTCCATTACCTCCAACTTTGAAAAGCAAAAAAAGGAATGTGAGGAAGCCAAGAGTTTTTCCTTCAAATTCTCAGAAGTTTTCTGGTGTTCTTGAAGAGTTGGAGGAAACAAGGAAGGAGATTCAGGAAATAAAGGTTATTGTTTTGAGAACTCTTGAAATTCAGAAGGCCTTGGTTCGGCATCAGTTCAAAAGTTTTGTTGGAACCAACTCCTTTCTTCATTAACCTTATGTTCCCATGGATGTTGACGACAAGGAGTTCGGGGACGATAAAGAATTTTTCATAGGTCTCAATGTCTAGGAAACTTCTTATGAGAATTGATTCTTGTGTTTAAGAATGATAACTAGGGTTTGGAATAGCCATCATTGTGAGTACACATAGCTATTGCCAATGTTTTCATCTTGTAATGTTTTTAGATTTATTTGTTTAATTAATTATAAAGTTGACTTGGAAGATGATTTTTGCAATATTAATCTTTATGGTTTTATATATTGCAAATTGTTATGGGATATGTTGTTTACATCCGTGAACCTTGACTATCCCATATTTGTTCAAAAGTTGTCACTATTATATGTCGGTATGAAAGTATTGATAAAAGATAGAATGAACTTTTGACTGCAAAATTAAGCCTTTTATGTCATTATGCAAATATTGATGGAAGAAAGGATGAACTTTCGTTTACAAAGATTAAGTCTATTATATGTCATTATGCAAATAGTGATGAAAATAGAATGAATCTTTGTTTATTCCGCAGTATTGATCTTTCCCTGATCCACATCCTTGTGTTTGACTGTGTTGCTCCGTAAGTTCTCTTATGTTGAGCATGGACAATTGAATTGATCATTTTCCCTGTGGTTGATTCGATTGAGATTTTTGGATACAAATTCATGTTTCATGTGATTTGTTAATGTCCAAAGAAATCCTTCTTTTCGGGTAAAAATAAGGTCGCTCTTGTTGTTCTTTCGGTAATGACATTTTATGGGGGAGAGTTCTTAATTGAACTTGTGCTTAATTGCCAAATCTTTGTGGGGAGTGCAGCTGTGGAATATTGTAGGGGTTATCTTGTATCTTTATAAACTCCTTGATGAATGCATTTAGTTTCGTCTATTTGATGGCATTTAAACAAGTTGATATGTTGTTCTCTTTTGGTCATGAAATATCTCTATGGAAATTTCATGAGGATCCCACTAGTTTTCGTACCTTTACCAATTTATATTGACAAAAATGGGGAGAATTAATGTGTAGTTGACACTACAGATACATATGGTTTACGGATCATTATGTAAGGGGTAGTAGTTTTCATATTGATATGAAGTATTGACTAAGGGCATATCACAATAGGATTGTTGTCAAAGATGTGATACAATTGGACTTTGATGTTGTATAATGATACTATGACATTGTATAACAATGATTGAGAGCAACTGTTTTCTCATTGTTATTGCTACGGATCTTCAACAACAATGATGCGGAATTGAACACATTTGGAATCATTGGAATACTTGGAAGTGACGAATATTACGAGTAGCGTTGAAGAACCAAGGAGATCAAGCATTTGGATGAGAAGCTACAAAGTTTATTTATTTTGTAATCCATATGTATTGATAGTTTTGTCACTAAAATTGAAATAATGGGAGATTGTTAGAGCATTGCTCAGTCGAAATCGCAAGTGTTGCTATCTCAAGCTTGTTTGTCAATGTTAGTGATCAAAACTATAATCTTGATTTCTAGTCCACTTATAGTGATGTCTCGGACTAGGATAGATTGTGTAGTTAAGCATTAGACTTCACGACGTTCATCAATAGAAGACGAAGAACTAGTAAGGCGAGCTTGTGGAACTTCATCAACAAAAGGTATGTGGAGACTAAAACTCATCAATCATTTGGAAAGTCTATTTCTACTCTATCTCCTATATTGAGACAAAAGTCATATTACGATAGTTTTCGATTATACACATTTGAGATTTCGAGCTTAGATTAACTCGCTTACATATTTCTCGGAATATGTGCTGATAATCTTTTGCTTCAACCAAGTTCATCTTATATTCTTGACAAAAGTCAAAAGATGATCATGTGAAAATCGCCGAGTAACATCTTACATGGTTTGTGTGATACAATCATTTGATGTAGGCTTGGACTGTTTCGTTATGATTATTTCAATATCATGAAAATTGCTTTGATGCTAAAAGTGTGTGAAAACGGCTATTGTCATCCTCTAAGAAAGTTTCAATGATTGAAATAAGAGTTTAGAATACTTAACCATCATTGGATTATAAACATAATGTGCATTCTTGCATGTATGTGATCCATGACCGGAACTAAAGTATGCATACCCGTATGCGTACTTGAAGTTGTGAAATTCCATGTACCAAGTACACATACCGGTACGCATACTTGCGTAAGGTATAGGTCTGGGAATTTCTGCTGGGTTTTGGAAGTGTACTTAGGTATGCGTACCCGTTCGCATACTGGCGAACCCAAACTCAGACCGTCTACTTAAGTATGCGTACCCGTTTGCATACTTGAGTGGTTAAAGTTCTAGAATTGTTTTGTCCATGAACTAATACATTTATATATTAAGGAATGCATTCTTTGCAAACCGTGGCTATAATGTTCATGAATTGATTCGAGTGAATCAAACCAATTTTGCTTCCATTGTGTTCTTGTATACTTCTATGAGAATTAACAATTGAACAACTCTTTAACTAGTTTCATTTGAGTCATTTGAAATAGTTATGGTTAAACTAAATCCCGTTGATATGAAAGTGCTCATATGGCTAACCATTTGGTTAACTACTGTTGAACCAACTAGGTGTACACGTTTAGGTACGGTTACACAAACCTAAATGAACGTGCATTTCATTTGTGTATAACAAGCTAAGTTCGATCTAACGGTTGAAACATATTAGCTTGAATCTAATCAGGTTTTTATCTAACGGTGAATATTGAATGCTTTGTTACCAAGGTAACTTAGATTGCAAACCCTGATTTGGAGACTATATAAAGGAGAACTCTAGTAACTGGGAAACCTAATCCCACCCCTCCTATGTGATAGTAGTTGTATAAGCTAGAGTCGATTCTCCTTTAACCTTAGGTTTCTACCGAGACCCTGTAGGTTAACGACTTGAAGACTTCATTGGGATTGTGAAGCAAGACCCAACTATTTTCTCTGTAGTTGCGTGATATGATCTGGTTGAATCTATTGTGATTGAGCGCAATCTTAAGATTGGCTTGAGATTAATTTCTCCGATAGGCAAGATAGAAAAGTAGTCACAAACATCTTCGTCTTATCGTTTATGATTCCACAATATCTTATTTCATTAGTCGATTAAGACTATTGTGAGGTGATTGATAATTCTAGTCTGTTCTTCGGGAATATAAGTCCGGGTTATCGATTGGTTCCTGTTCACCTTGATTTATCAAAAGACGGAACAAAACTCATAGGTATTTCTGTGGGAGACAGATTTATCTATTCCTGTAGACTTTTCTGTGTGATACAGATTTGTTTATTAAAGTCTTTGACATTGGGTCGTGGCAACTCTTAGTTGTGGGTGAGATCAACTAAGGGAATCAAGTGTGTAATATCCTGCTGGGATCAGAGACGTAAGGAGCGCAATTATACCTTGAATCAGTGTTAGATTGATTGTGGTTCAACTACAGTCCAGACCGAAGTTAGTTTGTAGTAGGGTAGTGTCTGTAACGGCTTAATACAGTGTGTGTTCAATCTGGACTAGGTCCCGGGGGTTTTCTACATTTGCGGTTTCCTCGTTAACAAAACTTCTGGTGTCTGCGTTATTTCTTTTCCGCATTATATTTTGTTATATAATTGAAATACCACAGGTTGTGCGTTGAATTGATCAATTGGTAAATCCAACCTTTGGTTGTTGATTGAAATTGATTGATACTTGAACATTGGTCTTTGGTACCGTTCAAGTTAATTTCTCTTGTATTCAATTAGACTCGCAGATTTCTATTTGCTTGAGTAAGTATTGAATCGAGAAATCGAGATATAACTTCTTGATATACTTTTTACTAAGATTTAGTCTGACTGTCTAGTTGATTCTCTTAAAAGTATATTGGAGTTAGTTCATACAGATTGCTAAACGAATTATTGGGTGAGGTTCTTGTACCCCAAATTTTCAATTGGTATCAGAGCAGGCAAACACGTTTAAGACCTTATAAGTCTGATTATTATGGACGAGTCTATCTTTAACGTACCAGTTCAGAAATTACCAGATGATTCTGAAAGCTTGGATTCACCTGAGAGAACTGTCACATCTAAGTCAATATCTAAACATTCTCTTGATGTAGAAACTGTTGATTGGGAAACACGCCTAAAAGGACAGTTGGATGAACTTTCTGATGAAGGTGATTCAGATATTGATAGAGATGTTGATGAGGAAATCTCAGAGTATGCTAAGCTATTAAATTCGTTGGAAAAGAAGTAGTTGACAACTTCTGATATCACACGTCTTCTTGCTCATCTCTGTCGAGAAAACAAGAAATTGAAAAGGTGTTACGAAGGCCTTTATGGTTGGAATCGCTCTTGTGAATCGGTCCTCAAATATTCCGAGGAAAACCTGAGTAGAAAGTCACTTGAATGTGATAATGTTTATCAAAAATACTTCTTGTTGGAAGAGAAACTTGCAGAAACAGAAGCAAGGATTAACTCCCAGCAAACAAGTTTTGATGTCAAAGAAAGCGCTTATCTCGCTCAAGAAAAACGTCTTGAGGCTGATTTTGCTGCTGCTCTTGATAGAATCAAGATGTTGGAAGATGACTTGAAAAAGTTCAACACTAGTTCAAGCAAATTAACCACTATGCTAGGAGCAAGTAAAAATCATCGTGATACACGAGGATTGGGCTATAAGGAAATAAATGCTCCAAGTATTAGCAAAGCGGTAAAATTTGTCAAGGCTAGTGATTCTTCTCAACAAAAGGTTTCCACTAATGGCAAAAGTGAAATACCTTCACCGGTAGTTAAAGTTCGAAAGAGCAATGTATATCAACCTCCAAAGTTAGCACACACAAATCGAGGTAAGAACATTCCTAATGTTTACCACTATTGCGGAAATAAAGGTCACCTGGAAAGGAGATGTCGTTTCCGTATAAGGAATGAGAAACTTCATGATGTTCTTGTTTGGGCATCACAAGAAGTTGTGAAACCAAGATCATATGTTAAGATTAATCCCCTTAACGTTACAGGTTGTAACTGTCCAACCTTTAGGCAAAGGAATCAGTGCTGTGATAAACCTAGATTTGCCTATAAACGTCATACGAATCCTTTTCATGATCGTAATGATTATCAAAAGGATAACTTCATAAATAGGAAGACAAGATCCGATGCTCCCAATTGGAGAAAGACTAACTTGCAAAAGAATAGTCAATCCAATTCTCTTCCGAGAATTTTGGAAGAGAGTAATGGGAAGAAGGTTCCGGTTGTTCCTAAACACACTCAGAAGTGGATACCAAAGAAATTCAATGATGTTTTGAGTATGAAAAGGAATGATCTCCCAGAAAATTCCATGACTATGGAGAAGGCAGTATCCATGATGTTAGAACTTAAAAAGTTCTCTGGAAAGAGGAATTTGGATGTGAAAGGTTCTAAAAGCGATCTATTTCATGATAATCCAAATGTAACTTGTGGTGAGCAAGACATTTTTCACCTCAACACAACTTGATTGTGTTGTAAGTGCATCCTCACCAAGAATTGCCCTTTTATGTATACGGTGAGGGAAACACGAGAATTGGGGCACACAGATTATGTTCGGTAAGGCTGTAGAATTCAATTGGATTCTTTTAAAAAGGTATGTCTATAAACTTGAGCAATATTTGTGTTTTTATTTGCTTAGGGTACTTATAATGATCCATTTACCTTGCTTATCGTTCATTTCTACCTAACTTGATATGTGTTTAAGGTTCTTAAATGTTTAGGTTTGAAAATAGTAGTTCGGGATATTTGGACTTCATGATACACATACCAGGTATGCATACCATCATTTAAAATCAAAATCCAGGGATTTTAGTATGCATACCCGTTTGCACACTACTCCAGGTCATGAAAATTCGTTTGCAAACCGGTATGCATACTTGATCGTAGACGTCGATATTCGGTAAACTTGTTGTGGCCGTAACTTCTTCGTCCGAACTCGGAATTACCTCATTCTTTTTTCATTCTATTCCTTTTTGAATTCCCTTCAAAATGGAGATGAGAATTATTGAATTTGGATGAGTTAAGATTGGTCTTTGTCCTGTATCTTGTTTTTGAGTGTTTTGCTCTGTTTTGTCGCACTTGTTCCACTTCTCTTGGACTTGGGCACTTGGATTCTTGGAGTATTACTCATTTAAGCTCATTTGTAGCTTTTATAAGAATGTTGTTGGTGAATCACAAAGAAGGAAGTTCAAGAATGGGTACACATTGCTATGGGATTCTTTAATGTTCACAATCATCTTATGTGAACTATGGTGCATGGTCGTAAATGAATTTGTATGTTCTTATTTGTTAAGAAAATCTTTTTATACGCCTTTGGTAGCTATTCTTGGTGTAAATCCGTGCGAAAAAGATTGATTCTACCTTCTAAGGACAAAGATTGTTTTTGTAGTATTAATCTTTAAGTTTTATATATTGCAACTTGTTATGGGATATGTGTGTTTGCGTCCGTAAACTTTGATTGTCCCATACGTGGTCAAAAGTTAAGTCATTCATATATCAGTATACAAGTATTGATAAAAGATTGAATGAACTTTTAACAAAACAAAAGTTAAGCCTATTATGTCATTATGCAAATATTGATGGAAGATAGGATGAATTTTTGTTTACAAAGATTAAAGTCTATTATAAAATAGAATGAATCTTTGTTTATTCTGCAATATTGATCTTCCCTGATCCATATTTTTATGTAAATACTGTGCGGCTCCGTAAGTTTTCTTATGTGAGCATTTCCGATTAAATTAATCATGGGTTCTCTTGTGGTTAATTTGATTGAGATTTTTGGATACAAATTCATATTCTTATGTAATTTGTTAATGTCCAAAGAAATCATTATTTTCTTGTAAAAGTAAGGTCGCTCTTGTTATTTCTTCGGGAATGAAATTTTATGGGGGAGAGTTCTTAATTGAACTTGTGCTTAATTGCCAAATCTTTGTGGGGAGTGCGGCTATGGAATATTGTAGGGGTTATCTTGTATCTTTATAAACTCCTTGATGAATGCATTTAGTTTCGGCTATATGATTGCATCTAAAAAGTTGATATGTGCTTTCTTTTGGTCGTGAAATGTCTCTATGGAAATTTTATTAGGATCCCACTAGTTTTCGTACCTTCGCCAATTTTATTGACAAAAATGGGGAGAATTAATGTGTAGTTCACACTACAAATACATATGGTTTTAGGATCATTATGTAAGGGGGAGTGGTTTCCATGTGAGATGGAGTATTGACTAAGGGGGAGTGATACATATCACTATAGTATTGTTGTCAAAGTTATGATACAATTGAACTTTGATGCCATGTAATAATACTATGACACTGTGTAACAATGATTGAGAGCTATTGTTTTCTCATTGTTATGGCTACGGATCTTCAACAACGATGATGCTGCATTGAATATCTTTGGAATCATTGGAGTACTTGGAAGTGACAAAGATTTTGAGTAATGTTGAAGAACCAAGGAGATCATGCATGTGGAAGAGAAGCTTTAAAGTTTATTTATTTTTTATTCCATATGTATTGATAGTTTTGTCACTAAAATTGACAAAGGGGGAGATTGTTAGAGCATTGCTCGCAAGCGTTGCTATCTCAATCTTGTTGTCAAGTTTAATTTCCAAGACTATAAGTCTTGATTTCTAGTCTACTTATAGCTAAGTCTCGGATTAGGATAGAAAGTGTAGTTGAGCTCTAGGCTCCACGGCGTTCATCATACAAAGACGAAGAACTACTCAAGGAACTGGTGGATCTTCATCGACAAAAAGGTATGTGGAAACTTGAACTTATATATCACTCAAAAGTCCATCTACTCTACCTCCTATCTTGAGACAAAAGTCGTATTGCTATAGACTTCGATTATACACATTTGCTATTTCGAGCCGAGTTTATCTCGCTTATCTATTTCTTGAAATATATGTTGGTAAGCTTTCACTTTGGACAAGTTCATCTTCACAATTGACGAAAATCATGTTGATTATTTCAATATCTTGAAAATTGCTTTGATGAAAAATAGTGTGTAAATAACCTCTATTTAACATCCTCTAAGAATGTTTCAATGGTTGAAATAAAGAGTTTAGAACAAGTAACCATCTTTGGATATAAGCATGTAATGTGTTGGCGCATTAGTGTATAAGTCCAAAACCGGGAATCAAATGTATGCATACTTGTGTGTGTACTAATTGGTTGATGGAGACTGGGTAAGTATGCGTACACGTACACATACTGGCGGAAGTTCACGACCGTGAATTTCTGCTGAGTTTGGAAATCAAAACCAACTCAATCTGGTTGCCTAAGTATGCGTACCCGTACGCATACTGGCAGAAAGTTCACGTCCGTGAATTTCTGTTGAGTTTGGAAACCAAAACAAACTCAAATTCGGTTACTTAAGTATGCATACCCGTACGCATACTTAAGTGTGTTACTTTCTAAAATTGGTTTGTTCATGAACTAAAACATTTATATATTAAGGAATGCAATTTGCAAACCGTGTCTATAATGTTAATGAATCGATTCGAGTGAATCAAAACCGATTTTGCTTCGATTGTGTCTTGTATACTTTTATGAGATCTAAGCAATTGAACAACTCTCAAACTAGTTCTTTTGAGTCATTTGAACTAGTTACGGTGAAGATGAATATGGTTGATATGAAAGTGCTCATATGGCTAACCATTTGGTTAACTACTGTTGAACCAACTAGGTGTACACATTTAGGTACGGTTACATAAACCTAAATGAACGTGCATTTCATTTGTGTATAACAAGCTAAGTTCGATCTAACGGTTGAAATATTTTAGCTTGAATCTAATCAGGATTTCATCTAACGGTGAATATTGAATGCTTTGTTACCAAGGTAACTTAGATTTCAAACACTGATTTGGAGACTATATAAAGGAGAACTCTAGCAACTGGGAAACCTAATCCCACACCTCCTGTGTGATACTAGTTGTATAAGCTAGAGTCGATTCTCCTTTAACCTTAGGTTTCTACCGAGACCCTGTAGGTTAACGACTTGAAGACTTCATTGGGATTGTGAAGCCAGACCCAACTACTTTCTCTGTAGTTGCGTGATCTTATCTTGTTGTTTCTATCGTGATTGAGCGCAATCGTAAGATTGGCTTGAGATTAATTTCTCTGATAGGAAAGATAGAAAAGTAGTCACAAACATCTTCGTCTCATCGTTTGTGATTCCACAATATCTTGTTTCGCTAGTCGATTAAGATTATTGTGAGGTAATTGATAATTCTAGACTGTTTTTCGGGAATATAAGTCCGGGTTATCAATTGGTTCCTGTTCACCTTGATTTATCAAAAGACGGAACAAAAGTCGTTGGTATTTCTGTGGGAGACAGATTTATCTATTCCTATAGACTTTTCTGTTTGATATAGATTTGTTTATTAAAGTCTTCGACTTTGGGTCGTAGCAACTCTTAGTTGTGGGTGAGATCAGCTAAGGGAATCAAGTGCGTAGTATCCTGCTGGGATCAGAGACGTAAGGAGTGCAACTGTACCTTGAATCAGTGTGAGATTGATTGGGGTTCAACTACAGTCCAGACTAAAGTTAGTTTGTAGTAGGCTAGTGTCTGTAGCGGCTTAATACAGTGTGTGTTCAATCTGGACTAGGTCCCGGGTTTTTTTGCATTTGCGGTTTCCTCGTTAACAAAACTTCTGGTATCTGTGTTATTTCTTTTCCGCATTATATTTTGTTATATAATTGAAATATCACAGTTTTTGCGTTGAATCGATCAATTGGTAAATCCAACGTTTGGTTGTTGATTGAAATTGATTGATACTTGAACATTGGTTTTTGGTACCGTTCAAGTTAATTTCTCTTGTATCCGAGACCCCATCTCGCTTCTCTTTCTCTGCATTTTTTGGATATGATTTGTTCCAAAATACCCTTAATCCATTCACCTACTGATAATGATAATAAAACCCAGAATCTGAGTCCTTTTCTGCACTTTTCTTTAATTTTTATCCCATCTTTGTTACCAATGTGGTCAAAGGATTTCCAATCAACCTTTCCGATTGCTGGTTTGGGTGAACTTTTCCATGGAATCGGTTGACTCATAAATCACCAGTTCGCACACTCTCTCACTCTCATTCTCTTGCTGGAAAATAGATTAAAAGTGATTTATCAGATGCTACATGGAGTAGTTTTAATAGTGATAAGAAAAATGGTTCGTTTCTCAGACTTGTGAAGGATGATCTTTAGACTTAAGTTCTAAAACTAAAAAAATAAAAAACACACTAAAAATTATAGCAAACTCAAACAAAGTTGATATTAATATTAAAAGAACATTGAGGCCAAGATTCCACTATTTTCCAAGTTCAAAGTGATTAAATCCAATATTTATAATTATGCAATTTTTGCGTTTAATTTGATTTTAAATATTGCAACAAGAAGATTTCCAAAATAACAAGTGTAAATCCAAAGCATAGAACATGAAAACCTAAGGCTAAGTATGCTCTATCAAAAGAATTCACAATTGCTAACAAAAATCAATCAATCAAGGAAAATAATCATAAAAATAATTGTAATAATTAAATAAATAAGAATATACCACTTTTTGTTGGAAAAATAGTTTCCTCTGACGCCTCAGTAATGGGGTTTAGCTCCTCATATTAATCACTTGCTCAAAATACATGTTTATTGCCCAAAAGTTGATTAAAAGAATGAAAAGGTATAAAGCAGCGTGTTTGTAATAGATATAATTGTTACAAAACCCATTGTTACAAAACCCTATGTTACAGAGAAATACTAACATAAATAATTGTTGGAAAATTGTTACAGTTTGAAAGAAAAGGCGACGGTTTTATGTTCTTCTTCTTCTTCTCGACTGCGACTCAATTGTTTCTCTCTGTGAATTTTTTTCTTTGCTTTGTTCTGCTTCTAAGGTTCCCCAAAGTGTACGTTGTGACACCCCAAACTAATCACCTGCTTAGCTAGTAGGTTTACAACCTAATTAAAGCATCAAACTTAAATTACCGACTTTAAGAATCATAATTACATGAAGTACTAATCACAAAATCAAAACTCTCTGATATTATATAAATGAAAGTCTCTCGAGTGATATGAATACAATAATGTGATGTTTTACAGATTAACAAAACAATACATACAATAAAGATAAACAACATCTTCAGTTCGCTAATACCTTAAGCTACGAAAACGAATATCTTCACGTGCACCATTTCTTCGTATAACTGAAACTGAAGTGGGAACGAGTGAGCACATCATCCCAAAGGGGTGCCCAATGGAAATATATAACACTCCGGTAATCACTAATATGTTCACGGTTCTAAAGAATATTAAATAAACAACTAACATGCATAACATGTACTTGCGTAATTTCCCCAGATAAAATATTTTGTATATAATATCGTACATCTCGCACTACTAAATAATACCGCACATCTCGCACTACTCAGATAATATAAAATAAGTAAATAATATCGTACATCTCGCACTACTAAATAATATTGCACATCTCGCACTACTTGACTTAGCAAGAAGTTGTTGGGAGACACAGACACTTCTCACGGGGAAATCACGGAAACACACATCAAATATTCACTCAGCAATCAGCAAACATCGATTTATCACATTCATGAAAGAAAGGTCATTCTAATTCCACTTCCTCGGATATTGTGACCTTAGTAGCAATACCTGTAAAAGACCACCACCGGATGATCTACAAAACCAAAATTAGAACAAACCAAAAATGTGTCATTTTGATTTCTCCCTTCTAATGAGAAAAGCATCAGTAAAATAACCCAGACTCCAATAATAGTTGTCATCCTCACAGTTTCCTGTCTTAGTTGTGATTCCAGAACTACCATACAAGTCCCGAAGGTTTACAATCAAGCATAATATGCAACAAATTGATTCTCATAAGAAATTATGAAAGAAATATTGGGAAGCCTGACCCCCCTATAGCAATAAATAATTGGAGTCTAAACCAACTCCTAATCAACATAAATTAGATATAAAATTTGGAGAATCCGATAACGCATATTTCACAACATTCCCGTCCAATTACACACAAATATGCTCACAAAAAGTAAGTGCACATCATGCTCGCAAATACAAAAAAAAACTCAATGATTACAAGAAGGTTACAGAGTTCCCACCTGATTTGATGACAAGCCATGCCTACCTCGATATCCGCGATCCACTGGTTCATCCTTTGAATCGATCGTTGTTAATAAAGACTAACTATTAATCACACAAGCACTCTATGAATTTAGCCAAAAGTCTCATACAAAGTTCACAACATAAATTCATACAAGTCTCTAGTTATAGGCTAAGTGAACTGTCTAATGGTTCTAAGTCCATTTATGGCTTTACACTTTTTCATTATCTATCTTTGACATAGCCAAGGTTTACTATTTGAATTAGGTTGGTTCTATAGTTTATTTGATAAGTCCTAAGAATATCCATAACTTTGTAGAAGGTACCAAAGGCTAATTCAGACCATAAGTGGTCCAAAAACTCTAATTAAGAATTATGGCCAAAAGCCCAAGTCTACTAAGCCAGCCCATTAAACCAAGGCCTGGTCCATCTGAGTCAACTGATGGTTACTAACGGTCACACTAACAGTCGACGTCCAAGGTCAGGTCAACAGTTAAGGTCAAAGTCCAGGGTCAAAGGTCAAGTCCTGGTCAAGTCTAATCAAAGTAGTTAACTCGGTCAAGGTCCACTGAATCGAGTATGGTCAGGTATGTTTAATGAGTCAACTCAGTTAGATATCTGAGTTAGGTAAAAAAACTTTAGTCAGGCATCTGACTAGACATAAAGATTTAAGGCCAAGCCTTTGCATAGGCCACGTACACTAATGCGCCAACACAAGACGATGCACAATCATGATGCAACACAAAACCGACCAAGATTCAAATGATGCATTTCCAACTCTTCTTGCAAAAGTGCACATCTTAACTATCTCTTCCTTGTTTCAATTCATACACTATACTTCCATGACTCCATGAACTGTAACTTCATTACACCAATCAATCATTCTGCTTACACATTTATCTACAACTCCTATACCAATTGCATCTTCACTTCGATTACATTTCACACAGCCCATACAGATTTCCTGACAGAAACCAATCCATGAGTTGACTTCAATCTAGTTCACTTCAGTATCACCAACAACTTCTTCATGTTCTTTACCCGCGACTTGAACTTCAACAACAACAGTTCTCTGTAATTCAATCTATTAGAGCATTGCTCGGTCGAACTCGCAAGCATTGCTATCTCAAGCTTGTTTGTCAATATTAGTGATCAAAACTAAGTCTTGATTTTTAGTCTACTTATAGTGATGTCTCGGACTAGGATAGATTCTGTAGTTGAGCATTAGACTTCATGACGTTCATCAATTGAAGACGAAGAACTACTAAGGCGAGCTTGTGGAACTTCTTCAACAAAAGGTATGTGGAGACTGAAACTCATCTATCACTTGGAAAGTCTATTTTTACTCTATCTCCTATATTGAGACAAAAGTCGTATTACGATAGTTTTTGATTATACACATTTGAGATTTCGAGCTGAGATTTACTCGCTTATATATTTCGTGTTGGTAAGCTTTCACTTCAACCAAGTTCATCTTATATTCTTGACGAAAGTCAAAAGATGATCATGTGAAAATCGCTGAGTAACATCTTACATGGTTTGTGTGATACAATCATTTGATATAGGCTTGAAGTGTTTCATTATGATTATTTCAATAACTTAAAAATTGCTTTGATGCTAATAGTATGTGAAAACGGCTATTGTCATCCTTTAAGAAAGTTTCAATGATTGAAATAGAGTTTAGAACTATTGGATTATAAACATAGTGTGCATTCTTGCATGTATGTGATCCATGACCGGAACTAAAGTATGCATACCCGTATGCGTACTTGTAGTTGTGAAATTCCGTGTACCAAGTACACATATCGGTACGCATACTTGCTTAAGGTATAGGTCCGAGAATTTCTGCTGGGATTTGGAAGTGTACTAAGTATGTGTACCCGTTCGCATACTGGCGAACCCAAACTCAGACTGGCTACTTAAGTATGCGTACCCATTTGCATACTTGAGTAACTAAAGTTCTAAAATCGGTTTGTTCATGAACTAATACATTTACATATTAAGGGATGCACTCTTTACAAAACGTGGCTATATTGTTCATGAATTGATTTGATTGAATCAAAACGATTTTGCTTCAATTGTGTTCTTGTATACTTCTATGAGAATATAGCAATTGAACAACTCTTTAGCTATTTTCATTTGAGTATTTGAACTAGTTGTGGTTAAGATGAATAAGGTTGATATGAGAGTGTTCATATAGCTAACCTCAGTTAACTACGGTTGAGCCAACATGGTGTACACGTTTACGGTTACATAAACCTAAATGAGGGTGCATTTCATTTGTGTATAACAAGCTAAGTTCGATCTAACGGTTGAAAAATATTAGCTTGTATCTAATCAAGTTTTCATCTAACAGAGAATATTGAATGCTTTGTTACCAAGGTAACTTAGATTGCAAATCCTAAATTGAAAACTATATAAAGGAGAACTCTAGCAATTGGGAAACCTTATCCCCACACCTCCTGTGTGATACTAGTTGTATAAGCTAGAGTCGATTCTCCTTTAACCTTAGGTTTTTCACGAAACCCTGTAGGTTAACGACTTAAAAACTTCATTGGGATTGTGAAGCTAGACCCAACTATTTTCTCTTTAGTTGCGTGTTTTGATCTTCCTGTTTCTATCGTATTGAGTACTATCTTCTCTAAGATTTGCCCGAGATATAATCTCCAATAGGCAAGATAAAAAGTAGTTACAAACATCTTCGTCTCATCGTTTGTGATTCCGCAATATCTTGTTTCGCTACCATACGATTAATATTATTGTGAGGTAATTGATAATACTAGGTTGTTCTTCGAGAATATAATTCCGGTTTATCAAATTGGTTCCTTTGCACCTTGATTTATCAAAATATGGAACAAAACTCGTAGGTATTTCTGTGGGAGAAAGATTTATCTATTCCAATAGACTTTTTTGTGTGAGACAGATTTGTTTATCAAGTTTTCGACTTTGAGTCGTAGCAACTCTTGGTTGTGGGTGAGATCAGCTAAGGGAATCAAGTGCGCAGTATCCTGCTGGGATCAGAGACGTAAGGAGTGCAACTGTACCTTGAATCAGTGTGAGATTGATTAGGGTTCAACTACAGTCTAGTCCGAAGTTCATTGGTAGTAGGATAGTGTCTGTAGCGGCTTAATACAGTATGGTGTTCAAATCTGGACTAGGTCCCGGGGTTTTTCTGCATTTGCGATTTCCTCGTTAGCAAAACTTCTGGTGTCTGTGTCATTTCTTTTTCGCATTATATTTTTTTATATAATTGAAATATCACAGGTTGTGCGTTGAATCGATCAATTGGGAAATCCAACCTTTGGTTGTTGATTGAAATTGATTGATCCTTGAACATTGGTCTTTGGTACCGTTCAAGTTATTTCTCTTATATTCAATCGGGCTCGCAAATTCCTATTTGCTGATTGCAGATTGAATTGAGAGATAGAGATATAAAACTCTTTGATATACTTTTATCTAGATTGAGTCTGACTATCTAGTTGATTCTCTTGAAAATATATTGGAGTTTGTCTATTTAGATTGCCAAACGAATTATTGGGTGTGGTTGTTGTACCCCCGCTTTTTCACAATTTATCCACCACTTAGCTCTAAATCCAACCGTAATGTCACAAACTCAGCCAACCAGCAAGACTCATTTCTTCTACAATGCCTACATATTTATCTACGGCTTAATCCTTTTACATCAGCAACAACACCATCTTTTGTTTTCATGTATTTCACATCAAACCTAAACTACAGCCAAAAATCATTCCACACCACTCACACATCAACCCACATAATTGTAAGCTTACTTCAAATCTTAATACCACTATTTACCATCTCATATGACTAGCCATGACATCTCCACCTGCAGTCAACCCAGAAACTCAGAACTAAAGCTTCAATACCAGCCACATCACAATTTCTCATCTCAGACCACATTTGAAACTCTGTAATTAAGCTTTACAATTAATTAAACCCAATTCACCAATTCTGCTTCCTTCTATTACCCTTCAATTGATTCCCAATTAAAAACTCAAACCCTAATTTATATTTCTTCTCTGGAAAAACCTAAATTAATAACCCAAGTTCAGTCACCTTTATCCAATTCATCTTTTTAATTTGTGATTTCTCAATTCATCTACATCTTCTTCTTAACCTAAACCAAGATCAATCGTTGCCAAACTCATCTCTTACAGTTTCCGTTAACTATTCATTCACTCCATGAACCCTAATTCCAAATTGGGGAAGAACAGAACAAACCCTAATTCTCTATAAAACTCAAATTAAACCTCCTACACCTATTTATAACTCAATTCAAAACAAACCCATATAATAATCTATCAAATCATAACGCTTTCATAAACCAATTACGATAAATAAGAACAACCTAAATTACTTACCATTTTCATCTTCTACCTGTAATCAAACAACTGCAGCACCAACACCTTCTCCATCGCTATAACTAACTACTAAGCTTTGATGAATCACTTACATCAAATCATGCTCGCTTCGTCGACATGAAATCGATCGAAAGAAGGAAGAAGAAAGAACATGAGAGAAGAAAAGAAATAAGAAAGAGAAAGAAAGAAAAGAGAATGGTTTTCTTCGATCAGGTTTGGGAGATAAGACCAAGAAAAGATAATAAGGCACCCACAAATTTGATAAGGGCAGCCAAGACGGTTTATCCTGTAAAAAGATTATTTTGCCCTTTACACTAATCTGATGATATCCTCTTCGTTTGGTATCCGAACGACACGTTCAAGAAGCCCATTTCGCCTAACTTTTCGAGATCTATCTAGTGATACTAGTTTTGTATATAGATTATCGTTCGGTTAATTTCTAATAATTAAAATTTATATTAACTAATCGAGTTATTAGCGGTTAAATTGTCTCTTGATCATCTCTAGATCAACTCTTGACTGGTCTAATAGCATTGACGATCTTGCGAATCCTTACATACGTGATACCTCTCTGACTCGCAACACCTATATATACACCCAACATGGTCGAGTAAATTTCCAAATAATGTTCTTTCCTTTTGCCAAAAGTCTCGGAAATATTCTTCTCTTCCTCGTTGCTTTACGCGTCTTTCTGTGTTATAAATCTCCAAAACTCTCTCCAATCCATAGAAACAAATATACAGGGAATATATCCATTCCTTTGCTGCACTTATTTTCCAAAATAAAACCGAAACATCCCGGGTATAAATATTCCCTGTTAAATCTAGAATCTAACGAATTCTTCCCTTTTTTACGTGACAACTTCCTTTACCAACCCAGTTTTATCTCTAGCAAGTAATCCCAATCCAAATCTGATAGAAAAATCCGAGAAAAACTCTTGCAAATCCGGAGAAGAATGTTTCCGAGACTTTATAGTTTGACTTCCGAGTCAATCGAAACATATGAACAACTTACATCTGCCGACTCGCTTTTCATTAGGGTCTGATGTCAACATTATTTCTATACATTTTACATTCGAACAAAGTGTATGACATTTTATTTTGGCGTTTACCGATTTATCTACCGTCGACAAGTCTTTATATATATTGTTAACTATTTGGACGCGGCTCTACATTTTTCAGTCATTATATGGGTACTGTTGATGCATGTAAGTGCTTATTTGATGTTTGAGTTAACTGTTATAACATATGTGGACTATAATTTTTGGATTCATACCGTGAGCACATAAATGTTATAATTCCGTCTACTAAAGATTTTTCATTTCTTTTGGAGATGAAAGTTAATGCATTTATATGAAGTGATATACATTCCTCAAGGGATTTCATTTTGTTATTAACAAGTGGAAAATCAGTTGATTTTAAGTGGCAGGTACATACATTCGGTATGACACTTTGCCATTAACTGAATGTTGGAAAAGGTGATTGCTGGTTCATTTAATTATATGAAAAAAGTTGTTGGCTAGTTATAGGGATGGAAAAAAATAATAAAGGAATTTGACTGCAGGTCAAGCGGTGGTTATTGCAATGCAATTCATATCATCCACAATAAGAGATAATTGCCATCAAGAGTAGTTCATATTATCTGAATAAATAAGTGGATGAGGTGGATACTGCTCAGGTTCTAACTAATATTAATTCTGATGTTGGAACTCTTGATGATTGGAAAGATGTCTCAGGTAAAGCTACTCAAGCCAGGAGAATAAACATTCAGGTTAATGAAGTAACTGGGGGTAAGAATATTGTTTCTCCTAGTAAATTTAATGCTTTAATTGAGGTGGTGGAAAAACAGGACCAGGTTTTTTCTAAAGTAGTTGCTAAACCTGCTAAAGGTAAACTGAATAAAGGTATGCCTACTGTCACTATCAGGAAACAAGCAAGCAATTTAGTGAAAATGAGTACTAGTGTGGAGAGTTCTAGTACTTCTCAAACTTCTCAATCTCAATGAAATTCCTCTACTGGAATGTTAAAGGTTTGAGAAGAATTCAAGCCAAAGACAAACTTAGAAGTTTAGTCAATCAATTTAGTCCTTCCTTACTTTGGATTGCTGAACCAAAGGTAAGAGCTTCTGGTAGTATTCTAAGATAATTAAATTACCAGGTATGAGTCAAATGGTAATTCATAATTCTAGTGAAACCTTAAAAGGTAATATTTGGTTATTTTGGCATTCTTCCTTATCTGCTCCTTCAGTGATTTCTACTACAAGACAAGCAATAACAATTCAAGTAGGGGAAGTATTAGTCACAGGTATGCATGCGGTTTTCCTTACTATAGACAGAAGATCACTTTGGGAAGAATTAATTAAAATCAGTGAGTTGCAGTTGCAATGGTTGGTAATAGGGTATTTCAATGTGGTGCTCACTTGTGAAGAGAAAAAAGGTGGTAGAATTCCAATAAGAATTTCATTGTAGGAATTCAGATATTGTCTTGAATCTTGCAATTTGGTACCAGCCCCTAAGTCTGGTATTCAATTTTCTTGGTGTAATAACAGGGTGGGTAAGAAAAGAATTTTGTGTGATTTGGATAAAGCTTTCTGTTAGAGCACTCCTCGGTCGTACTCGCAAGCGTTGCTATCTCAATCTTGTTGTCAAGTTTAGTTGCCAAAACTATAAGTCTTGATTTCTAGTCTACTTATAGCTAAGTCTCGGATTAGGATAGAAAGTGTAGTTGAACATTAGACTTCACGGCGTTCATCGATTGAAGATGAAGAACTACTAATGGGAGCTTGTGGAACTTCATCAACAAAAGTTATGTGGATACTTGAACTCATCTATCACTCAAAAGTCTATCTACTCTATCTCCTATTTGAGACAAAAGTCGTATAGCTATATAGAATTCAATTATACACATTTGATATTTCGAGCTGAGTTTATCTCGCTTACATATGTCTCAAAATATGTGTTGGTAAGCTATCGCTTTAACTAAGTTCATCTTATATTCTTGACGAAAGTTAAAAGATGATCATGTGAAAATCGCCTGGTTACATCTTACATGATTTGTGTGAGACAGTTATTTGATGTAGACTCGGAATGTTTCATATTGATCATTCGATCACTTGAAAATTGCTTCGAAGCTAAGATTTTATGTGAGACAGCTATTGTTGTCTTCCGAGAATGTTTCAATGGTTGAAATGAGAGTTTAGAATAATTGGATATAAGCACAGTATGCGTACTTGCATATGTGTAATCCAAGTCCGGGAACCATGGTATGCATACCTATATGCGTACTGTTTGGTTTAGTCAAGGTCCGGGAACTCAGTACACATACCGGTACGCGTACTGGCGTGAGGTTCAAGTTCCGGAACTTTACTGAGTTTGTGGTATGCGTACCAGTTCGCGTACTGGTGAACCCAAACTTAGTCCTACCACCTAGGTATGCGTACCCGTATGCATACTTGAGTGGATTATGTTCTAAAATCGGTTTGTTCATGAACTAATACATTTATATAATAAGGAATGCAATCTTTTGCAAACCGTGGCTATAATGTTCATGACTTGATTCGAGTGAATCAAAATCGATTTTGCTTCAATTGTGTCTTGTATACTTCTATGTGAATATAAATAATTGAACAACTCTAGAACTAGTTTCATTTGAGTCATTTGAACTGGTTATGGTTAAGATGAATATGGTTGATATGAAAGTTTTCATATGGATAACTTAAGTTGACTATTGTTGAGCCAACAAAGGTGCACACGTTTAGGTACGGTTACTCATATCTAAATGAAGTCACTTTTCATTTGTGTGTAATAAGCTAAGTTCGATCTAACGGTTGAAAGATATTAACTTGAGTCTAATAAGGTTTTCATCTAATGGTGAATATTGAATGATTTGTTACCAAGGTAACATTGATTGCAAACCCTGATTTGAAGATTATATAAGGGAGAACTCTAACAACTGGGAAACCTAATCCCCACACTTCATGTGTGATACGAGTTGCGACTAGATTCGATTCTCCTTTAACCTTAGGTTTTTCATGAAACCCTGTAGGTTAACGACTTGAAGACTTCATTAGGATTGTAAAGCCAGACCCAACTATTTTCTCTGTAGTTGTGTGTTTTGATCTTGATGTTTTCCAATCGTGATTGAGTACTATCTTCTCTAAGATTTGCTCGAGATTTAATCTCCGATAGGCAAGATAAAAAGTAGTCACAAACGTCTTTGTCTCATCATTTGTGATTCCACAATATCTTGTTTCGCTTCCATACGATTAAGATTATTGTGAGGTGATTGATATTTCTAGGTCGTTCTTTGGGAATCTAAGTCCGGTATATCAATTGATTCCTGTTTACCTTGATTTATCAAAAGACGGAACAAAATTCATAGGTTTATCTATGGGAGACAGATTTATCTATTCAATAGACTTTTCTGTATGAGACAGATTGGTTTATCAAGTCTTCGACTTTGGGTCATAGCAACTCTTAGTTGTGTGTGAGATCAGCTAAGGGAATTAAGTGCGTAGAGTCCTGCTGGGATTCAGAGACGTAAGGAGCGCAACTATACCTTGATCAGTGTGAGATTGGTTAGGGCTCAACTATATTCCTGTCCGAAGTTAATTTAGGGTAGGCTAGTGTCTGTAGCGGCTTAATACAGTGTGGTATTCAAATCTGGACTAGGTCCTGGGGGTTTTCTGCATTTGTTGTTTCCTCGTTAACAAAATTTATGGTGTCTTAGTTATTTCTTTTCCACATTTTATTTGTTTAAATAATTGAAATATCACAGGTTGTGCGTAAGTTCAATCAATTGGGAATCCAACCTTTGGTTGTTGATTAAATTGATTGACGCTTGGATATTGGTTTTTGATACCGTCCAAGTTATTTGTTATATTCAATCGGGCTCGCAAATTCCTATTTGTTTGATTGCGGATTGAATTGAGAAATCGAGATAAAACTCTTGGATATATTTCCATTGATTGAGTCTGACTGTCTAGTTGATTCTCTTGGAATTATATTGGAGTTTGTCCATACATATTGCTAAGCGAAATATTAGGTATGGTTGTTGTACCCCCGCTTTTTCAATTGGTATCAGAGCAGGAAAACACATTTAAGACCTCGCAAGTCTGTGTTTGTAGCGATCAGACTCTATGGACAGAAATTTCATCTCTATAAACGTACCACCAGTCTTCGATGGCTCGAATTACTTATGGTGCAAAATTGGTATGTGTGTTTTTCTTCAAGCGTGAGATTTTTAATCATGGGTTTATGTCGTTAATGGCTATTTTCCTCCAATTGTTACAGTAGGCGATGTAACTGTTCCAAAAGATATCGGTGATTATGATGTTGTCGAGATTCTTGTTGCAAAGCAAAATTATGACGGGTTGAATGCAATCATCCATGCCATTACCCCAGATCTCCAGCACCATGTGACTGCGTGCACTCGGTCTAAAGATGCTTGGGAAATCTTAGAAACCGTATTTGAAGGGAATACCTATGAAAAAGAAGCTAGGCTTCAAAACCTAAATTCTGATTGGTAAAACCTTCGTATGGCAGATGAAGATTCATTTGATGAGTTTAATCACAAAGTGTCTGAAATTGTTAATGCATCTTTTGCATTGGGTAAAACTATTCCTGAAAAGGACATTGTGATGAAAATTCTCAAATCATTTCCATCTAGATACGATTCTAAGAAACATCCCATCATTAAAGGAAATACCTTGATGCGTTTTCCAGAAATACTCTCGTTGAAAAGTTAACGATCTTTGATCATGAGCATGTATCCAAATCTGGAAAGGATATTGCTTTCAAAGCACAAAAGAACACTAAATTACTTGATAAAAGTAAAAGTGTTGGCATCTCTAAAGTTGATCCTTGTGAGATTGATTCATCAGATGAAGATCTTGAAAAGTCAGTTTCTTTGATCACAAGACAGTTTAGATATTTTCTTTTGAAGAAAAGTAAACGGTTCACTAGATATAAACCTAAGTCATCAGTTAAACCTCATAATCATGTTCCTCCTAAAAATAGGGAAACTGACGATACTGATGACGAGGATATGCCACAGTGCTTCAAGTGTAAAGGTTTTGGTCATTTTGCAAATGAATGTCCAAATCGTAGAAAATACACTGGAAACAAAGGTCTTGCTGCAACTCTTGATGAAATGTCTGATCACTATGATTCTAATGAAGACGAAAAATCAAGTGTTGCACTCCTCTGTGAAAATATTGATTTTGATAACTGTAGCAATACATACATCAATCTCGATATACTTCCGGGAGAAACTTCAACCATCGTGGAGGATAAAATGGAGTTCTCTTTGTCTACTGGAAATTCGGTTTCTAATTTTTCAGGTTCTACCATTGTCTAGCAGCCTGCACAGCCATGATGTCTGAACCTTCCTCTGTGTTGACATGTTCTTACTGTACTCTCAATGGTCATGAACTTTCCAAATGTTTCAAGTACAAACATAAGATAAGATATGTCAACAAACTTTAACGAAGAGCGAATCGATTAGCAAACAAGCTCAAACTTGTTCAGAAATCGTCTGAGGTATGTAATCTCATCTTTTACAAATAAGTTAATTTCCAAAGAAAAAATTAGACCACTAGATAAAAGAATACGGTCTAAACAGTCTGTGAAACAAGGTTCTAAGAATTCCTTTCAAGAAGGTTATGGTGGACAGATTATTATTCACCCCAGCACAACTTAATTGTGTTGGTTGTGTATGTTGTCTCATGTGCCTGGTTCAAAAGAGACAAGGGTGTGCACACTTCAGTCTTTAGGAAATGATTTATTTATTTTTTGCTTTGTTTTTTCGTTTTAGTCTTGGTTCACCGTATGGGAATTCTTCCATTCTTTCGTATCTAATTGAAATTAAAAAGGGTTTACTCTGTTTGATCAATAAAAGAGGGTTAGAATCGACAATTCTGCCTTTTTTAGGGTTTCCTCCCACAATCTCATACTTGTATGGAGAATCCAAGCATTATGTCTTCTGATGGAAAAGATGTCAATATGATTGTTAAGCCATCAATCATGAAGGAAAAAGATAAATCTCCTATTCCATCAACTCTAAAGAGAAAAAGAAGGAATGTGAGGAAACCAAGAGTTGTTCCTTCAAATCTTTAGAAGTTTTTTGGTGTTCTTGAAGAGTTGATTGAGACAAGAAAGGAGATTCAGAAAATAAAGGCTATTGTTTTGAGGACTCTCGAAATTTAGAAGGCCCTGGTTTTGCATCAGTCTAGAAGGTTTGTTGGAATAGACTCTTTTCTTCATGAACCTTATGTTTCAATGGCTGTTGACGACAAGGAGTTCGGGGACGATAAAGAATTTTTTAGAGGTCTCAATGTCTAGGAAACTTCTTATGAGAATTTATTCTTGTGTTTAAGAAGGATAACTAGGGTTTGGAATAGCTATTATTGTGAGTACACATAGCTATTGCCAACGTTTTCATCTTGCAATGTCTTTAGATCTATTTGTTTAATTAATTATAAAGTTGACTTGGAAGATGATTTTTGCAATATTAATCTTTATGGTTTTATATATTGCAAATTGTTATGGGATATGTTGTTTACGTCCGTGAACTATGATTGTCCCATATATGTCAAAAGTTAAGTCTTTCATATGTCATTATGCAAATATTGATAAAAGATTGAATGAACTTTTGACAACAAAAGTTAAGCCTATTGTGTCATTATGCAAATATTGATGGAAGATAGGATGAACTTTTGTCTACAAAGATTAAGTCCACTATATGTCTTTACTGATGAAAAATAGAATGAATCTTTGAATATTCTGCAGTATTGGTTTTTCCCTGATCCACATTTTTTTGTATTAACTGTGCGGATCGGTAAGTTCTCTTATGTTGAGCATTTTTTCGATTAAATTAATCATGGGTTCTCTTGTGGTTAATTTAATTGAGTATGTTGGATACAAATTCATGTCTCATGTATTTTGTTAATGTCCAAAGAAACCCTTATTTTCTTGTGAAAGTAAGGTCTCTCTTGTTGTTCTTTCGGGAATGACATTTTATGGGGGAGAGTTCTTAATTGAACTTGTGCTTAATTTCCAAATCTTTGTGGGGAGTGCAGCTGTGGAATATTATAGGAGTTTTCTTGTATCTTTATTAACTCCTTGATGAATGCATTTAGTTTCAGCTATATGATTGCATATAAACAAAGTTGATATGTTCTCTTTTGGTCATGAAGTATCTCTATGGAAATTTCATTAGGATCCCACTAATTTTCGTACATTTTCCAATTTTTATTGACAAAAAGGGGGGAGAATTAATGTGTAGTTCACACTAAAAATACATATGGTTTATGGATCATTAATTAAGAGGGAGTGATTTTCATGAGAGATGAAGTATTGACTAAGGGGGAGTGATACATATCACCACAGTATTGTTGTCAAAGTTGTAATACAATTGGACTTTGATGCTGTGTAATAATACTATGACACTGTATAACAATGATTGAGAGCTACTGTTTTATCATTGTTATTGTTAGAGCATTGCTCGGTCGAACTCGTAAGTGTTGCTATCTCAAGCTTGTTTGTCAATGTTAGTGATCAAAACTATAAGTCTTGATATCTAGTCTACTTATAGTGATATCTCGGACTAGGATAGATTGTGTAGTTGAGCATTAGACTTCACGGCGTTCATCAATTGAAGACGAAGAACTACTAAGGCGAGCTTATGGAACTTCATCAACAAAAGGTATGTGGAGACTAAAACTCATCTATCACTTGGAAAGCCTATTTCTACTCTATCTCCTATATTGAGACAAAAGTCGTATAACGATAGTTTTCGATTATACACATTTGAGATTCGAGCTGAGATTTACTCGCTTACATATTTCTTGAAACATGTATTGGTAAGCTTTGGCTTCAACCAAGTTCATCTTATGTTCTTGACGAAAGTCAAAAGATGATCATATGAAAATCACCGAGTAACATCTTACATGGTTTGTGTGATACAATCATTTGATGTAGGCTTGGAATGTTTCGTTATGATTATTTCAATAACTTGAAAATCGCTTTGATGCTAATAGTGCGTGAAAACGGCTATTGTCATCCTCTAAGAAAGTTTCAATGATTGAAATAGAGTTTAAAACTATTGGATTATAAACATAGTGTGCATTCTTGCATGTATGTGATCCATGACCGGAACTAAAGTATGCATACCCGTATGCGTACTTGTAGTTGTGAAATTCCGTGTACAAAATACACATACCGGTATGCGTACTTGCGTAAGGTATAGGTTTGGGAATTTCTGCTGGGATTTGGAAGTGTACTAAGTATGCGTACTCGTTCACATACTAGTGAACCTAAACTCAGACCTGCTACTTAAGTATGCGTATCCATTTGCATACTTGAGTAACTAAAGTTCTAAAATCGGTTTGTTCATGAACTAATACATTTATATATTAAGGGATGCATTCTTTGCAAACCGTGGCTATAATGTTTATGAATTGATTTGAGTGTATCAAACCGATTTTGCTTCGATTGTGTTCTTGTATACTTCTATAAGAATATAGCAATTGAACAACTCTTTAACTAGTTTCATTTGAGTCATTTGAACAAGTTGTGGTTAAGATGAATAAGGTTGATATGAGAGTGTTCATATAGCTAACCTCGGTTAACTACTGTTGAGCCAACATGGTGTACACGTTTAGGTATGGTTATAGAAACCTAAATGAGGGTACATTTCATTTCTGTATAACAAGCTAAGTTCGATCTAACGGTTGAAAAATATTAGCTTGTATCTAATCAGGTTTTTATCTAACGGTAAATATTAAATGCTTTGTTACCAAGGTAACTTAGATTACACACCCTGATTTGAAACCTATATAAAGGAGAACTCTCACAACTTGGAAACCTAATCCCCATACCTCCTGTGTGATATAAGCTAGAGTCGATTCTCCTTTAACCTTAGGTTTTTCATTAAACCCTGTAGGTTAACGACTTAAATACTTCATTGGGATTGTGAAGCCAGACCCAATTATTTTCTTTGTAGTTGCCTGTTCTGATCTTGCTGTTTCTATTTTTGGCAACTGGAGGTATAAATTATTGGGGTTGGCAACTGGCCACCTCCCATTTTTGGCAACTGGCCATTGTTAGAATCGGCAACTGGCCGCGTATAAATTATTGGGGTTGGCAACTGGCCATTGTTAGAATTGGCAACTGGCCGTATAAATTATTGGAGTTTGCAACTGGCCATATTAATTGTTAGAATTGGCAACTGGCCATATAAGTCTATTATTTTTGGCAACTGGCCGTTTCTCATTTTGACAACTGGTCGTCTCTCATAATTGAAGAATAAATGCTAAGTGTGTTTGCTTGTATGCAGTTTGGGTAATTCGAATACGAGTTGCTCAGAAGAATTTGAAGGTCCGGTTACTTGAGTGGTGTATCGGATAGTCGGAGTTTGCTAAGCGGGCTGAAACCCAGTTCGCTGGAAGTTCATATTTTATGATCCGTCACAATATCTTCTCTAAGATTTGCTCGAGATTTAATCTCCGATAGGCAAGATAAAAAGTAGTCAAAAACATCTTCGTCTCAGCGTTTGTGATTCCACAATATCTTGTTTCGCTACCATACGATTAAGATTATTGTGAGGTGATTGATATTTCTAGGTTTTTCTTTGGGAATATAAGTCCGGTATATCAATTGGTTCATGTTAACCTTGATTTATCAAAAGACGGAATAAAACTCATAGGTTTATCTGTGGGAGACATATTTATCTATTCAATAGACTTTTCTGTGTGAGACAGATTGGTTTATCAAGTCTTCGACTTTGAGTTGTAGCAACTCTTAGTTGTGGGTGAGATCAGCTAAGGGAATCAAGTGCGTAGAGTCCTGCTGGGATTCAGATACGTAAGGAGCACAACTGTACCTTGATCAGTGTGAGATTGGTTAGGGCTCAACTACATTCCAGTCCGAAGTTAACTTGGATTAGGCTAGTGTCTGTAGCGTCTTAATATTATGTGGTGTTCAAATCTGGACTAGGTCCTGAGGTTTTTATGCATTTGCGGTTTCCTCGTCAACAAAACTTATGGTGTCCGTGTTATTTCTTTTCCGCATTATATTTGTTTATATAATTGAAATATCACAGGTTGTGCGTAAGTTCAATCAATTGGGAATCCAACCTTTGGTTGTTGATTAAATTGATTGACACTTGGATATTGGTTTTTGATACCGTCCAAGTTATTTTTTATATTCAATCGGGCTCGCAAATTCCTATTTGTTTAATTGCGGATTGAATTGAGAAATCAAGATACAAATCTTGGATATATTTCCATTAATTGAGTATGACTGTCTAGTTGATTCTCTTGGAATTATATTGGAGTTTGTCCATACAGATTGCTAAGCGAAATATTGGGTGTGGTTGTTGTACCCCCGCTTTTTCACTTTCTTCAATATAAAATGGTTGGAGAAGTATGATGGATGGTGTTATAAGGTGGGTGTTAGAGGTACATCTGACCATGGTGCCTTGTTAGGTGGAGTTGTTAATATTTCAAGACCAAATAACATACCATTCAAGTATCAATCTGTATGGACTTCTCATCCTGGTTTTATTAAGGTAATTCAAGATACATGGGCAGAAGTTTGTATTGGTAATCCTGCTTTTTGTTTTATTAGTAAGTTAAAAAAACTAAAAAATACTCTAAAACAATGGAACTGGGAGGTATTTGGTGATCTCATAATTAAGGTTAAATATACTGAAAAGAATGTTCTAGTTGCTTCTTTGGAGTCTGATGCTGAACCTGAGAATATTGAGTTACTCAAGAAATTAGTGACTGCAAGGGGGGAACATGAGTTGGCTTCTCAGCAATATAATGAATTAATGAGAACAAAATCAAGAGTCAAATGGGTTAAGGAAGGTGGAGCTAACACTGCATTTTTCCATACATCCATGAGGATTAGGAGGGCTTATAATAATATTTCTAAATTGGAGGATACAAAGGGGAATCTTGTGACTGCTCAAGATCAAATTTCTGCTATTTTAGTATTTCATTATAAAAAGAAGTTTGAGAAGAAGAATGTGGAATTTGAAGAAGAATTGTTTGATGTAATACCTAAAGTATTAACTGATGAGGATAATATATTTCTTGATGCTATTCATTCTCAAGATGAAATTAAAAGTGCAGTTTTTGGAATGGATGCAAATAGTGCCCCTGGACTTGATGGATTTCCTGGAAGTTTTTACAAATTTTCTTGGGATGTGATTGGAATGAAATTGATGGAGGCTATTCAGTATTGCTGGTGTTACATTCCGTTTCCTTTTTCTCGGGTTTAAGTGAACCTATTTACTAAACTGTGCTCCAGAGTGCCTAAAAATCTAATTCCCAAGTGCGTTTGTGTAAGCACCATAAATTTTCACGGGTTTAACCGAACCCATTTGTGTGCCTTTAACATTTTTAGGTGCCTTAAACGGCATAGCAGTTTCTAATTAGGAAGTTAGTCTAAATCTAAGTCCCCGGTGCCTTAATAAACCTACATGCATGATGCACACATGTCACATTTCTGGAAAATAAATATAAAAACGAAGGGAAGAGGGGATTGAGAGTTTAACAAGATTTTTCTTTTCCTTCATTGCTTTTGTTCGGTCACCCTCTTTGAAAAGGGAAAATTTTAGAATATTAGGGTTTTGCAATGGACGGAGCTAAGTTAGGAAGATTGTGGAGATCGTTATTATTGCTTGTTGATTTGATGATGGGTTGGAGGAATTTCTCTTTTACGTTTGAAGAAATTTGATTTGAGGCAAGTGATTTTCAATCAATTGATCGATGTGATTCTTATAAATCAACGGGCTTGTGCTATCACACGAAATGTGTTGTTTTGGTCAGGTATTTTCCTATAAATTTCATCTTATATTGTAGGTGCTGTAAACATAGTATAACTATACCAATTTAATTATGATTTAATCAAATTGGGTACAAATTAAGCATAAGATATCTGTATTTGTACATATCTTTGGATTTTTAAATTTGGGGTAACTAAAAATATAAATTAGGATATCCATTTTAGAACTAGGGTTCTACAAATTTTGGGTTTTCCCCCAAATCTGTATATGATATCTAATTTACGGATATTGCTTGTATGGGTTTGTGTTTTGTATTGAACCCCTACAATCTTTGAAACTTTCTTAGAGGATGACAATAACCGTTTTCACACACTATTAGAATCAAAGCAATTTTCAAGTTATTTAAATAATCATAACGAAACATTCCAAGCCTACATCAAATGATTGTATCAAACAAACCATGTAAGATGTTACTCGGAGATTTTCACATGATCATCTTTTGACTTTCGTCAAGAATATAAGATGAACTTGGTTGAAGCGAAAGCTTACTAACACATATTTCAAGAAATATGTAAGCGAGTAAATCTCAGCTCGAAATCTCAAATGTGTATAATCGAAAACTATCGTAATACGACTTTTGTCTCAATATAGGAGATAGAGTAGAAATAGATTTTCCAAGTGATAGATGAGTTTCAGTCTCTACATACCTTTTGTTGATTAAGTTCCACAAGCCCGCCTTAGTAGTTCTTCGTCTTCAATTGATGAACATCATGAATTCTAATGCTCAACTACACAATTTATCCTAGTCCGAGACATCACTATAAGTAGACTAGAAATCAAGACTTATAATTTGATCACTAACATTGATAAACAAGATTGAGATAGCAATGCTTGCGAGTTCGACCGAGCAATGCTCTAACATTAATTACTCTTGTGGTTTGCGGGAGCTTTGAGTTAGCTTTAACAACTTTCTTATTGTTTAAATAATATGCATGGGTTTTGGGGAATACGGTAAAATTATTATTATGGTGCTACAGTTCCTTATGATACTGTTGGGACTTGACGTGATGTGATGAGTTAGGGATAGTTGTTTCTACGGCAATTCATACTATCTAAACAGTATCTGACGAACTATGGTCGTGCTTGATCCCTTCGAGCAACGGAGATGGTACGTAGGCAGTCGCTATGCGGTTCAGCACAACTCGAAAAGGTTGTTCATATCGTTGGAAAGATTTGGTTACTGCTTGGATGTTCAGACCATTTATTCAAAGACGGTTGCAACCATGACAGCGTATCGTGTTGGTAAGAGGTAGTTGCAGTACTGGTTGTTCATACTACCTAGTGAGAGATGATTATTACCATCTCTCATCTTTGGCAATTGGCCGTGTAAATTATTAGAGTTGGCAACTAGCCACCTCCAATTTTGGCAACTGGCCATATAAATTGTTGGAATCGGTAACTGGCCATTTCTTATTTCCGGCAATTGGCCGTCTGTTATTTTCGGTAATTGACCGTCTATTATTTTGGAAAATTGACCCTCTGTTAATTTATTTTTGGGCAATTGGCCTCTGTTAATTTTGGCAACTGGCCATCTGTTATTTTTGGTAATTTGCCATATGTTATTCCTTGCAACTGGCCATCTGTTAATTTTGGCAACTGGCCATCTATTAATTTTGGCAACTGGCCGACTCTTACTTTTTTGGCAATTGGAACCCTTGTGGAATTTCTATAAGTATTATGATATGGAACATATGCTCATAAAATTCTAACCTTGGGACCAATGAGATTTCTGTTTAGCAGGATCTCCCGTTTGTTGTTTGGTTGAAACGATTATTACCTACTGAGATAGGGATTTTATTAATGAACTTATATTTCTTTCACTTGAGTGGCGTATCAGAGAGTCGGATCTTGCCAAGCAGTCTAAAACCCGACCCGTTGGGAGTGAAAATTATCTGGTCCATCACAGTTGGTATCAGAGCAGTTCCGGTTCAACATGACTGTGCGTTTTCGATAAGCAAGTCTTTCCGGCTATATAAATGTTTGTGGAGTATTTATTTATGAAATTTCTTTTCTTTACTACTTCACTTTCGATTAATTAGATAAAGTAAAATGGTGCATACGTTGACAGTGACTTGTCTATACGTGGACAAGTCCTGATGATGCTTGTAGTTCATTTCCTTTTTAGTCATTACTTGATTATTTTTTCTAAATTAGTGAATATTCCAGTGCTGGACAAGATTAACACAACTGCCAAGTTAGTGGTAAAATTTGGTAGATTGATTGGTTTAGTAATACAAATGCTATAGTGATATCACCGTATATTTAATGATTTTTGGTGCCTTACAGATTATTGTAGATCCACCAAATTTACATTCTCATTTGACGTTCTATCTCTTTTTGATAGACTTTTATGCATGTTGTGCGAACACTCTTATAGAATCTCGTTTTAGGATTGCAGTGCTAATTGAGACAGAATTGCAGACGGCCATAAACTGTCTGGTTTTGTATGACCATTTTCAAAACTATGTTTAGAATTCAAAAGATATGACCTTAATATTAAAAGCGGGGGTACAACAACCACACCCAATATTTCGTTTGGCAATCTGAATAGACAAACTCCAATATACTTTCAAGTGAATCAACTAGACAGTCAGACTCAATCTAGAGAAAAGTATATCAAAGAGTTTTATATCTCTATCTCTCAATTCAATATGCAATCAGTAAATAGGAACTTGCAAGCCCTATTTAATATAAGAGAAATAACTTGAACGGTACCGAAGACCAATGTTCAAGGATCAATCAATTTCAATCAACAATCAAAGGTTGGATTTCCCAATTGATCGATTCAACGCATAACCTGTGATATTTCAATTATATAACAAAATATAATGCGGAGAAGAAATAACACAGACACCAGAAATTTTGTTAACGAGGAAACCACAAATGCAGAAAACACCCGGGACCTAGTCCAGATTTGAACACCACACTGTATTAAGCCGCTATAGACTCTAGCCCACTACAAGTTAACTTCGGACTGAAATGTAGTTGAGCCCTAACCAATCTCACACTGATTAAGGTACAGTCGCGTTCCTTACGCCACTGAATCCCAGCAAGACTCTACGCAATTGATTCCCTTAGCTGATCTCACCCGCAACTAAGAGTTGCTATAACCCAAAGTCGGAGACTTGATAAACAAATCTGTCTCACACAGAAAAGTCTATTAAATAGATAAATCTGTCTCCCACAGAAATACTTACGAGTTTTTGTTCCGTCTTTTGATAAATCAAGGTGAACAAGAACCAATTGATACACCAGACTTATATTCCTGAAGAACAGCCTAGTAATATCAATCACCTCACATTAATCTTAATCGTATAGAAGCGAAACAAGATATTGTGGAATCACAAACGATGAGACAAAGATGTTTGTGACTACATTTTATCTTACCTCTCGGAGATTAAATCTCGAGCAAATCTTAGAGAAGATAGTACTCAATACGATATAACAAAGTAAGATCGGAAAACACAATTACAGAGAAAATAGTTGGGTCTGGCTTTATAATCCCAATGAAGTCTTTAAGTCGTTAACCTATAATGGTTTTATAAAAACCTAGGTTGAAGGAGAATCGACTTTAGTCGCAACTAGTATCACATAGGAGGTATGAGGATTAGGTTTTCCAGGTTCTAGAGTTCTCCCTTATATAGTCTTCAAATCAGGGTTTGCAATCAATGTTACCTTGGTAACAAAGCATTCAATATTCACCGTTAGATGAAAACCTGATTAGATTCAAGCTAATATCTTTTAACCATTATATCGAACTTAGCTTGTTACACACAAATGAAATGTGACTTCATTTAGATATGGGTAACCGTACCTAAACGTGTACACCTTGTTGGCTCAACAATAGTTAACCGAAGTTAGCCATATGAAAACTTTCATATCAACCTTATGCATCTTAATCACAACTAGTTCAAATAACTCAAATGAAACTAGTTATGGAGTTTTTCAATTGTTTATATTCTCATAGAAGTATATATATAAGACACAATTGAAGCAAAATCGATTTTGATTCAATAGAATCAATTCATGAACATTATAGCCATGGTTTGCAAAAGATTGCATTCTTTATTATATAAATGTATTTGTTCATGAACAAACTTATTTTAGAACTTAACCCACTCAAGTATGCAAACGGCTACTCATACCTAAGTAGCCGGACTTGGTCTGGGTTCGCCAGTATGCGAACGGGTACGCATACTGTCGTAAACAACCAAACTCAGTTGAATTCCCGGACTTGAACTATTACGCCGGTATGCATACGGGTATGCATACTAAATTCCTGGACTTCAACTATCAAACCAGTACGCATACGGGTATGCATATTATTGTTCCCAGACTTGGAATAACTTGCAACAGTTAGCATACAAGTACGCATACTGTGTTATATCCAATCAATGGTTAATTGTTCTAAACTCTCATTTCAACCATTGAAACATTCTCGGAAGACGACAATAGCCATCTCACACAAACAATTAGCTTCAAAGCAATTTTCAAGTGATCGAATGATCAATACAAAACATTCTGAGTCTACATCAAATGACTGTCTCACACAAATCATGTAAGATGTTACCAGGCGATTTTCACATGATCATCTTTTGACTTTCATCAAGAATATAAGATGAACTTGTTTAAAGCGAAAGCTTACCAACACATATTTCGAGAAATATGTAAGCGAGTTAAACTCAGCTCGAAATATCAAATGTGTATAATGTAAAGTCTATATAGCTATACGAATTTTGTCTCAATAGGAGATATAATAGAAATAGACTTCTGAGTTATAGATGAGTTCAAGTCTCTACATACCTTTTGTTGATGAAGTTCCACAAGCTCCCCTTAGTAGTTCTTCGTCTTCAATCGATGAACGCCGTGAATTCTAAAGCTCAACTACACATTATATACTAATCCAAGACATAGCTATAAGTAGACTAGGAATCAAGACTTATAGTTTTGACAAATAAACTTGACAAACAAGATTGAGATAGCAATGCTTGCGAGTTCGACCGATAAATTCTCTAACAATCTCCCCATTTGTCAATTTTAGTGAAAAACTATCAATACATATGGATTATAAAATAAATAAACTTTGTAGCTTCTCATCCAAATGCTTGATTTCCTTGGTTCTTCAACATTACTCGAAATATTCGACACTTCCAAGTACTCCAGTGATTCTGAACGTGTTCAACTCAGTATCATAATTGTTGAAGATCCGTAGCCATAACAATAAGAAAACAGTTGTTCTCAATGATTGTTATACAGTGTCATAGTATTTTTATACAGCATCAAAGTCCAATTGTATCACAACTTTGACAACAATACTATGGTGATATGTATCACTCCCCCTTAGTCAATACTTCATCTCACAATGAAAACCACTACCCCTTACATAATGATCCGTAAACCATATGTATTTGTGGTGTGAACTACACAATAATTCTCCCCCTTTTTTTCAATATAAATTGGCAAAGGTACAAAAACTAGCGGGATCATAATGAAATTCTCATAAAGATACTTCATGACTAAAAGAGAATATATCAACTTTGTTTCGATGATTTCACATAGTTGAAACTTAGTGTATTCATCAAGGAGTTTATAAAGATACAAGAAAACTCCTACAATATTCCACAACCGCACTCCCCACAAAGATTTGGCAATTAAGCATAAGTTCAATTAAGAATTCTCCCCCATAAAATGTCATTCCCGAAGGAACAACAAGAGCGACCTTATTTTTACAAGAAAGGAAGGATTTCTTTGGACATTAACAAATTACATGAACATCAATTTGTATCCAGAAAACTCAATTAAATTAACCACAAGAGAACCCATGATTAATTTAATCGAAAATGCTCAACATAAGAGAACTTACGGAGCCATACAGTACTTTCACATAGAATTGGATCAGGGAAAGATCAATACTGCGGAATATTCAAAGATTAATTCTATTTTTCATCAATATTTGCATAATGACACAATAGACTAATCTTTGACATCAAAAGTTCATTTTATTTTCCATCAATATTTGCATACCGACATAATAGACTTAACTTTTGACATATATTCAGTCAAACTTTTCATGGATTTAACACATTTAGCCTTTTAATTGAAAGATAAAATCATTCAAAGCTAAAATACCATTATAGTTCAACAAGTTTGACATAAGAAGTTCAACATAGAATACCATAAGCAGAGACATGAACAAAACCATTAAACACAGATTAACCAATCATTTTTTAATAGTCCCTAGCAATTTCATGAAACTTCTCAATCAACTCTGGATAAGCTTGTGAGACATAATCCAATTGCACCTGTTGACATTCAACTTGTTGTCGAAGATGGATGATTTCAAAATTAGGAGGAGCGGGGAGTTCTAACTGGAATTCTGCACATATTTTCGATGCTTTTCATGGTCAAGACTTTTGGTCTTCCAAGACTACTTCCAACATAAAAAATGCCATAATGACTGCAAATTCTTGAGATGAGACAAGGAAAGTCAAGAGTCTTATTTGAAGTCTGTCTTACACTTATCATCTGACGAATAATAAGGCCACGAAAATCAATGTTCCTCCCTTCAACAATGTAATAGACCAATTCAGCAAGAGATCTGGTCCATGACATTTGGTCAAAAGTGTTGGGCATCAAATTTTCCACCAGTAGTTTTCCAGAACCTTTTAGAAATAGCGCAGTAGCGTGAACATCAATCTTCCCATCATTCCAGGAAACATCCTTTGCAAGGAGAAAGTTTGAGAGATCATTTGCAGAAGGTCTCAAATGCTCAGGTTGTGGTACTTGAAAGTCACCTACCCAGGACAAATTTAACAGCTCAGAAATAACTTGACGATTCACAACAAAAACTTCATTACGAACAATGGTCTTGAACATGCAGTTAACAGTATCTGCTTCATGCAAGTTAGCATAAAACTGGGGAGTCATTTATATATGTGTTGTTCACATGGGATAAAGAATTATACCCCACTTATGGTTTTTGAAGAAATCAGGAAGACCATCTACATTAAGTTCTGAAGGATTATAAATCCTCTCCATAATAGGCTTCTTTGTACTATATTTTACAAAATAATACACGAGCCTCTACGTCCACGAACCTAGTTTGTAAGCTTTGATCATAAAAAGTATCACGATTTTGACTACCCGAACTTCCACAATGACTAAGTCTCTTCCTAGAACTCATTGAAATCAAAGAGAAACAACGAACCAGAGAAGCACTTATCGGGTACACGAGCAGTTGATAATGGTGAAGCTCTGGAACTTGAAAGGAAGAGGAAACAAGGAAAAACCCATGAAGCAGAATTTTGTTGCGAACCCAAAGGTACCAAGAACACTCAAAAAGAATAACAAATGATGTTTTGGTGATTAAGAGTTTGCGAACTCTTGAGTTTTTCTCTTTCGTAAACGAACTGAAAAAAAGAAGGGGTGAAAAGAACGAAGTGAGTTCTTCCTCTTTTTATGTGTTAAACAGTGGTACATGAACCTTCTTAAACACGTTCTGGAATGTGGCTAGAACACTCAAAGTTTCAGAGTACGTGAACCATACGTGTGCAGGTAAGGGCTCGTTTGTTTTAAGAAACAATATATTTTGATCAAAATATGAATGAAAATTTGGAGCAAAACTCAACAAATTTCTAATGAGCAATTCTCCGTGAGCACAAGAGAAAGATAGTATTGCACAGCATGACACCAGGAGAGAGCTTATTTCCAACAACTCTTATATCTTACAATATTGAGAGAAATCCATAAGACTGTCTCTGCAAGTTTTCCAAAGAACACAAGAATTGTGATTCTGATTTCCTTGTTCACAACTTATAAAAAATAGTCTTTGCTGATAATATTTAGTACTGCACAGGGAAATCCTTTTGACAAAAGGAGACATCCTGTCTTTTTTTATAAAAGGATGCAATACCATTATCTTGAGAAGGTGTATCAGGATTTGACCAATGAATTGATTCATGCTCTAAGATGACATAGGATGACTGAGAATTAACCTCATTTTGTAATCCATCCAGTATATTGCAACCAATTGAGTTACACCGAGGAGGAGCATTGCTCTCATTAATTAACAGATCAATGTCAATCTCAACATGAATATTATTCATCATAGCTTGATTTAGCTTATCATGAGAATCTTGTTCTTTCTGAAGGTAAGACTCAAAGTCAAGAGATAAGCTTTCAAGTTTCTTTTCAAGCCCTGAAAACACTTCAAGGGATTTTAAACCTGGTGGAGGTTTAGATAGAATTTTTTCTACATATTTTATTAAATCAGTCATGGAAAAGAATTCTGGAATCCCTGGATCTAGTGGTGCATTTATTGAGATATCATTTCTGTCCATAGAGTCAGATTGCTACAAACACAGACTTATAAGGTCTTAAACGTGTTTGCCTGCTCTGATACCAATTGAAAAAGTGGGTGTACAACAACCACACCCAATATTTCGTTTAGGCAATCTGTATGGACAAACTCCAATATACTTCCAAGAGAATCAACTAGACAGTCAGACTCAATCAAGGAAAATATATCCAAGAGTTATATCTCTATTTCTCAATGTAATCAGCAAATCAAATAGATAGAAATCCGTGAGCCTGATTATTATGAGAAACAACTTGAACGGTACCAAAGACCAATGTTCAAGTGCAATCAATTTATATCAATAACCAAAGGTTGGATAATCTAATTGATTGGACTACGCACAACTTGTGATATTTCAATTATATAAAAAATATAATGTGGAAAAATAATACATACATCAGAAATTTTGTTAACGAGGAAACCTCAAACGCAGAAAACCCCCGGGACCTAGTCCAGATTTGAACACCACACTGTATTAAGACGCTACTGACTCTAACCTACTACAAGTTAACTTCGGACTGGAATTTAGTTGAGCCCTAACAAATCTCACACTGATTAAGGTACAGTCGCGTTCCTTACGCCTCTGAATCCCAGCAGGAGTCTACGCACTTGATTCCATTAGCTGATCTCACTCACAACTAAGAGTTGCTACGACTAAAAGTCGAAGACTTGATAAACAAATGTGTCTCACATATAAAAGTCTATTAAATAGATAAATCTGTCTCCTACAAAAATACCTACGAGTTTTTATTCCGTCTTTTGATAAATCAAGGTGAACATGAACCAATTGATACACCAGACTTATATTCCCGAAGAACAGCCTAGTAATATCAATCACCTCACAATAATCTTAATCATATGGAAGCGAAACAAGATATTGTGGAATCACAAATGATGAGACGAAGATGTTTGTGGCTACTTTTTATCTTACCTATCGGAGATTAAATCTTGAGCGAATCTTAGAGAAGATAGTACTCAATACGATAGAACAAAGTAAGATCAGAACACGCAACTATAGAGAAAATAGTTGGGTCTGGCTTCAGAATCCCAATGAAGTCTTTAAGTCGTTAACCTATAATTGTTTTCGAAAAACCTAGGTTAAAGGAGAATCGATTCTAGTCGCAACTAGTATCTCACAGTTGCTAGAGTTCTCCCTTATATAATCTTCAAATCAGGGTGTGAAATCAATGTTACCTTGGTAACAAAGCATTCAATATTCACCGTTAGATGAAAACCTGATTAGATTCAAGCTAATATCTTTCAACCATTAGATCAAAGTTAGCTTGTTACACACAAATGAAATGTGTTTTCATTTAGATATGGGTAACCGTACCTAAACGTGCACACCTTGTTGTCTCAACAATAGTTAACCGAAGTTATCCATATGAACACTTTCATATCAACCTTATTCATCTTAATCACAACTAGTTCAAATGACTCAAAATAAACTAGTTATGGAGTTGTTCAATTGTTTATATTATCATAGAAGTATACAAGACACAATTGAAGCAAAATTGATTTTGATTCACTCGAATCAATTCATGAACATTATATCCACGGTTTGCAAAAGATTGCATTCCTTATTTTATAAATATATTTGTTCATGAACAAATCGATTTTAGAACTTAACCCATTCAAGTATGCAAACGGGTATGCATACCTAAGTAGCCGGACTTGGTCTGGGTTCGCCAGTATGCGAACGAGTATGCATACTGTCGTACACAACAAAACTCAGTTGAATTACCGGACTTGAACTATTACACCAGTACGTATACGGGTATGCATACTAATTTCCCAAACTTCAACTATCAAACCAGTACGCATACGGGTATGCATACTATGGTTCCCGGACTTGGAATAACTTTCAACAGTTAGCATACAAGTACGCATACTGTGTTAATTCCAATCAATGGTTAATTGTTCTAAAATCCATTTAATCATTCAAACATTTTTAGAAGACGGGAATAGCTGTCTCATACAAACTATTAGCTTCAAAGCAATTTTCAAGTAATGAAACGATCAATACAAAACATTCTGAGTCTACATCAAATGACTGTCTCACACAAATCATGTAAGATGTTACCAGGCGATTTTCACAGGATCATCTTTTGACTTTCGTCAAGAATATAAGATGAATTTGGTTAAAGCGAAAGCTTACCAACACATATTTCGAGAAATATGTAAGCGAGTTAAACTCAGCTCGAAATATCAAATGTATATAATATAAAGTCTATATAGCTATATGACTTTTGTCTCAATAAGAGATAGAATATAAATAGACTAACGAGTGATAGATGAGTTCAAGTCTCCACATACCTTTTGTTGATGACGTTCCACAAGCTCCCCTTAGTAGTTCTTTGTCTTTAATCGATGAACGCCGTGAAGTCTAAAGCTCAACTACACATTTTATCCTAATCCGAGACATAACTATAAGTAGACTAGAAATCAAGACTTATAGTTTTGACAACTAAACTTGACAAACAAGTTTGAGATAGCAACACTTGCGAGTTCAACCGAGTAGTGCTCTAACTCTTATACTTCTTGTAATTTGTGGAAAATCTTAAGGGGAGCTTGTGCTACTAATGCAACAGTTAGGAAAAAAGGATTATCCATTGTTTCTAAGTGTTATCTCTATGGCAATAGTCAAGACACAATGCATCATATACTCTGGTATTATAGCTTTAGTGAACAGATATAACATTGGTTTAGTGGAATTTTTCACTGCTCAAGTCCAAAATGTTTTGAAGAAGTTATGAATGTTGCCAAAGGAAAAAGCTCTGCATTAAAGGAAGTATGGTACAACAGTGTATTCAATACTATAGTGGAACTATGGCTTACAAGAAACTCTGTATTTTATGAAGTTGTGACACCAAATGTTGAAAACTTCAAACAAAGAATTATAAGAATTACAAAGGAATGCAGTGCAAGAATGAGAGGTGAGATGTGGGGGACTATTATGATTTACAGATACTGTTATTTTTTGGCATCTCAGGGATTGGAGCTAAAACTACAAGTGTGAAACAATGCTTCTTCAAGCTGACTGTTCTGAACCAAATACTAATATGCTATGATAGAGCTTCTAAAGGTAATCCTGGGATGGCAGGTTTGGGTTTTGTTGCCAGAAACAGTTCAGGAGATTGTATTGGTGCTGCTTCAGGTGGATTGGGGATTGCAACTAATTACTTAGCTAAAGTAATGGCTGTAATTGTGGTAGGAGAATGGGATGTTAGCAAACACTTTCTTGAGGTATGTTTTAATCTGGATTCAAAGGCAGTATTAGTTGCTTTTTCAAATAACAAGGTGCCATGGATTGTATTGAGTAGATGGGAAAAGATTAAGATGCTAATCCCCTCAATCACTTTGAGGCATTCCTACAGAGAAACTAATTTCTCTGCTGACAAATATGGCCAAGAATGGTGTATCACTGAATAGAGGTGTTGTTCAGTACTATGAAGAAAAGCCACAATTTCTTAGGAGATTGGAGAATGAAGAAGATATGTATTTCAGGTTTTAAGCCTATGTGAATTCTAAGTGAACTTGTAGTTTTTAGTTCTTTCTTGATTTCAGTTTCTTTTAAATTGGCCTTGAAAAATAACTTGGCTGATTATTATAATTTGCAATATTTTTTAGTAATAAAATTCATGATTAAGCAAAAAAAAAATCTAAATAAATGCTTGATCCCTTCGAGCAACGGAAAGGGTACGTATGCAGCCGCTATGCGGTTCAGCACAAATCTACAAGGTTGTTCATATCATCTGGAAGTCTTGGTTACTGCTTTGCAGTTCATACCATCTATTCAGATATGATTGCAACTTTTGCAAGTATGTATCATTGGCAACTGGCCAATGGTAGCTGGTAATTAGAACTACATTGACGCTGGCAACTGGCCATCTATTATTTTTGGCAATCAGTCATCTGTTAATTTTCGCAATTGGCCTACTGTCATTTATTTTCAGCAATTGGCCGTCTGTTAATTTTGGTAATTGGCCATATGTTATTTATTTCCGGCAATTGGCCGTCTGTTAATTTCGGCAATTGGCCATCTGTTATTTATTTTCGGCAACTGGATGTCTGTTATTCATTTCCGGCAATTGGCCATCTGTTATTTTTTGGCAACTGGCCGTCTATATTTTTGGCCAACAGGTCATTCCTCACTATTGGCAACTGGCCAATGGTGACTAGTATTCGAGAGATATTATAACCTCATAGTAAAACTATAGAAATCACTATCGATAATCCTTGTGAAGTTGAAAACTCTTGTGGAATTTTATGAGTATTATTGTATGGGACATATGCTCATAGAATTTTAACCTTGAGACCAATGAGATTTCTGTTCAGCATAATCTCAAGTTTGTTGTTTATTGGGAAACCATTGCTACCTACTGACTTTGAGTTCTTACTAATGAATGTAATTCGTTTCTTTGGGTGATATATCAGGGAGTCGGAACATGCTGAACGGGTCGTAACCTGACCCGTTGGGAGAAGAATTTTCTGGTCTGCCACTGTGACGGACCGGAAAATTATGCCTAGGGCGCCTGGGGGCGCAGGACATAACTTCCCAGATGTGCCATGATGATGCTACGATACGGTCCTTAAAGCTAGGCAAATGCACGTCCATTTGCCCTTGCAAGCATGCTCGTGGAGCATGATGCAACTAACTTAGCTTCCACACCGTTCCAACTTACCCTTGTTCTGCAAAGGGTTTAAAGCCTTGAAGGCTATGGCCGATGCACCTTATGCATCACTGGCATCTGAGTATTGTCCAAGCATAAGGAAAATGCCTAGGACTTAGACATAGGCCGCTCTAAGCCTATCGTCATTCCCTTACTTTGAATACCAACGCAGCTTACTCTATTAGCCATGTTCAATTCCACAACTGGAACATATACCAACTCTATGTAGCTTGATAGGTAGTATGAGCATCCACCTGTTGGCATGCAACTAGCCTCATCAAGTTTGGCCACAATCATCTCTTGTATCGATCTACCGAGCCAGATGATATGAGAGGCCAAAGTGCCGCAATCATCTCCCAAATAGATGATATGAGCGACAACGTGCTGGACCGGCAATGCTGCAACTCATTGTGTCTGCCTACGTACTCTTCCATACTCTAAAGGGATCAAGCACAGACCGTAGTTCATCCTCGAAGGGACAAGCAACTTAATCCAACTCTTTTGCAAGGCCGTGGCCAAGCAATAATGGTAATGACCTAGTCCGTATAGGCCGTTTCTTCAAAATGCATCCAAGTGATGAATCCTTGGTCTGTGGCATGACATAGTGATGCCCATACTTAATACACTCCATTGGAAAAGCTACGCAACTATAAATGAGGCTTAGGCATCATTATACTCTTCCGGCTAAGCTATGAAGCTTACTTGGTGCATCGTCCGCATATGCACCTTCAACCAACTACCCCTCCCTATATATGTTAATTTGGCATTTTTACAACTTAAATTGGGGGACCAAAAATCATTCATCAACTCCCATTTTTACTATTCATGACAGTTGCCATATATTTCTGAATAACCGGCCAAGATGGTTGTTCACTACCACTGCCAACCCGATGTTCAGCCATGTTGGATGAACATTGTCAACGCATTGGAAAAAGGCCAATGTTCCTTTTCCTATGCAACGGAAGCTTTGGATGAAGCTTCATCTCAAGCCATGGCGCACCTTTTAGCATGCGCCATGCTAAAAACACGGGGTGTTACAATATTCACCCCTTTAAAGAATTTTGTCCCTGAAATTCAAAACAAAAGCTATTGTGGACAATTTCTTCGATTTGGATTCCTGAACAAAAGTCCCATACCAGATGCTCAGAAATCACGCTTCTTCAGTTCGTTATGGAACATCAATTAGGATTTTCTGAGCAAACGTCCCATACCGCATACTCATGAATCCAAAAAGAATCTACAACGTTACCAAGAATATCGAGTTGGCCAATTGCTAACCGATATCTCAAATAGGTATCCCAAGGGGCATCCCATACCACCACTCAGGAATCCCTAAAGTAATAGTCGGCCAGTTGCCAACGTCAGAAACGACCAATTGCCGAAGATAATAATCGGCCAATTGCCAACAGCAAAAATGGCCAATTGCCAAGGTTAAAGGATGGCCGGTTGCCAACATGCTATCGTCCAGTTGGCGACTAAAAATTGGCCAGTTGCCGATGTTAAAGGATGGCCAGTTGCCAACCCACTATCGTCCAGTTGCAGTGGACAACCAACATGGTTGAACATCGGGTTGGCAGTGGACAGCCAACATGGCTGAACATCGTGTTGGCAGTGGCAGTGAACAGCCATCTTGGCCGGTTATTCAGAAATATATGGCAACGGCCATGAATAGTAAAAGTGGGAGTTGATGAATGATTTTTGGTCCCCCAATTTAAGTTGTAAAAATGTCAAATGAACATATATAGGGAGGGGTAGTTGGTTGAAGGTGCGTATGCGGACTATGCACCAAGTAAGCTTTAAAGCATAGCCGGAAGAGTATAAATGATGCCTAAGCCTCATTTATAGTTGCGTAGCTTTGCCAATGGAGCGTATTAAGCATGGGAATCACTATGCCATGCCGTAGACCAAGTACTCATCACTTGGATGCATTTTGACGGAACGGCCTATACGTACTAGGCCATTACCATTATTGTTTGGCCACGGCCTCGCAAAAGAGTTGGATTAAGTTGCTTGTCCCTTCGAGGATGAACGACGGTCTGTGCTTGATCCCTTTAGAGTAGGGAAGGGTACATAGGCAGCCGCAATGGGTTGCATCATTGCCGGTCCAGCACGTTGTCGCTTATATCATCTATTTGGGAGATGATTGCGGTACTTTGGCCTCTCATATCATCTGGCTCGATAAATCGATGCAAGAGATGATTGTGGCCAAACTTGATGAGGCTAGTTGCATACCAACAGGTGGATGCTTATACTACCTATCAAGCTACATAGAGTTGGTATATGTTCCAGTTGTGTAATTGAACATGGCCAATAGAGTAAGCTACGTTGGTAATCAAAGTAAGGGAATGGCGATAGGATTAGAGCGGCCTATGTCTAAGTCCTAGGCATTTTATTTATGCATGGACAATACTCGAAAGCCAGTGATGCATAAGGTGCATCGGCCATAGCCTTCAAGGCTTTAAACCCTTTGCAGAACAAGGGTAAGTTGGAACGGTGTGGAAGCTAAGTTAGTTGCATCATGCTCCACCAGCATGCATTCAAGGGAAAATAGACATGCATTTGCCTAGCTTTAAGGACCGGATCGTAGCATCATCATGGCGCATCGGGGAAGTTATGGCCTGCGCGCCCAGGTGTAATTTTTCGGTCCGTCACAGCCACACACCATGTTTACTAATATAATCAAAACTAGCATCATAATTAATGGTAACAATTCTTTTTACATGAGGCATCCACCTTAATATATTTATATTTGGTCTGCCAGTGTTATTCACAGGTGTTCATGAGTGATGTCTTGATATTAGTGACTGGATTTTAGCAACTGTTTGTTGAGGATTATTGAAGCTATTTTGGAAAACTTTGTCACATCTCTCCCTCCATAGTGTCCAAGCGACTACAACTCTTTGACCCAATTCCTCTTCTGTTATAATTCCTTGCCTACAATCTTCAACTTGTTTCCTGATGCAGCTTGATAAAAAAAAATTGAGTGCTACGAATACGTTGTTTTAAACCGATTTTTATTTTGAGTAACTACAATGAAGGATGACATGAGTCGAAGTTTCCAATTCATAATTGCATAAGGGACAACTTAAGTCTTGATCTTCCAACACATGCTTAAGCTTTTGTCGTGTGTGAAGGAAATCACTAAGACACTTCCACAGAAAATGTTTTATTATGGGAAGAATAGGTAGTTTCAACATTGGCTGTCGTACTTTCTTCATTTCAAGATCAACAACCCCATTGTGATAATTTTATTGATAATTTTTCCTATAAGCTGACTTTACAGAGAAAATGTCATTTTTCTCTATAGTCCAAACCAAAGTATTATCTTGATTAATATGGATGTTGAGATCGGTGATTGCACTAACAAACTCATCGGGAAAAAAAAAACTTTGCAGTAAGTCTAAATTCCAACCAGTTCTACTGTTATTGAAAAGCTTATTTACTTTAATGTATGAAAAAGGATTAACTGCACTTTCTTTAGATTCAGGCGCATTAAGAAGACTATAGGGACTGTTGGAATTTCAGCTCCTTAACCTTTATGCTTTACCACTAAACATCATACAATCTGACTACATGCTGAAATTAGACTTGAAAATAGTATTAGCATACTCAATAACTCACTGAAAACAACAACACATAGCTATGACACTACATATAATTCATACCTAAAACTGATTGAGTACAAGGAAATAGAAACACACAAAAGACACTTAGCCTTTCATGACTTATTATCAAATTTTATTTCCTCACATTACTTCATGATGGATGAAAACTGATTTTGCTTTATAAAACATATGAGGATAGAAGTGAGTCCTAGTCATGCTTGCCACATGTCGTTTCAACCTTTCCATCATGAGTTAGAGGACACCGCATGGCTACAATGGACATCTCATAGGACAAGAGACATGTCATGCTAGTTTCAACCTTATCTAGCATTAACTTTAAACAATACTTTAAAACAAGATTAAGAAATAAACAAACCATCAAACATTTTATAACAAATCATGCTTTACTTAAACTAAATAAGAATTACCTTAACCATATGAGATTTGTTGCGCAAAACACAAAAAAGTCTAACATTTCCCACTTGTTTAAGCAACAAAACTTTTGTAAAATCTTTTTTATGATTTTTTTTTATTCTAGCCATGCACTCGAGTCAAATAGTACGCTAGCCTTCAACTATAGTGATCTACACATCATATTTAAGAAGTGTAAGCCATTTCTATAATCAGAAAACTAGACGTCCTATTCTTCCCAAGTAAAATATTTTATTTTTCAAAACAGAAAACATTTTTATTGGCTCAACTTTATGCCAAAACCAAACTGAACTTGAAAGCTTCATTTGGCTTAACCTTATGCCAAAACTGAATTATACATGTAATTTTATTGGCTAAGCTTTATGCCATACAAGCAACAAAACATATGCTCTTAAGCCACCCACATTTTCTCCTTAATGACATCCCCATTGTCTTGCTCGAATTAAGCACTATGCTCATATTCTAATGAGACCAAGAACTTTAGGACATAAACGATATCGAATGGGAACCATATGTCTCTTACCAGAGACTACTTTATGAGCATATACACCTTACAAAAGTAATGAAACAAATATGACTTTTAACCATAAACATCATATTCACATTAAATTTTAGATGTTACCGCAACATGCATAACAAACATACTTTGTCTCAAACTAAAGATTACTTTATAAGCATATAAACCTTACATGAACAAGATAATGATGATAAACAAGCTACAAACACCACTCCCACTGATTTCCAGATTCAACCACAACATGGAATAAACATGATGATAAACCACAATCACAATTCCACTGAAATTCAGATTCACACAACACACACATGCTTATTATCACTTTATACAGCTATAACATAAACAGAGTAAATAGCATGTCCATAAGCAAAATAACATCTTAAACTCAAAAACAAGACTCTATATCATCGCATATCACCTTTGAGCAGAAATTACGACATACAATCCGTCCCAATAAGTTTAAGAATAAATTCTCATACGAAAAGCTTTCACTCATACGAGACTTGATACACATCAAATTTCATAAACACAAAACACCTTTGGGCAAGATCCGTGTTTATAATTTCTGAATGAACCAAACAAACCATATTGATCACATAATTCTCATTAAAACACTTCCACATACTCTCGAAGTATCACTTTGGCAACACTTAGTCGAGTAATGGAAGCCATTAACTATTACAATTTTACAATTTTCCAAAATAGAAAAATTCAAACTTATACTTATAGCAAAACCGCCATCTTGAGAAGTGCAAAACTGCTATAGATGTGAATATACCTTTATTGTGATGAACAAACCTTCTACAACTGCTCAAAATACTCGCAATTCTGATTTTTCAATCCCATCACATCAAGCATGAAGTATCAAACCACGTATATAAGAAGAAATATAACTTCAGATAGTAAACAATCTAAAACCTCAATCCTACGATCACCCTTGCTGCTGAATATGTAATAACTAGGTGAAATAGTAGTTGAATGTTGGAATTTCAGCTCATTAACCTTTATGCTTTACCAATAAACATCATATAAGCAGACTACATGCTGAAATTAGACTTGAAACTAGTATTAGCATACTCAACAACTCACTGAAAACAACACCACACATAGTGGTATGATTTTTAAAGTGGTTGTAGTAAATAAGGATTCGAACTCTAAGACTTGTGAAGATTTTCGATTTCAGATTTAAATAAAACTAAAAATAATAAGAAAACTTAATTCAAAATTTGATTTCTATTCCTTCTAGTTGATTGGTTTACAAAGAAATTTCTGAAATTATTATTAAGCTCTTTTTCTCATTAATTCACTTTTAATCTATAAGGTGTCCAAATATTAAATTGTGATCCCTAAGCATGAATTATCAAAGAATTGATTATAAGCATAACACATCGAATTGATTCACAACTAATTAAGAAAACAAATTTTATCTTTAATTATGTTGATCCTAGTGAATTAAATAAAATAAATAATTAAAGAAATTGTAAAAAGAATTTACCAATCAAACATGAGTGAATAGTTTCCTCCTTTGCCTTGGTTGCGCGAGAATTAACTCATCATAGTGGAAGCAGGATCAAAATATTGTTTCATTGCTCAAAAGTGATTTACAAGGGAGAAAAAGTATAAAGCAGCGAATTTGTAACAGATATAATTGTTACAGAACTCACTATTACAGAGGAAAAAGTTGCAGAAAGAATGGAAACAGTGGCTAAAGGTCTATTGTATGGACAGTGAATAAGCGATATGTATTTTCTGCTGTTTAATCTGTGACAGACTCTGTGAGTCTTATGTTCTTCAGCTTCTTCTTCTTCACTTGTTGCTGCTGCGTCTCTGCAATTCTTGTTTCTTCTGTGTCTCGGCTCTTCTAGGTACCCCAAGGTCTCCCCTTTTTCTTCCTTGGCCTCCCCAGAGCCTATATATACCTCACAGGTCGTCTTAAACTCGACGAAAATCTCTTTTATTTCCACCAAAAGTCTCAGACTTTCCCATATATTTCTCACCTTCTTTTCACGGAAATAATCCTTCGGGATTTACTCTTTTTCCTTTCTTTCACGCCTCTGTTGCTGTTTAAAAACTTCTCTAACTGATATAGAGAATCTGCAGAGATATTCTCCATCCGACTAGCCGCTTAACTTCCATACAAGAAATCCAAAAGTTCCGAAAATAATCCACCTTCCCTGTTTCTCAGAATCACCGAAAATAAGAGGATTTGATTCCTCTTTTTATCTCCCAAAACACGTCACATTCCCTGTTTATTCGTAACGGACTGTTTGCAATCCAGAACAACAACCAAATCCGACTGAAACTCTTCAAATTTAACCCGTGATATTCTTTATCCCCGTATCATCGATTTCCCGATCATCAAGCCCAATTTATCTAAATCTAAACACTTTACCAGGCCTGTTTATCTTAATCACGTTCATCCCAACTTAATTCTGCAATTGAATCTCCCCATAACAGCTTCAAAAATCGAACCCTAATCTGCCGGTGAAAAACAAAACTTTCCCGTCTTTTTCAGAAATTCAAAAATGAAGAGGATGACCTCCCCTTATCCATGGCTGGTCTCCCTTTAGTAACTGGGGCGGAAATAGTAATTTTTGGGGTGCGCATAGTAGTTTTCCTGGGTGTCTTTATCCAAAACGCGGGTGCCTATAGTAATTTTCTTTCGGGAGTGCAAATTCCACTTTTCGAGCCAAATTCTCCACACAAGCATATTTCTCCAAAAACACCTACAAATACATAAAATAACCAAATAAGTACAAAATCAAGCACTAACAATATATACAATTGAGATATATTAGACACATAAATGCGTCTATCAAATACCCCCAAACTTATTAATTGCTAGTCCCGAGCTAATCTAATAATAAAAATCCTAACTCACTGTTGTAGGCATCGCGATTGCACTTAGTATGTGCAACAAGCCTTTGAACCCCTAGGTGGCCCTAGTGGCCGAGTTATAGTCTCGGGAGGGGTTACAAGAGATATACCCACAAAACCTTTACTCCAGACCCTAGCTATCTACACAGAACCTTGGAATAACACTAAAGAATCTCCTTGGTTGGCATACTCTTATTGACTACAGGAGGAAGTACCCTGATGCGAAATTCCAATTGTTGTACACGGGTTTGCACTTAAGCATACTAAAATTCATATATAAGTGACAGAGCTCTACTCAGATAGTCGCACTATGGACATCAATATCCGGAATCAAATAAATCACATGAATAGATTAAGAAGATGGAAATAGAAATAGATGGTTGCGAATGGACGTCAATTCCAAGATGGACCTATGACCTAGTGGATTGAGATACTGGTCTGGACTAATATCAACACAACTGGAATATACAATGGAACCAGTGGTCGATAATCCTAAATCTACATCAACTCAGCTGGCATATACAAGGGAACCAGTAGTCGACTTTATAATAAACCTTTATTTTATTTTATTTTTTATTTTTTTTAACGACATGATTAGATCTTTTGGATCCAAGCGCATGTTTCTTGTCAGCAGATTACATGGTAATTCCCTTGGATCCTGCGTTCCACGCTTGTTTAGGCGACGGAGACAGGGAGAACACACACATATTGTTATCCAAGTGTTAATAATTATTCCGATTGGTCTGATTGGTCTGGTATAGTTTTTTTTTTTTTTTTTTTTGAAAACTCAATCACTCTATTTCAACCCAGCAGACATCAACATAAAAATTTGCGAAAACAAAAACAGAAGTAATAAGATGACTCCGAGATACGTTGAAACTATCATGTTATTTCTAACACCTAAGCTCTGTGCTTTTATGAATAGACTCTTTAGATGTTTCCATCTACTCAGATTGGTTCCTCAACTCCTACAATCAAGATGCTTCCATCCACTTAGATTGGTTAGTGCCATCCTTAATAGGCATAAATTTCTAGGCTCTGGAGTTTATTTATTGCAACTACCAAAAAGTTTCTTCCCCACTCCCAAACTTAAATCTAACATTGTCCTCAATGTTTCTAATGAAATAACAGTACCAAAAATATAAGTAACAAGAGGATTCAGTAAAGAAAAAAGTCAGAAAGATAGTACCTGGGTGAAGCGTAACAATCCTTCCTCGGAGAATAAGGAGAAAAATAAAAATAAAAACCTAAAAAACAAATAGCAAAAATAATATACAATATACAAATACCAAATAACTCGATGGTCAATCAAGGTAAATAGGGTCCTCTAGAGGGACCTCCTCAATATCACCTGTAGGCAAAGGTTCTAAAAAGGTCTTCAATCTCTGACCGTTAACCTTAGAAGAACTACTACCATCTAGTGTTTCAATTTCAACAGCGTCATGAGGAAAAACAGTGCGGACCACAAAAGGGTCGGTCCACCGAGAGTGCAACTTCCCAGGGAATAGATGCAAACGAGTATCATACAGAAGAACTTTTTGACCTGGAGAAAATGACTTTCTTAAAATATATTTATCATGCACAAGTTTCATTTTGTTCTTATACTCCTTAGCACTATCATATGCATCTCTACGAATCTCGTCCAACTTATCGAGCTGGAGTTTTCTGTGAGATCCTGCTTTGTCAAGTGAAAAGTTTAGCTGTTTAACAACCCAATATGCTATATGTTCTAACTCAACAGGTAAGTGACATGCCTTGCCAAATACTAGACGATAAGGTGACATTCCAATGGGGATCTTAAACGCAGTACGATAAGCCCATAAGGCATCAGTAAGCCTTGACGACCAGTCTTTTCTACTGGGATTAACCGTTTTCTCTAATATATGTTTTATATCCCTATTGGAAACCTCTACCTGACCACTAGTTTGTGGGTGATATGGGGTAGCTACTTTGTGAGTAATACCATATTGTTTCATTAAAAGTGCAAATGGTCTATTACGAAAGTGTGTTCCTCCATCACTAATTATAGCTCACGGTGTACCAAAACGTGTAAGTATATTATCTTTCAAAAACTGGAGTACGACCTTGTGGTCATTTGTTTTACATGGAACCTCCTCAACCCACTTAGACACATAATCTACAACGACAAGTATGTAAAGATAACCAAAAGAATTAGGGAATGGACCCATAAAATCAATGCCACACACATCAAAGACCTCAATCACTAAAATAGGGTTCAAAGGCATCATATTTCTACGAGAAATGGTCCCTAACTTCTGGCAACGCTCACAAGAAGCACAATGATTATGGGAGTCCTTAAACAACGAAGGCCAGTAAAATCCACACTTCAATATCTTTGCAGCAGTCTTCTTAGTACTAAAGTGACTCCCACATGCATATTCATGACAAAAGGAGATAATACTATACTGGTCATTTTCAGGTACACATCTCCTAATAATCTGGTATGGACAATACTTAAACAAATAAGGATCATCCCAAAAGAAATGCTTAACCTTGGTTAAAAACCTAGAACGATCTTGTTTACCCCAGTATTGAGGCATTCAACCAGTAACAAGATAATTCACTATATTTGCATACCAAGGTGATTGGGAAACAAAGAACAATTGTTCATCAGGAAAGCTATCCCTAACGGGAGTAAAATCATCAGGGGAATCCACAACAAGCCTAGACAAGTGATCTGCTACTACATTTTCAGCACCTTATTCGTCTTTAATATCTAACTTGAATTCTTGTAACAATAGGATCCATCTAATCAATCTAGGTTTGAAATCCTTTTTAGACAAAAGATATTTTAAAGCAGCATGATATGTAAAAATTATGACCTTAGAACCTAATAGGTAGGATCTAAACTTATCCAAGGTAAAAACGATGGCTAGCAGTTCCTTTTCGGTAGTTGTATAGTTCAGTTGGGTATCATTTAGAGTTTTGCTAGCATAGTAAATCACATGAAGTAATTTGTTTTCTCTCTGACCTAACACAACACCTATATCATAATCTGAAGCATCACACATAATTTCAAAAGGTAGGTTCCAGTTAGGTGCCTGGACTATGGGAGCGGTAGTGAGTAACATCTTAAGCTTCTCAAAAGCCTCTAAACAAGCATCATCAAAGACAAACTTAACATCTTTCGCAAGTAAATTGCAAAGAGGTCTAGAAATCAAGCTAAAGTCCTTAATGAATCGTCGATAAAATCCTGCGTGCCCTAAGAATGACCTAATCTGTTTTACGATTTTTGGGACCTGTAAAGTTTTAATAAGGTCAACCTTGGCTTTGTCTACCTCTATACCCTTCGAAGATACGATATTCCCTAACACAATTCCTGATTTAACCATGAAATGACATTTTTCCCAATTAAGCACTAAATTCTTTTCCTTACACCTAGTCAACACTAGTGTCAAATGATGCAAGCACTCGTCAAGATGAACCAAACACTGAAAGGTCATCCATAAAGACCTCTAAGAACCGTTCTACCATGTCAGAAAATATGCTCATCATACACCGCTGGAAAGTAGCAGGAGCATTACACAACCCGAAAGGCATGCGTCTATATGCAAAGGTACCAAAGGGACAGGTAAAAGTAGTTTTCTCTTGGTCCTCTGGGGCAATAACGATCTGATTATAGCCCGAGTAGCCATCTAAGAAGCAATAATGACTATGTCCATCTAATCTCTCTAGCATTTGGTCCATAAAAGGAAGAGGAAAGTGATCCTTCCTTGTGACCTTGTTTAATTTTCTATAGTCAATCAGACACGCCATCCCGTGGTCACTCGGGTTGGGATTAATTCATTGTTACCATTCTGGACTACAGTGATACCTGATTTCTTGGGAACAACCTGAACGGGGCTGACCCACTTACTGTCTGGAATGGGGTAGATAATACCCGCATCTAACAAATTAAGCACTTCAGTTTGAACTACTTCTTTCATATTAGGGTTCAGTCGACGTTGCATCTCCCTAGAGGGTTTAGTGTCATCTTCTAAATGAATCTGATGCATACAAATAGTAGGACTTATACCCTTAATATCTGCTATGGTCCACCCTAAAGCTTCCTTGTTGTCTTGAAGTACGGTGACTAGCCTACTTTCCTGATCACTATCCAAGTCGGAAGCAATAATCACAGGAAAAGTCTCAAATGGGCCTAAAAACACATATTTCAGGGTATCTGGTAATGGTTTAAGGTCCAACTCAGGGGCTCTTCTAAAGAAGGAATTAAGGTAGATTCAGAAACTGGTAATGGTTCGAACTTAGGCCTCCATCCATTACTAGTGTCCATCAAAGGGGCGGCATCTAGCAAAGCATTCACCTCATTAATTATACTATCGTCATCAAAGTCAAACCCAAAGTGGGCTAGGCATTTCTCTAATGGATCTTCTAGCAAAGTGCTTAGTAATGACTCCTGAACCAAGGTTCCTATCATGTTTACCTCCTCAAAGGGCGAGTCATCTAACTCAGAAGGTTGCTTACAAATATTAAAAATATTAAGCTCAATAGTCATATTACCAAAAGACAGGTTCATGATACCATTTCGACAGTTAATGATCGCATTGGATGTAGCTAAGAATGGGCAACCTAAAATCACAGGTATCTGGTTTTCTGGGTATGGGACAGGTTGAGTATCTAGGATAACAAAATCCACTGGATATATAAACTTGTCGACCTTAATTAGAGCATCCTCTATGACTCCACGAGGAACTTTCACTGACCTATCAGCTAACTGGAGTGTTATCTTGGTTGGTTTCATTTCACCTAGCCCTAGCTCAAGGTACACATGGTACGGAAGTAAGTTCACACTAGCTCTTAAGTCAAGTAAAGCTTTTTCTACCCGGTAATTAACTATCGTGCAAGAAATGATAGGGGAACCTGGGTCTTTGTATTTAGGAGTATTGGTATTCTGGATGATCGAACTTACATGAGTAGCTAAAAAGGCTTTCTTAGGAACATTCATCTTTCTCTTTCTCGTACACATATCCTTAAGGAACTTAGCGTAAGCAGGGAGTTTCCTAATTGCATCTAATAAAGGAAGATTTATGGTAACTTGCTTAAAAACCTCCAATATGTCATTAAAATGGGATTCCTTTTTGGTTGGTACGAGTAGCTGTGGGAATGGGGCTCTAGACACAGAATCAGACCTCTCAGGAACCGAATTGGCATCATCGGGAACTTTATCAGTCTCCTCAGCTACTGGTAATCCTGAGGGGTGAACTACAGTATGTTCACTATCGGGCATGGTTACCTGATTTTCAAATACTCTACCACTCCTAAGGGTTCTAATTGCATTCATTCCTTTGGGATTTGGATTGGGATGACTAGGGAACCTTCCATTCTCTTTTTCACTTAGAGTCTTAGCTATTTGACCTACTTGATGTTCTAACTTAGATAGAGTCTGAGCATTGTTTTGTAAACTCTGCTTGGTTTCTTATTGAAAGCTAGAGTGAATGTTTGATAACATTTCATGGTTCTTTGCTAGCATAATAAGAGTTTCCTCTAAGCTAGATATTTTATTCTCAGAAGGGTTTTTAGATTGGGTTGAACCCGAAAGATTCTTAGTGTAACCAAAACCTGGGGTGACTGAGAATTACTAATCTGACCTTGATTCTGACCCTGAGACCATGAAAAATTAGGATGCTTTTTCCAACTGGGGTTATAGGTCTCTGAATATGGGTCAAATTTTGGATGGTTTTCAAATCTAGAGTTGTTATAAAGAGCGTGTGCTTGCTCTTCACTAATTTGTCCTTCCTAAAATGAGTTATTGGGCTCTATTCCACAACTAGAGACTTGAGAGGTTCTAAGCCTATCATCAGTTTCAACAAAAGACTTATGTTTAGACTGACTTAATTCTAAAGCTTCTAACCGTCTAGATAAGGCATCAAACTTATCATCAAACTCAAAGCTTGAGTCTACCATATTAGTGCTATTTCTATTTACCAAAAGTATTTTAGGGGGCTCTACACATGATTCCCACTATTGGGATTTGTCAGCTACTTCTTCTAAAAAGGAATATGCTTGATCAACAGTTTTATTTAAGAACCCTCCAGCACATAATGACTCAACCAAATCCTTGGTTGAGTAGTCTAACCCGTCAAAAAGAATTTGCACTAATTTCATTTTTTCAAACCCATGATGGGGACACTGCGCCAAGAGATCATTGAATCTTTCTAAAAACCTATAAAGAGACTCTCCTTGTTGTTGCATACTGGTGCTAATTTTTTGCCTAATAGACGAGGTTTTATGTTTTGGGTAAAACTTTTGGAAGAACGCAGAAGTGAGTTCATCCAATGTTGTTATGGATTCAGATGGTAAATTATTTAGCCAAGATTTAGCTTTATCTCTTAAGAAAAGAGGAAAAAATCTAAGTTTTAAAATTTCATCACTAAGGTCTTTAATCTTAACTGTTCCACAAATTTCCTCAAAGTCCCTTACATGAAAGTATGGGTTCTCATCATCTTTCCATAAGAATACAGGAATCATCTGAATAGTACTAGGTTTCAACTCATAATTAACCGAAGAGGCTGGTAATCTTATGCACGATGGTCGGGTGGACCTAGTTGGGTACATGTAATCTCTTACAGTTGTCATTTCTGACACTATAGGAGTATTAAAGATATTTTCCTCACCGAGAGAAGAACGTCCAAAAATAAGACTTTCTAGATTTAGGTAGTCAAGATTCTTGTTTCCTAAAATATCACTTCTAGGTTTTTCACGCATAAACCATCCTAAAGCGTCTCTCTTACGTTCTGGCATACAAGAATTCAACCAAAAATTATGCACATTCAAATGCTGGGCTAACTAATTTAGGTAGGCTTGGGTTACCACAGAAAAATATACCCAAAGGTACGAGGCTGAGGTTTGTGGTGTTTCGGATGATAACGCCCAGAGGGTTCACCGTACTAAACCACTTGTTTTCCTAAAATCGGTGCCGGACGAAAATGCAATTGGTGTGTACAAGTGTTTTTTTTTTTTTTTTAATAAATAAAATAAACAAGCAGCAAAATAAAAAATTACAGGTCAAAAAGAAAAATAAAAAAACTAATAAAAAAAGTTCTTTAAAAATAAAATCTTCGGCTTTCTCCTTTAATGGCAAGCAAGTCTAACTTTCCAACTTTCGCTTCAAGTCAATCCTGCACACCAAAAACAAAAATACCAAAGTAAAATCCAGAGAAAATAAAAATAAAGACTAAAAACAAAAATAAAAATAAAAATCTAAAACCTAAACCAAAAGACAGGTCCCTGGCAGCGGTGCCAAAAATTGGTATGATTTTTAAAGTGGTTGCAGTAAATAAGGATTCGAACTCTAAGACTTGTGAAGATTTTCGATTTCAGATTTAAATAAAACTAAAAATAATAAGAAAACTTAATTCAAAATTTGCTTTCAAGATATTAAAATAGACCAAGGCTCCGGATTCCACAATTCCTTCTAGTTGATTGGTTTACAAAGATATTTCTGAAATTATTATTAAGCTCTTCTCATTAATTCACTTTTAATCTATAAGGTGTCTAAATATTAAATTGTAATCCCTAAGCATGAATTATCAAATAATTGATTCTAAGCATAACACATCGAATTGATTCACAACTAATTAAGAAAACAAATTTTATCTTTAATTATGTTGATCCTAGTGAATTAAATAAAATAAATAATTAAAGAAATTGTAAAAAGATACCAATCAAACATGAGTGAATAGTTTCCTCCTTTGCCTTGGTTGCGCGAAAATTAGCTCATCATAGTGGAAGCACGATTAAAATATTGTTTCATTGCTCAAAAGTGGTTTACAAGGGAGAAAAAGTATAAAGCAGCGAATTTGTAACAGATATAATTGTTACAGAACTCACTGTTACGGAGGAAAAAGTTGCAGAAAGAATGAAAACAGTGGCTAAAGGTCTATTGCAAGGACAGTGAATAAGCGATATGTATTTTCTGCTGTTTAATCTGCGACAGACTCTGTGAGTCTTATGTTCTTCAGCTTCTTCTTCTTCACTTGCTTCTGCTGCGTCTCTGCAATTCTTGTTTCTTCTGTGTATCGGCTCTTCTAGATACCCCAAGGTCTCCTCTTTTTCTTCCTTGGCCTCCCCATAGCCTATATATACCTCACAGGTCGGCTTAAACTTGACGAAAATCTCTTTTACTTCCACCAAAAGTCTCGGACTTTCCCATATATTTCTACCTTCTTTTCACGGAAATAATCCTTCGGGATTTACTCTTTTTCCTTTCTTTCACGCCTCTGTTGCTGTTTAAAAACTTCTCTAACTGATATAGAGAATCTACAGAGATATTCTCCATCCGACTAGCCGCTTAACTTCCATACAAGAAATCCAAAAGTTCCGAAAATAATCCACCTTCCCTGTTTCACAGAATCACCGAAAATAAGAGGATTTGATTCCTCTTTTTATCTCCCAAAACACGTCACATTCCCTGTTTATTCGTAACGGACTGTTTGCAATCCAGAACAACAACCAAATCCGACTGAAACTCTTCAAATTTAACCCGTGATATTCTTCATCCCCGTATCATCGATTTCCCAATCATCAATCCCAATTTATCTAAATCTAAACACTTTACCAGGCCTGTTTATCTTAATCACGTTCAGCCCAACTTAATTCTGCGATTGAATCTCCCCAGAACAACTTCAAAAATCGAACCTTAATCTGCCGGTGAAAAACAAAACTTTCCCGCCCTTTTCAGAAATTCAAAAACGAAGAGGATGACCTCCCCTTATCCGTGGCTGGTCTCCCTTTAGCAACTGGGGCAGAAATAGTAATTTTTGGGGTGAGCATAGTAGTTTTCTTGGGTGTCTCTATCCAAAATACGGGTGCCTGTAGTAATTTTCTCCCGGGAGTGCAAATTCCACTTTTCGAGCCAAATTCTCCGCACAAGCATATTTCTCCAAAAATACCTACAAATACATAAAATAACCAAATAAGTACAAAATCGAGCACTAACAATATATACAATTTAGATATATTAGACACATAAATGCGTTTATCACATAGCTATGACACTACATATAATTCATACCTTAAACTGATTGAGTACGAGGAAATAGAAACACACACAAGACACTTATCCTTTCATGACTTATTATCAACTTCTATTTCCTCACATTACTTCATGATGGATGAAAACTGATTTTGCTTTATAAAACATATGAGGCTATAAGTGAGTCCTAGTCATGCTTGCCACATGTCACTCCAACCTTTCCATCATGAGTTGGAGGACACCTCATGGCTACAATGGACATCTCATAGGACAAGAGCCATGTCATGCTAGTTTCAACCTTATCTAGCATTAACTTCAAACTATACTTTAAAATAGGATTAAGCAGTAAACAAACCATAAAACAGTTTACAACAAATCATGCTTAACTTAAACTAAAAAAGAATTACCTTAACCATATGAGATTTGTTGCGTAGAACACAAAAAAGTCTAACAGGAACTACTTAATTATCATGTCATATTCTTATAGAAGAACGAACCATTACCAAGATGCCAACAACTATTGTTCTTCCCAAAATCCATTTTCGAGCTTATGCTTTTCCAAGACCAAAAAGAATCTTTTTTAGGAGTACGAGAAAATGCATCACCAGCAAGGAAGTATTTTGCAACTAAAGTTTTTTCTCATAGTTCATTGTTCCTTGTGCACATTATCCATGCAGATTTAGTTAGAAGAGCTCTATCGAAACACTTTAAATATATGAAGCCAAGACCACCTTCATTTTTATGTTTACAAAGATTTTCCATTGAAGCAATACACAAAACTTTATTACTTTCTTTTTCTCTCCAGAATCTTTGTTGAATTGAGATGAGATTTCTGATAGTAGTATCAGGGATTTTGAAATAAGTCATCTGGTGAATAGGTATTGTATTTAGGACATTCTTTATCATAATAGATCTCCCCGCTTCATATAAATTTGATTCACTCCATCTGCTAATTTGTTTTTTATTTCATCAATAAAAATAGAGCAAGGTACTCTTTTGTTTTTGCTCATGAAGAGTGGTAAACCAAGAAACTTTTCTTTTAGCTCAATTTGTTGGACTTGACGAACACCATTTAAATCTTGACAATATGACGGCTCCATACTATTGCTGAAATAGACCGATGATGTAACACCCCATGTTTTTAGCATGTCGTATGCTTAAAGATGCGCCATGGCATGAGATGAAGCTTCATCTCAAGTTCAGTTGTGTTGCAAAAGGAACATTGGCCTAGGAAAATGTGGTGCCAAAATGGCGCATTATGTTTGACATATTGGTCAAGGCAAATATGGCACCAAGAGGGTGTAAGTTGTAACCTATATTGGACAAAGGCCAATCACGCATCAAAGGATGCATTAGACCAGTTGGCAGGATGACCTAGAACAAGTAGCGCCAAAATGACGCAATACGCAGGTCATTGGCCTATGACCAATATCGCACCACAATGGTGCGACAGGCCAGAGCAGGCTGACCTTTGAAATGTACAGCCATCACGGCTGGACATTGGAGTGGCCTATGGGCCAAAGTCGAAATTACAGCCATCACGATACTTCAGTGGACCTGGATCAGGAAACGTTCAACCATCATGGTCGGACATTGAAACTGGCCTGTGAGCCAGAACCGAATGTACAGCTATATGAGCCGGTTATTCAGGAAATATATGGCAACGGCCATGAATAGTAATAATGGGAGTTGATGAATGATTTTTGCTCCCCTAATCAAAGTTGTAAAAATGTCAAGTAAACATATATAAGGAGGGGTAGTTGGTTGAAGGTGCATATGCGGACCATGCACCAAGTAAGCTTCATAGCTTAGCCGGAAGAGTATAAACTATGCCTAAGTCTCATTTATAGCTCCGTAGCCTTGCCAATGGGGCATATTAAGCATGTGCATCACTATGCCATGCCGCGGACCAAATATGTATTCCTTGGATGCATTTTGACGGAACGGCCTATATGGACTAGGCCATTGCCATTATTGCTTGGCCACGACCTTGCAAACGAATTGGATTAAGTTTCTTGTCCCTTTGTGGATGAACTACGGTCAGTGCTTGATCCCTTTAGAGTAGGGAAGGGTACATAGGAAGACGCAATGAGTTGCAACATTGCCGGTCCAGCACTTTGTCACTCATATCATCTAGTTGGGAGATGATTACAACATTCTGGCCTCTCATATCACCTGGCTCGGTATTGCGATGCAAGAGATGATTGTGTCCAAACTTGATGAGGCAAGTTGCATTCCATTCCATGGATGCTCATACTTTCTATAAATGCATTCGATATTGGAATGTACCATTGGCATGTTGGTTATGGCCAGGAAGTAAGGTACAACGGTATGCAAGTAGCGGAGCTTACATAAGCCTAAGGGATATGTAATTAGGCCGTCAATGGCCTATGTGCAAGTCCAAGCATGCCTTATGCCTGGACAAGACTCGACAGCTAGTGATGCATGTAAGGTGCATCGACCATAGTGTTCAAGGCTTTAAACCCTTCGCAGAACAAGGGTAAGTTGGAAAGGTGTGAAAGCTAAGTTAGCTACATCATGCTCCACAAGCATGCATGCAAGGGAAAATGCACCTGCATTTTCCTAGTGTTAAGCCCCGATTAGTAGCATCAGAGTGATGCATCGGGAAGTTATGGTCTGCGCTCCCAGGCGCACTAGGCGTAATTTTTTGGTCCATCACAGTTGGTATCAGACCAAGTTCCTAGATAACTCTAAGGACTGTGCGGAGTGGACTCGTCAAACGAGTATTGTGTTCTTCTAAAGGAAATAAAGTTGGAGAGTAGACCAACTTTTGCGCGGATGTTGTCTACTGGCCGACCATTATCTCTGTTGGCAACTGGCCGTTTCTAATATTGGCAACTGGCCGGCTATTACCTGATTGGGCAACTAGCCATTTTTGGTGTTGGCAACTGTCCGACTATTATTTTCGGCAATTGGTCATTTCTGACATTGGCAACTGGCTAACTATTACTTTAGGGATTCCTAAGTTGTGATATGGGACGTCCCTTAGTATACCTGGTTGAGACATCGTTTGGCAACTGATAGACGCATTTATGTGTCTATTTTCATCTCTTTTATGTATAGTGTTAGTACCCATTTTTGTACTAATTTTGGTATTTTATCCCTTGTAGGTGTATTTTGGAGGAATAGGTTTTTGCGGGAAAATTGGCTCGAAAAGTTGCTAAAGGCTCCTGGGAGGACATTTGCTATTCGGACTCTCATTTTGGATAAGGGGTAACCCATTTCCAAGCAGCTGCTAAGTACAGACCGGGACTGGATAGGGGGAGGTCACATTTCTTCACGTTTTCAAAAATAGAATTTTGGCGGGAATTCGTTTTTTTTTCACAGACGATTTTTGGATGGATTTTTGATCGATTTTTAGGGAGATTAAAGGGCTGAATTTGATTGGGTTTGTTCCTATGGACCTAACAGGCGAGGTAAGGGTGTTGGAATGGATCCAAAGTGGCTAGAACTCGAATTGGAAGCGAAAAATGGTTAAAATATCACGTTCTATTTTTGGGAAGTTTCTTGGTTTATTTTTTAGAAATTTACGTGAAGAAGAGGAAGGAAACTCTTATTAAAGACTTGTTTCTATCAAGGGAGGAGTTTGTACAGCTTTGATTGATCGAATGCACGTGAAACAAAATAAAAAAGGGAAATATCGCAACTTGCTGTGGAGGAAAAAACCAAGTTTATTCTCGAATTTTCTTTGCTCTACTATGTATAAAAGGGTTGGTTAGGGTCCTAGGAAGAAAATGAAGAAGTTAGGGGAAGTGTAGAGCCTTAGAGAAGCTAGAAAAATCATTGGAAGAAAACACGTTTCTGCTGCTGCTGCTGTTGCCGGAGAAGACGAAGAACACAGAACAGCGGAAAAAGAAGGTTGCAGAGGCAGACTTATTTTCAGTGACAACGATTTACGGTCGCATCATCCTGCAGTCACCAAAGCTTTTCAGCAACCATTCCGTCCGCTGTATTAGACTTTCAGCGACTACAGTATACCTTTTTCTCTCTTGTAATCAACTTTTGAACACCAAAGATGTATTTTGAGAACACGATTAATATGAGGAGCTAAACCCCTTAGCCGAGGCGATGGAGGAAGCCATTGTTCCATGAAAAGTGGTATAATTCTATTTTTATTATTTATTGCAATTATTTTACATGATTTTTTGCATAGAATTTAAAAGAAAAATTGGTTTTTATTGAGTAGTTGTGAAGTGTTTTGATGGGACATGCTTAGTTTTAATACTTTTGATGTTTCATGCTTCGTGCTTACAATTATTACTTCAAGAACCATATTAGAGGCAAATATTAGAGTCAACTTAAAGAAAAATATTGCATGAATATTGATTAGAATTTATCAAATAATTGGTCAATGGTGGAATCCAGAGTCTCGGTATTTTCTTATTATTATTGAAATAATTTTATTTAATTCTAAAAAATCCTTCACAAGCCCGAGTTGAACGAACTTTACTCACCACTTTCACTACAACTAAAATTCACATCAGTTTTTGGCGCCGCTGTTGGCAACTAGCCGACCATTATCTCTGTTGGCAACTGGCCGTTTCTAATATTGGCAACTGGCCGGCTATTACCTGATTGGGCAACTAGCCATTTTTGGTGTTGGCAACTGTCCGACTATTATTTTCGGCAATTGGTCATTTCTGACATTGGCAACTGGCTAACTATTACTTTAGGGATTCCTAAGTTGTGATATGGGACGTCCCTTAGTATACCTGGTTGAGACATCGTTTGGCAACTGGTCAACTCGATATTCTCAGCAACGTTGTGGGCACTTTTGGAACCAAGACAGGCGATATAGGACGTTTGCTCAGAAGGTCTAAATTGATGTTCATGACGACTTGAAGAAACCTTGCATGATTTCTGAGCATCTGGTATGAGACTTTTGTTCAGGAATCCAAATCGAAGATTTTGTCTACAATAGTTTTTGTTTGAATTTCGGGGACGAAATTCCTTAAAGGGGTGAATATTGTAACACCTCATTTTTTTAGCATGTCGCATGCTTAAAGATGTGTCATGGCATGAGATGAAGCTTCATCTCAAGTTCAATTGCGTTGCAAAAGGAACATTGGCCTAGGCCAATGCGGTGCCAAAATGGTGCATTATGTTTGACATATTGGTCAAGGGAAATATGGCACCAAGAGGGTGTAAGTTGTAAGATATATTGGCCAAAGGAAAATCTCGCATCAAAGGATGCATTAGGCCAGTTGGGAGGATGACCTAGAACAAGTAGCGCCAAAATGATGCAATACGCAAGTCATTGGCCTATGGCCAATATCGCACCACAATGGTGCGACAGGCCAGAGCATGCTGGCCTTTGAAATGTACAACCATCATGGTTGGATATTGGAGTGGCCTATGGGCCAAAGTCGGAATTACAGCCATCACGGCACTTCAGTGGACCTGGCTTAGGAACCGTTCATCCATCATGGCCGGACATTGGAACGGACATGTGAGCCAGAACTGAATGTACATCCATCTTAGACGGTTATTCAGGAAATATATGGCAACGGACATGAATAGTAAAAGTGGGAGTTGATGAATGATTTTTTCTCCCCTAATCAAAGTTGTAAAAATGTCAAGTAAACATATATAGAGAAGGGTAGTTGGTTGAAGGTGCATATGCGGACCATGCACCAAGTAAGCTTCATAGCTTAGCCGGAAGAGTATAAATGATGCCTAAGTCTCATTTATAGCTCCATAGCCTTTCCAATGGGGCATATTAAGCATGGGCATCACTATGCCATGCCGCGGACCAAATATGCATTCCTTGGATGCATTTTGACGGAATGGCCTATACGGACTAGGCCATTGCCATTATTGCTTGGCCACGGCCTTGCAAACGAGTTGGATTAAGTTTCTTGTCCCTTTGTGGATGAACTACAGTCAGTGCTTGAGTTGCATCCGCAATGAGTTGCAGCATTGCCGGTCCAGCATTTTTCCGCTCATATCATCTAGTTGGGAGATGATTGCGACATTCCGGTCTCTCATATCATCTGGCTCGGTATTGCGATGTAAGAGATGATTGTGGCCTAACTTGATGAGGCAAGTTGTATTCCATTCCATGGATGCTTATACTTCTTATCAAGGCATTCGACATTGGCATGCACCATTGGCACGTTGGTCATGGCCAGGAAGGTAAGCTACAGCGGTATGCAAGTAGCGGAGCTTACATAAGCTGAAGGGAAATATAATTAATCCGTCAATGGCCTATGTGCAAGTCCAAGCATCACTTACGCCTGGACAAGACTCGGAATCCAGTGATGCATGTAAGGTGCATCGGCCATAGCCTTCAAGGCTTTAAACCTTTCACAGAAAAAGGGTAAGTTGGAAAGGTGTAGAAGCTATATTAGATTCATCATGCTTCACGAGCATGCATGCAAGAGAGAATGCACCTGCATTTTCCTAGTGTTAAGTCCCGGTTAGTAGTATCATAGTGATGCATCGGGAAGTTATGGCCTATGCGCCCAGGCGCGCTAGGCGTAATTTTTCCGTCCGTCACAAATGACTTACTGAAATTTAAAACAAGGGGGTAGTCAAATGAGATTTCTATAGACTTTCATAGATTTTTTATTTGAGTGACTCCCGAAGACTCTCTGAAAATCTAGAGATTTCTAGTGATTCTCAGAGAGTATTTTGGAGAGCCTTTATGACTTCTAGAGACAACAAAACAAGATTTGTAAAGAGTCTCTATGATTTATATAGACAAAAAATGTATAATATTTAACTAAAAATAACACTACCGATTTTTTTATATTATGCACGTTATAATGTTAATAAAAGTACCATGAATACCTAGTAAAATATTTGTTCATTGTCAGAATAAATCTCATTGTTGTCCCATGCCTAAGTTATTTGTCATGCCATATTTTTTTTTGCTATGATATCTCATCACTGGTTGGCATCTTTTCTTTGTTTTATCAGAGGAGATTTCCTTTGAAGTGTCAAAGATAAAGCTCAGTCGGTATACACGAGGGGAAAGAAGAAGAGAGAGGATATGTCCAATATATTCAGGTGAGGTCGGCTATATTACTGTGCAAATGGCTCGTCCCCTGGCCATCAAAGAAAAAAAAGAAAAAAAATGGCCCTACTCTCAAAACAAATATTCCCTAAATTTCCAAGTCTCTCGAAATATCACCTGTTGAGGAAAGATTTCTACCATGCCTATTTTCATAAAAAAGTCTTCCCAAATCTCTGCAAATTACAAATTAATGACTTTTAATTCTCCTTCAAATAACCGGGATGTTGGAGTGACTCTTACGAAATCTTAATCCAATAACATGGAGTTCCAGAGAATTTAAATGACTTAAAAAAAGTTTCTAACTAATAACAAGAGACATTAGGAGACTCTCCAAAAATATCTATGGACTAACAATAGATTTGGAAACTCTCCAAAAGTCATTTAAAATATCAATTGACTACCTCCCTGTAACTTTCCCAGAAAAACTACTGAATTCACCGATAACCTGCAGGAATTTCCTTGTCTGAGATAAGTTAGCTTTACAGAATAGCAAGCAATCATCTGCAAAAACCAAGTGATTGATTCTTGTTGCATCTCTTGCTATTTTTATACCACAAATTTGATTTTTACTTTCACAATAAGCTGATTTTCTCGAGAGATCTTCTACAACTATAATAAAGAGATAAGAAGACAACCGGTCTCCTTATCTGATTCCTCTTGAAGGATAAAATGACTTCCATGGATAACCATTCAACATAATATCAATTTGGGTAGTACTAATGCATTGATGGATCATAAAGCACCATTTATCACCAAAAATATATATTTTTTAAAACATCAAGTATAAAAGACCATTCTAGTATGTCAAAAGCATTAGATATGTCTATTTTTAAAGCAAGAAAATCACATTTTCCTTCTATTCTTTTCATGGTATGCACAATCTCCCGAACCATAATGATGTTTTCAGATATGAGTCTACCTAGAACATATGCAACTTGTATTGGTGAGATAATCTTTTCAACATGTTTTTTCGTTGCACAAGGCAATTGGCTTATATTCTTCAGGTTTATGAGGAGTTACATTCTTAGGAATTAAATAAATTCTTGTTCTGTTGGGCTGCTTGAGAAGAAACCTGACTGAAAGGATACAAAAACTTTCTCAGGATACAAAACTTCTTCTTCCTATCTTACACTTTTTTTTTCACTTTTAAACTTCATGTTTACCATCCATTGAGAAAGGCGTATTGCAAATTTAAACCTCAAATACTTCTTCATTAGTCTTCCTCCAACTACAAAAGAACTACATTAAATGTCAGACCATCAATCTCATAAACCTAGATATATGCATATTCTTATTAATCAAATATGCTACTTGATTCCAATTCAACCTCATTTAACTCTCTTTTAGATGGTAAGACAGTTAACTTAAGTTCTAAAACCCAAATTCTAATTAAAAAAATTATAGGACCCAAACTCAAATATAGTCATAAAGTTGGGATCCAAAATTTAAATATCCCTATTAAATTTAGTCAACACCATAATTCGTAGTCTGTCTTTGCATATACAAGCCCAATATTTACAATCGTAACAAAGTTTAGTCTTACATCCACATACAAGTAAATTGTTCGACGATTGTCAAGGAGTTCGATTTAAAAAATAAGTACATAGACACAATATAGTCAGTCTCGACTAAGAATCTCGGTTGGGTCCGCGGCGTAGACGAGTCTCTTAATCTTGGCAAGACGAGATTTGACAGAGAAACTCGATCGAGAAGGACGAGATTCTACCGATATGCGGCCGAGATATCTCAGAGACGAGATTTGACCGAGAAACTCGGTCAAGACGACCGAGACAAGTTTTATAAATTAAAATTTTGTAAAAAATCAAATCCAACCCTAAAAAACTCATTTTTTTTATAAACTTTTCTTAAAATTTGGTATTGTTTCTTTATATCTATACAAATTCAGCATATGTAGCGTGTGGAAAATGCTTGGCTGACATATCATGGATGTAATAAAGACTCTGAGATTTCATCGAGAATCTTCCCTACATAAAATTGTCTTTATATCTAAGTCCCAACCGAGACGTGCCGATATATGAAATTAACTAAATTGCATTTGACATATATTATTTAAAGCTTACTAATTGTTGTTAATCTCGATCTAGACGGATGATTTTCTACCGCAACCGAGATCCCACCGAGATAAGTTTTACACATTAAATTTTTGTAATAATAATTAAATTTAACAAGCTTATTTTTTTTTCCTTAAAAATTGCTATTGTTTTTTATATCTATAAAACTGTGCAAAAATCTTGACATAAATATTATGGGTATAAAATTTGAAAATACAATCTCCCTCAGATAAAATTATTTCAGTGTCTTGATCCCAACCGACACGAAACGAGATCGGAGATTGACTACATTGCATAGACATATATTCTACAAAGTCGTACTCAATATAGTCAATTCCGACGGAGACGGCCGAGATCTCACTGAGTATTACCGGCGAAACGAGATTTGACCTAGAAATCTCGGCCGAGATGGCAGAGATTCTACCGAAATTCAACAAAGATAAGTTTCACTTAAAATATTGTATAACAATTCAATTTTATTTTTTAAAAGAATTTCTTAAAAAATTGTATTGTTTCTTTATATTTATACAAATTCAACATATGTAAAGTGGGCAAAACGCTTGACATACATAAAATTTGAAAATAAATATTCAGAGACTTCACCAAAACAAAATTATCTCATTATCTCAGTCCCAACCAAGCACTAACAAAAACAAAAGCAATTTCAAAAGAGTAGGTTCATTGGTAGCATAATCCATTTTGAGTTCCAAAAAATGTGAAATGCGAAGTTTTAAGAGCAAATTTTATAATAAAATAATTTCATATTCCAAGCAGTGACGGAAGTGGAGGTGGCTTACCTAAGCTGTAGCGGTCCCCCTCAAAAAAAAAAATGTTTGTCACAAAATAAAAAAAATAGCCCAGGTAATTTTTTTAGTTATCCCATTAATTTGATAACTTAACACACTCACGTAGCTTTAGTTAGCCCATTAGTTTGACAACTTAGCACATTCACGTAGTCACGTACCTTAATTTGGCTTAATTTTTTTTTATCAGCTGCCACTTTTCACTCCCTACCTATAAGCAAAAAAGAAATCATGTTATTACCAGTGTTTTTTTCGAAGGTTCTATCACAACCACAAGCCACAAGCCACAATTTTTATTTTTATTTTTTTGATATATGCCACAAGTTATTATCAGTGTCCTTTGTTTTTTCACTCCCTCCCATTGTCATTTCAAATTCATTGATAATAGGAAATTATTTTTGGGTTTACTTTATTGAGGTGTAAAGTTTGATTTTTCATCTAAAATTACGTGGAATTGAGATTGATATTTATAACAGGATCATTGGCGTGATTATTGTACAAAAGCAATGCATTTTTAGTTTGATTCAGTGGTCTACTGGTCTTCCCTTCTCAACAAAATTCTATTAGTTTTCAATATTATTTTATTTTTTGGAAACTAGGGGTAACCACTTTGACTTCAAAATTTTCAATCGGAACCGAGACTCTAATAGTGTATACTTTTGAATTTTGAGATTATAATGAGCCAACATTTAAAGAATATATTTAATTTTCTTATCAACCAAAAATATTTTTTTTCTTCATCTAATGTTGATAATTTTGTACCAATTGAAGTTGTGTCTATGTCGGGCTAATGTTTGAAACGGGTAACTTAATTGTTTACTGTGAGATAGATAATAGTCACTCTATATGCCTTGTACTGACACTTCCTATAACTACGGCAATTGCGAAATTGAAATTTTGCCTTTTATTGAAGTTTTACCGCATTTCTCTTGCTTACACAAAATTGGTTAAAAAGACCAAAATCAATAACTCCTGGGTGAAAAAAACTTGTAAGATTTGATACCGTTGAAATGGACGGAAATAAAAAAGATACATTTCTATTAACATTTTGGGTAATCTACCCAGAAAAATTAAATAAGCTATATATTTTAGCCTAAATTGCCCTTAAAACATACTACTAATCTACTAATTGTGAGAATAAACACGCAGCTCACGTTCTCTTTCAAATACAACCATATTGAGTACATTTTTCCCAGCTCTCTCTATAATTAATCAAATCTTCTTCATGTAAAATTCTAGCTCCTGCACATTACCAAATAATTAGCAATCACAAATTAAATATTAGTATAAAATGTGTGATGTGCTTGTCTAAACAGTAGCTGCAGTACTTCCTGGTACTATTCCCACATGCAACACTTGGTCCCTGGCTACATAGCTGTGCTAGCTAGCCACTGTACTATATGCATGACGTATGTATTGAATCAACTTCATGAACCCTTAGCTGTTGGTTTCTTTATACAATAAGTATTTCCACCCCTACACTACTCTGATCAAGAATTCATGAACATTATCAATCAACACACACCAATCTTTCATTCATAAACATGTCAAGTCAATTTCAAAACCATTACCATCATCGTCTGACTAATAATGATAATATTATTACTGCAATGTACAATGTATACAGAAAAAAAAGGAAAGCAAAGAAAGCAAATGATGATCAACTAGCATACCAAAAGATCCCAAGAACCAGGATTTAGTTATGAACACAGTAATTATGTATCTAAAAGCTAAAACATGACATACCTTCTTTAGCAGACAACGGAACAAAGTTAACATCTCTTGCCTTCAAAAGATACAACTATATTCTTTCTTTCTCTCCTTAAGATTCCTTCTTTCCCCACCACAAGAAAATGGACCAAATGGTATAAATGAGAAAGAAAGTTAAAGAGATAGAGGCTGAGAGCTAGCTGTTATAGCTAGGTAATGCAACAAAGAAGGAGAGTACAACAGTTCACCTACTTCCACGACCACCATTACTTCGGGTCCAACAATATCAGTAACTTCTACACGAAATACACCAACAATTTATTACTCTAAAGAACCACCATCCATCTAAACAATCCATACCACAAGCAGTTGCTATCTAAACAATTTATATCACCACAATTATCTCGTGGAGCTAGTAGAGAAGAAAATTTTAATCATTCATTTATATATTACCTACAACTAATCTAATACAATATTATGAATCTTCTCATGTAGTGCTTTCAAGAAGTTGTATCGGCGCGCTAATTAGTTCATTTGCAGGATGTACCTAGTTTCATCGTACATATTGTGAAGAAAATCCAGGTATATCAAAGTTTAAAACTACATGAAACTGATTTCATCCCGCATATTCCGATAAAAATACAATTATATATCATAGTCTACAACTAGATGAAATTGGTTTCATAATGCATATTTTGATGAAATTACAGTTATATCACGATCTACAACTAGATGAAATTGGTTTCATCCTGAGTATTCTAACAAAAATTAAGTTATATCAATATGTAAACTATATGAAACTGGTTTCATCCTGCATATTTTGACAAAAATACAGTTATATACTTATAGCACAGTGCACAACTAGATGAAATTGGTTTCATCCTGAGTATTCTAACAAAAATTAAGTTATATCAATATGTAAACTATATGAAACTGGTTTCATCCTGCATATTTTGACGAAAATACAGTTATATGACAGTCTATAACTAGATGAAATTGGTTTCACCCTGAGTATTCTGACAAAAATTAAGGTATATCAATGTGTAAACTAGATGAAACTGATTTCATCCTTCCCACCAAATACAACCCAAAAAAACCAGTTTCATACAAACCAAATTCAATAAATTTCAAACTAGATTTTACATAAGCTTAACATAGATGAAACTAGTTTCATCCAAACCAAGTTCAATGAATTTTAAACTGGATTTTACAAAACTTAAACCAAGATGAAACCAGTCTAATCCAAACCAAATTTAATCATTTTTAACCTAGATGTTACACAGGTTAATGCAAGTCATTCAGAAAATAAAAATAAAAATAAAATTAGGGTTAGGAGACTTTCAAGGATTATCAAGAACCAATCCATATTTTCGAGTTCCCATTTTGTGAATTGACGGATTTAAAACCTAATTTAGCTTCCCGAACTTATGAGATGATGATGAAATTGTGAAACTTTAACGAAATTAGGGCATTAAAAATATTATATGGTGGTGGAGTTCTATGTCGGTGGAGGTGTTTTCAATTCAAACAAAATCATGGATCAATCAATTTAAAACTCTAATCTACAATTCAAGAACCAAATGAAGATAATAGATGGAGATTAGGTTTTTAAATTTATTGAAAACGATGATTGTGGTATTGGAATTGTTGACGATCGTGATTGTAACAGTGAGGAAAGTTTGCGAAGGTGGTGCCGGTGGTAACTCTTAGGGAACCAGAGTGGTGGTGCTGGTGGAGAAAGAGAAGAATAGATTTGGTTTCGATGGGTTTTTGATGTTAATGGTGGAAATGGAGAAGATAACGAAGTTGTGAAGGAGAAAACTAATAAGGGTATAAAGGTATGTTTCATGATTTAATCGTTCTCTCTCCATTTGACCCAGGACAAGAGTTTACCCGTCCATCTGAACCGGGAAAAGAACTTTTATGGTCAAATGACCCATTTTCTGTTTCTCTTAATAGCAATCGAGATTAAAAAAATTGAGAATCGGCGATTTTTTTTTTTAGCCCTCTAAACTTAGAATCCTGGTTCCGTCACTGATTCCAAGTTTCATTTCACATCACCCCTTAGTATATATCATAAAGTGCAAGCCCACTGATTCTTTCAACACGTTAAAAGAAATAACCACGAGCATCATTGAAAACGATATTATTCGAGTTTAGTCTTTAGATTGACGCTCAAAGCTAATTAAAAGAAGGAAAAACTTCGTTATAGACTACTTCCATTTCTTAATGGGGCTGGACCATGCATGATCACAATTGAACTACTTCCATTTCTAAATCTTACAAGGCCTAGCAAAGTTTCTAGTGATAATGAAGATGAATCGTCTTGGTAATGCGAGTGATCTTTGGTGTGGTGGTCAATAGTAAGGATTTGTCCGAATTAGAAAGTGTCCAATTTCGCTCTCCTTCCGAGAAGAATATAATTTGTTTTTTCACTAGTAGACTGAAATGCTAGATAGTCCAACGGGACAAGGCAAATGATAGTCCCTGCTCATCTAGCTTGGCACGTTTTTCACCTAGCCATGCTTCTCTTGGTCCCACAATACCGAACTTGCAATCCAATCACCGGATTAAAATCTGTTTCGATCGAGCATTTAACCGGAAAATAAGCAATCCTTTCTAGAGAGTAGTGTGTGTGAGTAGTCAAGAGGTGATTAGACTTGTGATGGAAAATGACTTTTCAATGCGAGTGACTACTCTATACTATTTCTAAGCAAGAAAGCAAGCATTACCAGGCTAAACCCAAAGGCTAATGACATGTAATTATTGATTCAGTTCAATACAGCCTTATATTTTCCCGACCAGACGAGCATTTCCCGGTGGTCGCTCCATCATCATCATCGTGCCAAATTCTCCGTCTCACCACTCCCAATAAATTCTTATTAGACTATACTACCATGTATACAGTAGCATTTTAAATTTTCTTAGGTCCTGTTTGCTCTATAGGACACACAACCGCACGTATCAAATCTTGTATCAGGATTATCTCTAATCGAACGGTTGGGAATGAGAGTGCGGACAAGAGGTAAACCCTCGCAACGCAACGTGCATAATCCCTGTTAAAAAATTGCGTCTCTAGCAATTCCCTCCACCATTTTCATTTTCATTTTCATTTTCATTTTCACTTTCAGTGAGAGAGATTGAGAGAAAGCTTGGAGGTGAAGAAAAACCAGAGTGGATTGAGAATAGTTTTTGAATTAAGAAGCCGAAATCCTGAATCAGCGTCTGTAATAGGTCGTTTCAGCTAAAATTCTCCTTCTCATGCTCTGTTTACAGGGCTTATTTTAAGTAAGTTGTGATTCTCATTTTCTTTCTTTTGTTTTCTTAATAATCTTCATCAGAGAGATTAATTCCTATTTCAAGTGTGTTTCAAGTGTTTGTGTAAGCTATTAGATGTAGTATCAATTTATATATATATATATATTTTTTTGTAATTTTTGGGGGTTTTCCTCTTAGCTTAATCGGAGAGACTGTTAGGGTTTTGAGGTGTTTTTTTGGCCGATCTAGTGAGTTTCGTATGTTTATGTTGTATCTACATGAGTGCATTTTAACGATTTTAGTTTCATATTGAGTTGATTTTGATTTGGAGAATGGTTTTCAGTTCTGATGAAATGAAAGAAAAATAAATGACTAACAAAGTATAATATGTGAATTTTCAGGATGTTACTTAGTGAATTCTGCTCGCTTTGATTCTTTACCACTCAGTTTTTTGCCAGAAAACCCTAATGGTAAGGTTCATCCCTGCTCTCACATTTATCTCCGTTTCCAATTATATGGATCAGTTACTTTTTTTGTGTACAATCAATTGCCACATTTTGTGATTTGGGAGTGTTTTTTCTTGAATTTACAGGGAACTCCTGATGATTTATTATCTGTCTGTGTTACTGAACCTGTCAAATTACCAAATGGGATTCAAGGCTATAGGATAATAACCACGGTAATTAATATTATCAAAATAGGGTTGTAATTTAATATTGAATCAGAGTTATCATTTTGAATCGCTGTCTATTTCAATACTGAATGTTTTAACCTAATATAGGATAACGGTAATGTTTTAACCCAAGGCTTGGGGGTATAGGTCCATGGGAACACACTAATATAGAATGAGACAGATCAACCTTTGTCTTCAGATAATTAATCACGTCACCAACTGTACTTTGTTTTGGAAGTCTAATACTATATACGAACCTTATCGTCTTCTGTTGCATGACAGAATACAACCTTTAGAAATTTCAAACCTTGCAACTCGGGTAAAGGGATGTCCAAAACTTCGTAATACAAAATATTATATGTCTTAGTGTAGCGAGTGAACATCTCAGACAAGTGATTAGCAACTCGATACCTAATAGCTTGGGGTGTAGCTTGTAGATAATTATGGTCATGAGGGGTAAGTCTGATCTTGGTTGGGTCATCCAAACCAAGATGGTGAGCAACTCTTGACATCATCATTTTCTGATACCATTGACAGCTCTAAGGTAAAACCATCTTCCTTTGGCTTCTCCAAAGATCGGAAATGTACAACCTGACGGTCTTGCAAACTTTGTTTGTGATCAAAGTAGATATCTCTCCTTAGCTGTTCAGAAAGGTGCTTGATTCGAGCAGCCTCTGCTTCTTCCATCTTCTTACGCTCCTCAGCTTCCTTTTCTTTTTGTTCTTTCTTAAACCTAACCCTCAGGTGTTTAGCAATGTCCGTCTCATCCACGCTACACATAATTTCAGCTCAGTCACTTTCACGTATATACACGAGCATCTATGCATTTGAATATTTTGCCTCCCCACCATATTGCTCCTCTAATGCCCACCTGATATCTTCTTTGGTTACCCGCCTCATCATTGAATTTGAGTTTCAAATGTAGTTGATACAGAAACTCTGTAGTTTTATATACTTAAAAAGATGTACATTTCAAGTTTGAATGGTAAATATTTGGTTAGGTATGTACGAGACTAAATGTATCTGAATATGTTAATCCAAGTTTGTTTTCATTTCTTGACTCCCATCAAAAGACCCCTCTAATCTTGTCTAATGCCTGTATGGTTTTCACATGAGGAAGGAACAAAGGTAAAGCATATCAAGATGTTGGTTATTTGTGAATTTCTGATTCAACCCCATTCACCGTGATTTTACTCCTTTTTGGTGGAAAATGTTTCATTTCTGTAAAATTGACGGTTCATGGCGAGCCAGTAAAATGAGTAAGGAGTTTGATTCTGTTTCACATCAACTGTCTTCTTGTTTATTGAAAATTGAAATTCTGATAAAATAAAGTTGAATAGTTTATGAATCTTAAAAAAGATATGGTTTAATTTTTAATGTTTGACAGTAGTATTGGTGACTATAAATACATTACCGTCCGTTTTCTTTTTCCTTCTCCCGTTTGTATTTATGGAATATAAGATTATCAAAGGCATTAATGGAAATACAATTTTTTTTTTTTTTGCAGACTAATATGACCGATGTCGATAAGTATCAAAGGCATGAGAATATTGTTATCAAGCCTTATAGTGAATTTGTGAGGTTGCGGGATAAGCTTAGTGAAGAATTCCCGGGAATTGATATTCCTCAGGCCCCCAATGTAGTAGGTAAATACTTAAAAGTCAGTTTCTTAATTGCTCTAATACTCCTGTTTTCCGACGTTGTTGAATTTAAACCAATATGTGAAGTAAGCAGTATTATGTTCCTAGGCTGTGAAGCAATCTTTGGCGGCATTGGCTAATTGTGTGATTTATTTCTTTGTTCATCTGTAGGATTTAGTGCTAAGTCCATTGAGATGCAATGTCGTGCTCTAGACTTTTTTCTAAAATCATTGGTTTCAAGAAGTTCTTCTTTCTACAATAGTGTAAATTTAAAGAAATTCTTGGTGGCGGAGGCAGTGGCTGTGGCAGATGAAGAGGTATACTTTCACGTCGTCCTCCTTAGTTCAAAATTGTTGGATTTTCTCTTACACCCAAACTAGTTAGTAACAAAAACACTTACACTTCATGAAGGCCACAATATAGGAAAAACCTGATGGTCTTATATCTGTTTTGAGTTATTTTTTTCTTTTCTTCTGCAGCAGTATGGGAAGTGTGTTCCTCGAATGGCAGCACGCTTATCTACAGATTTAGAAGAAATCTTGATTTTTGTAAAAAAAATTAAAGAACCAAATATGGCTGGCAACATGGTTTTGCTTGACGGTGGAAATTTGATGTTGCGAAATGAAACTGTGAAACAACTATCTGATTGGTCCGGCGAGTCAGCTTGCAAGGTGACTTATTTCTGCTCAATATCTGGATCCGAAGAGCGGCTGCAGGATAAGCTAAAGGAGGGTTTAAGGAGGGCTACAGGTCTCCGTGTACCACTAAGTAGAAAGGTCTATGAAGGGGAGGTCTGATATTTACCCTTTTTACTTACTGTTTCTAATCTTTCAACTTTTTTTGTTCAAATCTGACCAGTAGCATCCAACGTCGTTATATGAAATTATAAGTATTTGAATCTCTGCACTCTCATTATAGGTCACTGAGTTCCAGAAGAACTATACCACTGAGAGCAACACAACCCTTAGCAGTATCAGCATTGAGCTGAGAACTACCCAAGAAACAAAGAAGTTAAGTTTGGGAGAACTTTATTTGGATGCTCTATGTAAGGAACAGGTAACCTTATCAATCTCTATATTCTACTTAATCCTATTTTTTAGTTTTCAGCAACATAATGACATAACAAATTACATTTAACTTGACAATTAGGTTGTTGTGGGAGATTCCATAGTCATAGATATTGAGAGCCGTGCGGTTCAAAATAAAGGCCCCATCACTAATGCTTCTTCAAGCACCCCTAGAGGAAAAGTCCATAAAATAAAAAAAATAGCCCAGGTTTGTTTTTATTTGCAACACACCTTGTGTATTTTCTGCTGCTTAAAACTGGTTTATGTCAATTGATATGATACTTATATTTGTAAATAGAATGTTTCACTTCATGATCTGGATAAAGCAATTACGAGGAAAAAGGGAGGTATCTTTACTTTTTTGATCAGCCAGAACCAGAATGTTTCAGCAGTTAATATCGACGAGGTATCCCCTTTTACTTCTTAGGTGATTAAACATATTCTGTTTTAAATCATTTCAAGATTTAGTGTGTGATTTTCGAGTTTGCGTGTAACCGTAGAGCGTGATAATAGTAGAATTGAGTTCAAGGAGTTAGAGGTTAACTCTGTCGGTACTTCTGTTTTTGTGGAGAGCCGAGTATTGCTTAACTCAGAAACTTATGTGGGGGCATTAAGAGAAAAAAGACTCAGAGGATGTGGTTGGTCCTGGTAACAACAAATATTTAAAGAGCATGACTATTAGTATAATGTACTCGAGATATATGTCTACTTTCTATATCTTTGTTAGGCTGGTTTCTTAGTGATTTATGGGAAAGAATGTTTAGAGTACTCAGACTAGAGCTTGGAAATTTAAATATTCAATCTCTTTTCTTTGTGACACAATAACTTATTACTGAAACTGGCTCTTACATTTTTTTGAGATATTTGCTCCCATGGTTTTGAGTTTCATCTTAGCTGCTGTGAATCCGTGAATATAGCTGTATCGGGAACTTGGCTGTTTGTCAAATGATCAAGTTTCCTTGTTCCTTATCTTTTAGGTTTATACAATAGGCTGTCCATATTATCAACTTCGCACTTCACGGCCAACGCTTGAGATTGAGTCATAAGCCATTTTGTCATTTGGAAATAGTATCAAGCTAGATTATAGATCTAAGTTAATTACTTGACATTTGTTCATTAGCCTTAATGTAGATGTGGATGGAACTTTATTCTCTTTGATACGAACCGTATGAAATGCGGAGGTAGCATCTGTGTTTTATTGATCAAAAGGTTTCAGTTAGATAACAGACTGCTTATTTTTGAATTTTTGATGTGTTTAACCTTCTGGTTTTAGTCAAGTTTTGAATCGTTTGCAGTTTGTTTTATGGTATGCTATATAGACTAATCTTTCTAGGTGTCTACTATTAGTTACAGCGTTAGTTGACCCTAGGTGGGGATGGGGTAGTGGTTGGTTTTTATTGCTCAATTTCTGGAGGGGCGAATTAAGTTAAGGTAAGGCTGTTACCGAACTGGTATCCACCTACGGCCTAACTTCTTTGTCTGTATACCCTGTTAGATGTCTCCATAACGGCATGATGGAAATTTTGGACGTTAGTGTACTTAAGGATTTCACAGTTTGAGTATAGCTAGTTAAGATCTTACTCAAATCTTTTTGACTGTGTGGCTACATATCATGGAGTAAGATGGAAATTCCAAAGTAATATTTGAGTTTATCTACTGAATGTGTGCGGTTGAGTTTCAGCTGTCAAGTCTTAGATCTGTTTTCCCGCATTTCAAATAAGAAACCTCTCATTCTGCTGTATGATAGAGATTATCCTGCTAGAGTGAGGCCATCTAGGGATCCTTTTCTGGTTGGATGAGTTCACCCACATTGTGTAACATGATATTGGTAAGTAAAGTTCCCTTCTCTTGTCCAAATGATTTACTCAGTTACTATTTTGAAGTTTGATGTGATTTCCCATGACAAATTATTCAATTGAATTTTCCTCACCTGGGTCTTATAGAATCTATCAAGAAGAGAAAATACAAATTCACTTAAGATTTTGGGGGTTATCTGCTGTGTTCCACCCTGGAAACGGGGAAAATGCTTCCATATAGTAAAGCTTACTAGTTTAGGTTTATCGATATCGAATCATTTGCTCTTATGAGAATGTCAGTTCTAGGTTACCAGGGTATAGTCCCTACGATTATGTGTCGATTGCTTACTTTATAGACATTCTGCTGGTGTTCAGTAAGAATGTTATGAATGATTAACTGGTTTTGTGTACAAATGATAAAATGTATCCTGCATTCATATTTAATATAAATGCACTTAAGATTTTGGGAGTTATTTGCAGTGTGCCACCCTAGAAACAGTGGATAAAATGCTGACATATGATAAAGTTTAGGCTTATCGATATCAAACCATTTGCTCTTATGACAATGGTGCAGTTCTATGTTACAAGGGTACAGTCCCTATTCTTGAGCATTATTATGCATGTGAGTCAGTGATTTATCAACAGGGGTGCAGTTTCCTATCTCATGTTATCCGATTTTATTTTAAAGTTTACCTGTCTCGGTTTGTTAGTGCATATTTTTCTGGTGTTCAGTAAGAATGTCATGAATGGTTAACTGAAAGTGGGGTGGGTAGATGAGATAACCTAAGATGGGGGTGTTTTGGGAGGGGTACATGATGTACTTTGCTGATGGTCCTCCTCCTTTAGGCTTACTTATCCTTGTGGATAAGCAGTTGGTTCTTCAATATCTCCATCACTTGCAACTTTGATAGTAGGAATATTTTCTGAAGTACTACTAGTTACTACTATCCATGGCAAAACAAAACTTCATAGTTGTTTACTTTGGATGTGAAAACCTTTACCTTTGGGTGGATTTAATAACTAGAGTATCTATTGTTATTACTCTTTTTTCTAGATATCATTTTGACAATAGATGAAATTTAATTAAAATAATACCACCAGTACTTCATAACAGAAAGTTCATGACAGGTTGTAGAAAGTCTTATTCATAAAGGATTGGCAACACGTATTTATGGAATATTATATATTTCTGAGGTATGTTCTATTCTCTTCTTTTAGATTTTCGTCTCTCATAGTTAATGATATTTTAGTATTTATTGCTCTTAACAATCAAAACTTGCAGGCGCACAACCTGAATATTGAATGTTTTTCCCTCATAAACAATGCTCTGGAAAGCTCGTATCTGTCGGTGTATTTGACTACTATTCGAGGAATGTGTAAATTTAGGGGAGTGGAAATATATATTCCTAATAAAATACCAAGTGTACTGTTACCCCGTATGATTGTAATGCGAGCACCAAAAGATGAGGATGTCTTCAGAATGGCAACTTTTTTTTGGAGTAGCACCGAACGACAAAGATTAGTGACTCCTCTTGTTGATAGGTTAAAGCGAAAGAATTTGACTAATTGTGTTGTTCTGCTGGCTGGACCTCTTCAAACTGAAAAATCTGGATTGGCGTTTCAAGTAGCCCAAAAACTTGGAAATGAGGTAACTGTAATCTGACATTAATAGTGTCTAAAGACCTTTGTCGTCTTTCAATTTGAAACTATTGATCAATGTTTGTATACTTGGATTAATGTGTTCATTGTGATTTGAAGAGAAAGTTATTTTCATTTTGCAGGATCTCTTCTTTCCAATGATTGAATCAGACGAATACCCAGTAGAAGAGCTAAAGGAGATTTTAGAGAATACTATTCGCCGAGCTGTTGGTCTAAAGATGAGGAAAACTATAAAAGTGTACGAAGGAGAGGTTAGACAGTTGTATTTATAGATATCATTTTCTTAATGTCGGAAGATAGTTATAGACGTGTTGAATATGAAGATTATAACTTTGATACATATAAATCTTTGTATTCTTATTTAGGTTGTTGAACTCTCATCAAAAGAAGCTGAGAGCAGTAGTGATATCGTGATTGGGTTAAAAACAGATAAAAACCAAAAGCATATAGAACTCGAAGCACAACTTTCAAAAGCTATAAGACAAGAAAAGGTATGTTTGCCAAAGCTTCCACTTGCCCATCTGGATCTGTTATAGGTACTGCCCCGTCCTTATGCATCCAGGACTTCTTTTTTGTGGTAAATTTTTTTTTCCTGGAATTTTTTTTTGTGGTAAATTTTACTTACTGGAAATTCTCTTTTGTGTTTCACTATAAACCGATTAATGCGCATGTGCCATGAAACCTAGCAGATTGTTGGCTGCTTTTTATATGCATAAAGGTGTACTTTGTGTTTCACATCAGCTGCTATTACTACTGCAGTAGGGCTTTTCCATTTTACTGTCAGTCAAACAATATGTTGTTGTCTACTTGAGCTCTGTTCCATTTACATTAATGTGCTTATCACCTGGAGCTAAGATTGAAGAAAGTGGTTTAGAATTAGTTCACTTTTACAGTCAGGACTTAGGAGATTAGTGTTTATTGTTTGGCATTGCTTTCGTCTTTGATGGTTTTGATACTTTGATATCTCGGCAATATAATATGAAGTGTGGTGCAAATGTATGATGCTTCTGATCTCATTGTGATAACATTAGATTAATATCGATATTAGTATGAACTTTCATCTATCTGAAGCTTGTTGTAAAACCAAGGATCGAATTACTTCCATTTATCAAAGCTTCCACTTATATATGTTTGAACTCAATTGTTGATTTCTTAGGCATGATGTAATTCGTAATTCAACATTTTAGGTGGCTATTGGAGATGTTATTTGCATTGATGTCCATAACAAAGCGGTGACAAGGATCGGTAGATGTGACTCTTTTGCAGCAGAAACTGATCACGAGAAAAAAGTATACGTGGCGCTTCCTAAAGGGGATATTCTTAAGCAAGAGAAGATCCAGGTTGGTTTTTGCTATTTTTCAAACGCTACATATGTTTTTTGTCAAAACTATCACTGATAGTTGTGGTTATTTATAGGATATAACCATGTACGATCTCTATAAGACTGAAAAACAAGGACATAGTATATGTAAGCGAGTGAGAAAAGAAATTAGTTCAGAACAACTCACAGGAGGTGATGTTATAAGCCAGGTACACTTTCCCACAAGACTTTCTTGGATATTCCAGTTCGTTTTGTTTCTTTGTCAAATTCAAGTATTTAACTAGTCTAAATTGATATGCAGGCTGTTAAAAGCTTAGTAGTGCAAAAAGTGGTAGAACCTCAACCAGGGGTTTTATTCCTTGATGGGGTATAATTTATTGCTATCGATTTTATGTTTACTGATTCGTTTTTTCTTCTTATAAGCTTGATTATTGCTATTATTTGCAGGTGGACAGCTTGGATGTAGATATCCTTAAATTCATTAGCGATAAAATGAACACATCAGAGAATGTCTTTCCAGTATTAATATTCTCCACAGAGAAGGATATAAGTGAATTCTGGTATTCTTTCTCATTGGCATTTAGTAGTTACTTTATTATTATAACTATGTTAAAGTTGTGGTAGTAATTTTTAAATGGTTAAATGCAGTTTTACTAACTTGTCCGAGAATGTGCTGAAGCATATGGTTATTGTACATACTCAAGCATGTGGGCCGCCAGAAAATTCGATAAAGGTTTTTGATCTTTTCTTGCTCCTTATGGTTATAGTTGAATAATCTTTATCCACATTGTGCATGTAACCCCAGTAAACCTTCTAACTGTCTAATTTAGTGCTCCTTCTTAACGGGTCTTTGTTTTGCTTACTTTTAAGGGTTGAGATAAGGAATATCTGGTGGTAACTTTTTCCCCTTACGATTGCAGGAACTAGAACCAAGGACCAAGTGTTCTGTTCCTGCATTAGATAAGGAGGTTAAGTCTATAGATGCCTTCCAACTTTTAAACGCATCTTTCGGTGCTGGTGCAATAGCAAGTATAGTTCTTGCTGCTGCAAATTCGGACACTCCACCACATACCTTTGGCTTTCTGATCGGTGCGTTTGTATGTTGTAATTTATCTTTGCTTCATTATCTATGTGTGGCTTTCGACTTACAAAGTTCAATTAAGAAAGCCAAAGACTCTAAGTCTACCAAGGAGATCTGGATAGACAGATCAAAGGTGAAGGAGCTTAGATTCCAGGTCTTCTGTGGTTTTTTGGCGGGATCTTTGGGTGTTGGTTGGGTCATGGCATCTTTGGTGGCATATATTTCAAAAAAATTTGATAATCCAACTTGGATGTTTGTTGCATTGTTGGTCATACTTGGTGGTAGCTATGCATGGTTTGTGAAAAAAATCAGGAAGGAACTAACAGCTGCGTGGTGCCGTGGGGAACAAAGAACACTTTGAGGATTTGAAGGCGGGAGTCTATATTTCCAGCAGCGGTAGATAATGCCAGAGGTTTCATAAAGTTGGTTGATAGGGTACAGTTATGAGGACATGGCAGGTGAATTATGTTTTTCAGAGCATTGAGTGTACCTGGCTTGGTTCCTGTTGAAGGAGGAAGTGATGCTAAATACTGAGGGATCCAAGAAAGATGAGTCTGGACTCTGGTGGTTTTGGTGCTCTTCATAGGGATCACAAGAGAGATGTTTTATCTGCTGCTACTTATGAAAATCTCTTTGTGTAATTTGATTAAAAATATTGTTTGTTTGATTTTGTTAATGTTGAAAAATCTTGTAATAGTTAATATTGATAGAAACGTTAGTTCTTACGGACACAATCATATGCCTTAAATAGGCATAGATAATTACCCAAGGCTTTCTTACACTTACAATACATAATACACAGGTCAAGTCAACTAATGTTGAGTCCTGTTATTAGGAGGGAAGAAATGGATTTGAGGAGGAAAGGAATGTGAGGAGGGAATCAAGAATTTTGGGGAGGTATTGACTTTATACAATATTGAAGAAATGTCTACAATATTCTTGATGTTAATCATAGTTAGGCTTTATCAACCAAACAACTCCCATCTAAGACGTAAAAAGCTTAAAAATACAACGACAAAATCTAATGATATAAGCCAAAAGTTCCTGCAAAAGTGTACATGATGGATACACCACCGGCTTAGGAATAGAGTTTTTTCTTTATCGTCAATCATGTGAAGATTAAGATATAAACTGGTATTAATGAAATTCCGCAGTCGCATATTTAGAGTTTGGAAAATTGAAAACCAACGATTGACGTCATAAAGTAATAGCAGCTGACTAAATGAACCTGAAGGCATCACTCAACATAGGTTAAGGTTTGTTAAAAGGTTAGGGTTTTTCATTTTTAAACGAAGAGATGAACACGGTGATGGATTCTTGAGAAATAGAAATTGATAACAGTCAGGTCATTAAGCAGGTGGGTATGTTGATTTTTTTTACTTATTTTCATGGTATTTGACTTTGACCACACATCGAGTGGAATTTGGTAAAAAAAATTCCCTCCTCATATCTAATCTTTCCCTCCTAATAAAAGAAACTAAGAAAGTGCTAAGAGACAATGCAAAAGGCTAAGTAACAGCATCTGTGAAAGGAAATATCCTATAATTTGTATCCATGAGAGATTGCAACAACTTGAAGAAAGAAGGAAAACAAAGTCCTTTGGTGAAGATATCGACAATTTGTTTTTCACTAGCAATGTGTTGAAGTTGTAGAAATCCTTGTTCCACCAGTTCCCTAATAGTATGATACTGAATCTCTATGTGCTTTGTCCTAGCATGAAAAACAGGATTAGAAACGAAGGGCAGAACACTTGTATGATCACAATAAAGTAATGTTGGAGTAGCAACTGAAACATTTGACTCAGATAATAAATCCACAAGCCATTTCACGACTGCAGAAGCAACAAACATACACTTATACTCAGCCTCAGCTGAAGATTTGGAAACAGTGGGCTGCTTTTTAGAAGACCAAGATATTAAATTGTTACCCAAGAATACTGCATAGCCAAAAGTGGACCTCCTTGTATCTGGACAACCAGCCCAATCTGAGTCTGTGTAAGCTTTTAAATTATGTAAAATGTCTTTCCTCAAAGTAATACCTAGATCCATTGTTCCTTCCAAATATCTCAGTATTCTTTTCACTAACTGTAAATGAACATCTGTAGGAGAATGCATAAATTGTGACACATAATTGACTCCAAAACAAATATATGATCTAGTGATTGTTAAATACTGTAAACGGCCTACAATTATTCTGTACTCACTTGCATTATCCAATTTATTATATGACACTGAATCTCTATGTGCTTTGTCCTAGCATGAAAAACAGGATTAGAAACGAAGGGCAGAACACTTGTATGATCAAAATAAAGTAATGTTGGAGTAGCAACTGAAACATTTGACTCAGTTAATAAATCCACAAGCCATTTCAGTTCTGCAGAAGCAACAAACTGATAGACGCATTATTGTGTCTAATATGTCTCAATTGTATATATTGTTAGTATTCGATTTTGTATTTAATTTGTTATTTCATGTCTTTGTAGGTCTTTTTAGAGAAATAAGCTCTTGCGACGAAATTGGCTCGTAAAGTGGTGTTTTACACCCCAGGATAGAGTACTAAAGGCACCCCAGAAATGCACCGGAAGCACCCCAGAAATACACCGGAGGAACCTCGAAAAAGTGTTAAAGGCACCCACCAAAATTACTAAAGGCACCCTAAAATGGATAAGGGCGCCCCCAAGGCAGCCGAGCTGCTAAAGGCACCCGCGTTTTGGATTCAGGGCACTACACCTTTCTTCATCGTTTGAAAGAATATTTTTGGCGGGAAAATAAACTCATTTCACTGTCAGATTTTCGATCGATTTTTGGACGTGATTTAGTAAGATTAAATCCCTGAAACTTAATGGGTAGACGTGATATGACTATAGAAAGCTGGTATGGGTGTTGTTTCCGATCAAATTTGGCTTAATAACGTGTTTCAATCCAAAACAGTGGACACAAGTTTTCACGGGTTCAAGTGAATTTGACACGAGTTTGAGGCGTGAAATGCATGAGTTTCGAGTGTGTTGCACTACAGAGATTCGTGAAGAAGATAAATAACGAAGGTTGACAGCTGAGAACGCGTGGAAGATCAAAAAATGGAAATTTTGGCCGTGGAGAATAATATTGATAAATGAAGATTATTTGGGAGATATGGCCGGATTAAAGGAGGATTAGGAGTATAAATAGATTTCTACAGGTATAAGGAAGGGTTGTCGAGAGTTTGGGGAGCTTAGGAGTGCCAGAGAAGAAGAAATCACAAGTTGCAGAACTCGGTTTCTGCTGCTGCTGCTGATGATGAATGCTAAGAACATAAGACGCAATGTAACCGTCGTTCTTCAACAGTGACAGCGACAATAGGATGAGGGTCGTATTGCTACAGTGACAGCGCACTACACTTGTATCGTTCTTTACAACAGTGATTATCCGACACTTTGTATGCGTCACAAAATTTTGTTTGTAATCATTTTCTTCCATTTCATCATTGTAAACACCATTTGAGCTATACATAAATCTTTTGATCGTGTTTTCATCATGATGAGGTAAACCCCAACACTGGGACGACGGAGGAGGTCGAACTTCATACATGGGTAAATTTGTTTTATTTTTTTTATGACTTTTGCATTAAAATTAATTGAAATATGATTTGATTAAATTGGTTGTCATTTTATTAGATGGGTCATGCTTAGCTTAGGTGATTTGATGTCCCATGCTTAACATTTACAATCAATGTTTTGAGAATCTACCTTGGCAAAAATAGAGTCCATGTTTACCTTATGTTATGGAGATTGGCCGAATCCTTAGTTCCAGTACCTCTCGCCCATTGTTAAATATTTTTGTATATAATTTTTATTAATTTTAAAAACTCGAATCTTCACAAATCTCAACGAACCTATTACTACAACAAAGTTGAAATCACATCAATTTTTGGCGCCGTTGCCGGGGATTTGTTTTTAGATTTTTATTCTTATGTTCTTTTTTACGTTTCTTGGGTATTTTTCTTTTTGTTGCAGGTTTTGAATCAAAGAGGAAATAGAGACGAAAGACATGGGGGATTAAAAGCTAGACAAAGCGAAAAGAACGGAGAAAAGACGAAGATTTTTTTTTTTTTTTTTTTTAATTAATTAGATTTTTTTTTATTTTTAGATTTTATTTTTAGAAACTGTAAATAGGACTTTATTTTGTGTAAATTTTTATTTTTGGACATTTTTATTTTTATTTTTGGAACATTGGACTTTAATTATTTTTAAACCCTACGGAAGGGTACATTTTTTTATATAAATATAAACTGTTTGCAGGGAAGGACGACGATTACGATATCGTCTCGGCCCTCGGGTTCGTACATGACATAGGAGTCGTGGCCCGAGTCGACTACAAACGTTTTATCGCCCGTCTGGTACGGGAGGTAAGCTTCTAAACACCCGCGAATCCCCTGTCAGTGGGTTTACTGTCTTCCTTAAGGTGCATATATGTTGAGGTTTTGAATACGGACTTTAATTTCCTAGTAAAGGGCAAGGCCATGCCATACAAGATAAGGGTTCGGATTTCATCACCGTTCTCTTCTTGCCCGCCTTAGGAACACATAACCTACGCGAACCCAAGCTTAAAATACTGATTAGAACGAGACCGATAGGGTAACGAGCTTGTAGGAAAGTCATTCAAAGGGAAGTATTGGGTATCTTATTAGCTTAACTTAAAAGTTCAGGAAGATTACTGTGAGTCGACTAGAGACGCCCTAACGGGAAACGTTGCCAAAGAGGTGGGGGTATCAAAGCTCCTCTGAGCTTCCCTTACTTCTCTTCAACTCACTTTATTTGGATTGATCTAGAGAGGTTTGCTAAAACGATACCTAGTTGCCTTTTGGAGGAATAGAAGCTGGTCTAGAAACAATCTAAGGGAGCCATCATGCTTGTTGTTTGCTAGATTTTATAGGTTTGATTTGGTCGAGTCAGCCTTGCTTGTGATTGTGTAGAATTCCCTTGCAATTAAGAATGTCGAACTGGTATGATAGAAGCCAATACAATGAGTATCGACCTGAATTTGATTATGGACATCATCATTTTTATGACCATGGTGGGAATAGTAGTTGGGAACGCCAATCTTTTAAAGGTTATGGTTCATCCAATGGTGAGCCCGAGTACTATCCACACACGAATTGGTCTTACGAGATTAAATCTAATACTTTGTCTTTACTAGAGTCGACACGTAAGTTAGCTGAGACAACACGTAAGTTTGCAGAAATGAATAACTTAGTTATGGACGAGAGTCCAATGAGTGAACTTCCTTTACCTTCTTTCCTAGATTATGTCAGGAAATCATGTGAGTCGGCCCAGAAGCTTTCGTTAGAAATCCAGAAAAGAACTTCTCTAAAAGATCTAATTATTAAAAATAGTGTTTCCGATTCTACTCTTGATATCAATGGTGAATATTTGCCTAATTTAGAGGACGAGGTTAGAATAAAAGACACTAATTATTTAGATAAGGTTCAATCATCTTCGTACTATTATGACGATGAGGATAGTAATAATGAAGAATCTGAAATATGTAGGCATAGTGATCAGGAAACTATTAATCCAATTGAGCTTTGTATTGATGATATTATTTCTAGTTCAAATCCAAATAATTTTTATGATTATTCACCTATTCAAAAGGACGAGGATTTGATTAGGGATACCACCGTTTTAGACGATGTAGTTTTTCCTTTTGATTACGAAGCCGATAGTGGTTTAAAGGAACGGGTTTATTCTGAAAATGCTGTCTTAGAGTCTAGCGACTTAGAAACAATAGTCTTAGACGAAGAAGATAGACCCGTAGAGATGAGTAAAGATGCACTACCTGATAATAACTTAGAAGAATCAATTGACCATTTTCAAGAATCTGATGATCTAGAAATTAGGGAGATTGTGACTAGTCTAGCTAGAGACACTGAAAACTCTAAGTTTGGAGGTGATTATCACTTCCCTAGTGCCTTACCTTTTACTCTCAGAAAGTCACCTCACTTAGGACTTGATATCTGTGGCTCGACCATTTTACAAGATTACCTTCATACTCGTTTTCCCGAACCTAATAATGTCCAGGAAGAAGTTCAGTCGTTAGAAACCCATCCTCTGGTTGATGTGGTTTTCCCAGGCTATGATACCCAGATTGACTTTGTTTTCCCACCAAATAGTTTTCTTCCAATAGTGGGAACATTTATGTGTCACTTATCAAGTTCTGAGACTAAGCCTAAGTACTTTAGGTTAATAGAATCGACACATTTACTTAAGAATGACCACTACTTTCATTGTGGTCAATTATATAAGTCAAATCTGATTGACTTAGAGGATCCTCAGTTATTTAGGTTATTATTGTGTGCTTCTAAGTTCCTATTTAAGTTTTTCCAGACTTTAGGACCTAATGATTCAGATCCCACCTACGAGGAAATGCAGCCAATGAAAATAATTTATCTAGACCCCTTCATAGAACCTGAACCTGAACCACAGTTAGCGATAGTTATCAGGAAACTAGGTAAGGTCATGCGATACTTGTTCACTTTCTTGGCTTATTGTTGTTTCCTATGGTCAGCTCAATTTTGTTTTGAAGACCCATAGTTATTCCGACTACTGTTATACGATTCGAGGTGACTAATCCTTTCCAATGTCTGGCTGAAGACTTTAAACTTAGCACTTCTTGGGAGGTAACCCATTCTCATGCAACACGGTAATATCTTTCCTTAACTCTTTTGCTTCAAATGGTAACAGTTTCTCCTTGTTCATGCTTTTAATTTCATCTTTAGAACATTGAGGACAATGTTAGATTTAAGTTTGGGGGTATGGGAAAAGCTTTTTAGTTGCAATAAATAAACTCCGGAGCCTAGAAATTTATGCTTATTAAGGATGGCACTAACCAATCTAAGTGGATGGAAGCATTTTGGTTTTAGGAGTTGAGGAACCAATCTGAGTAGATGGAAACATCTATAAGAGTCTATTCATAAAAGCACAGAGCTCAGGTGTTAGAAATAACATGATAGTTTCGCCATATCTTGTTGAGTCCTTTTCACTTCTGTTTTTATTTTATTTTCTTTTTAAAATATGTTTCTCTAAGTGATTAGGTGGGGCTCACGATTCAAGTTGTTACCACTGCTAGGGTGTAATAGAGTGATTGAGATACTACACGAAAAAAAAAAAAAAAAAAAAACAGACCAATAGACTAATTGGAATAAATTTTAACACTTGGATAACAATATGTGTGTGTTCTCCCTGTCTCCGTCGCCTAAACAAGCGTGGAATGCAGGATCCACGGGAATTACCATGTAACCTGCTGACAAGAAGCATGCGCTTGGATCCACAAGATCTAATCATGTTGTTAGTTCTAAATAAATAAATAAATGATAAATGTGTGTTCAATAATCGATCGTTGGTTCCCTTGTATATGCCAGACGAGTTGATCTAGAATTAGGATTATTGAAAACTGGTCCCCTTGTATATGCCAGTTGTGTTGGTATTAGTCAGTCCAGTATTTCAGTCCATTAGGATAGGTTCATTTTGGCAGTGGCCTTCAGACAGATATGAGAAACACCGTTCACCTAGTCAACATCAAAACCATCTATGTTTTTCTATATCCATCTCTTAATCTATCCAGGTGATTTGTTGACTCCGGATATTGATGTCCATAGTGAACCTATCTGAGTAGAGCTCTGTCACTTATATATGAATTTTAGTATGTTTGAGTGCAAACTCGTGTACAACAATTGGAATTTCGCATCAGGATACTTCCCCCCATAATCAATAAGTATGCCAACCGAGGAGGTTCTTTAGTGCCATTCTAAGGTTCTGCATAGATAGCTAGGGTCTGGAGTAAAGTTTTTGTGGGTACACCTCTGGTAAACCCTCCCGAGACTATAACTCGGCCACTAGGGCCACCTAGGGGTTCAAAGGCTTATTGCACACGCTAAGTGCAATCGCGATGCCTGCGACAGTGAGTTAGGATTTTATTTTGTAGATTAAATTTGCTCGGGACTAGCAAATAATAAGTTTGGGGGTATTTGATAGACGCATTATTGTGTCTAATATGTCTCAATTGTATATATTGTTAGTATTCGATTTTGTATTTATTTTGTTATTTCATGTCTTTGTAGGTATTTTTAGAGAAATAAGCTCTTTCGACGAAATTGGCTCGTAAAGTGGTGTTTTACACCCCAGGATAGAGTACTAAAGGCACCCCAAAAATGCACCGGAAGCACCCCAGAAATACACCGGAGGAACCCCGAAAAAGTGTTAAAGGCACCCACCAAAATTACTAAAGGCACCCTAAAAAATGGATAAGGGCGCCCCAAGGCAGCCGAGATGCTAAAGGCACCCGCGTTTTGGATTCAGGGCACTACACCTTTCTTCATCGTTTGAAAGAATATTTTTGGCGGGAAAATAAACTCATTTCACTGTCAGATTTTCGATCGATTTTTGGACGTGATTTAGTGAGATTAAATCCCTGAAACTTAATGGGTAGACGTGATATGACTATAGAAAGCTGGTATGGGTGTTGTTTCCAATCAAATTTGGCTTAATAACGTGTTTCAATCCAAAACAGTGGACACAAGTTTTCACGGGTTCAAGTGAATTTGACACGAGTTTGAAGCGTGAAATGCATGAGTTTCGAGTGTGTTGCACTACAGAGATTCGTGAAGAAGATAAATAACGAAGGTTGACAGCTGAGAACGCGTGGAAGATCAAAAAATGGAAATTTTGGCCGTGGAGAATAATATTGATAAATGAAGATTATTTGGGAGATATGGCCGGATTAAAGGAGGATTAGGAGTATAAATAGATTTCTACAGGTACAAGGAAGGGTTGTCGAGAGTTTGGGGAGCTTAGGAGAGCCAGAGAAGAAGAAATCACAAGTTGCAGAACTTGGTTTCTGCTGCTGCTGCTGCTGATGAATGCGAAGAACATAAGACGCAACGTAACCGTCGTTTTTCAACAGTGACAGCGGCAATAGGATGAGGGTCGTATTGCTATAGTGATAGCAGCACTACACTTGTATCGTTCTTTACAACAGTGATTATCCGACACTTTGTATGCGTCACAAAATTATGTTTGTAATCATTTTCTTCCATTTCATAATTGTAAACACCATTTGAGCTATAAATAAATCTTTTGATCGTGTTTTCATCATGATGAGGTAAACCCCAACACTGGGACGACGGAGGAGGTCAAACTTCATACATGGGTAAATTTGTTTTATATTTTTATGACTTTTGCATTAAAATTAATTGAAATATGATTTGATTAAATTGGTTGTCATTTGATTAGATGGGTCATGCTTAGCTTAGGTGATTTGATGTCCCATGCTTAACATTTACAATCAATGTTTTGAGAATCTACCTTGGCAAAAATAGAGTCCATGTTTACCTTATGTTATGGAGATTGGCCGAATCCTTAGTTCCAGTATCTCTCGCCCATTGTTAAATATTTTTGTATATAATTTTTATTAATTTTAAAAACTCGAATCTTCACAAATCTCAACGAACCTATTACTACAACAAAGTTGAAATCACATCACAAACATACACTTATACTCAGCCTCAGCTGAAGATTTGGAAACAGTGGGATGCTTTTTAGAAGACCAAGATATTAAATTGTTACCCAAGAATACTGCATAGCCAAAAGTGGACCTCCTTGTATCTGAACAACCAGCCGAATCTGAGTCTGTGTAAGCTTTTAAAGTTTGTAAACTGTCTTTCCTCAAAGTAATACCTAGACCCATTGTTCCTTTCAAATATCTCAGTATTCTTTTCACTAACTGTAAATGAACATCTGTAGGAGAATGCATAAATTGTGACACATAATTGACTCCAAAACAAATATATGGTCTAGTGATTGTTAAATACTGTAAACGGCCTACAATTATTCTGTACTCACTTGCATTATCCAATTTATTATAATCATGTAAAGAAACTCTTGCTCCTTTTATAACTGGTGTATCACAGGGTTTACTATCAAACAATTTTGCTTTTGACAATAACTCTAAAGTATACTTTTTCTGTGTAAAAACAATATAATCAGACCCTCTCACTGCTTCAATTCTCAAAAAATAATCCAAATCTCCTAATTCCTTCATTGCAAATTCTTAATTAAGAGAAACAATCAATGTATCAATCGTAATAGATGAACTACCAGTTAGCAGAATGTCATCGACGTAAAGTAAGAGAAAAAGCATGCCATGTTGAGAACAATATATAAACATTGAATTATCTGATACTGCCTTCTTAAAACCATAATCAATCAAAAAAGAACTGAACTTATGAAACCATGCTCTATGAGCTTGTTTCAACCCATACAAACTCTCCTTCAAGTGACATACCAAATTAGAAGGATAACCAGGATTTATAAAACCTTGTGGATGTGTCATATAGACATCCTCATCTAAGAAGCCATGCAAAAAAGCATTACTCACATTTAACTGTCTAATTTGCCAATTATATGCTAAAGCCATGCAGAGAACAACCCTTACAGTTGTAGCCTTAACCACATGGATAAAAGTTTCATTATAATCTATACCATCTTGCTAGTCATAGCCTTTCGCAACAAGTCTAGACTTAAACCTATTAATTGTACCATCTGACTTTTGCTTTATCTTGTACACCCTTTTAGATCCCAAAATATTCAAATGAGGTTCTGGAGCTACATACTCCCAAGTGTCATTATCTCTTAGAGCTACATATTCATATGAAAAGACGAGGGTACACAAATATACCACAATCTTTTATTTATCCACCTATAAGTCCTCTACCATAAGTGATTTTCTATAGACAGAGTCGAGACAATACAACAAATCGGTTCGCACTTCGTGTGATCGTCTATGGATATATACGAGATCGAGATAATACGACAAAAAAAACACTTGTGAGATTGACTATGGATACAAGTTCGATACAATACAACAACGAAGTATGATACTTGATAATATGTTCAGACTTAACCAAACTCTATAGGATCACTATCAAGTATAACGTAGTTAACGTTTGTGTATTTTACTTTTAATTATAATAAAACAATTATAAGTGCGAAAATAGAAAAGTAAAAGACATATCAAGATTTTGTTAATGAGGAAAACTGCAAATGCAGAAAAACCCCGGGACCTAGTCCAGAATTGAATACTCTCAGAATTAAGCCGCTATACAAAATTTACACCAACTTAGTATAGTTGAGACCAAGCAACTACCTCTAGTTCACTTAGTTTCCTCAATATCCCTGCACTTCCGACTTCGATGAGTGCACACACTGGAACAATTCCTTTGGATCGTATTCCAAACAGTAAAGGAACAACAAATTTGTTTGGTAACAACTCTTTCGATTCTTTCAAGATAAATATATCTCAAGTCATACGCAAAGGCTCTTCCGTTTAATCTAATAAACTCCTTTGCCTGGTTAGATCAATCTATCCAATGACTACCAAAGAAGTTAAGTTTAGTTTCGCAATTAATCGATATAGATTCCAACAAGAAACTATAAAGTGATGCCGATCTCACACAACTAATCAATCGAATAAATCCGATTATAGTAGAATCCCAGCCGATCAAGGTGTGTGCACACCCAAAGATATGAGAACTAATAAGAAAGCTTCTCCGTCTTCAAATCTTCTTTAATCTTCAATAAACACCTGCACAACACTACTTGAATCTCTTTTGATCAATCACACACAGTACTGAGTCTGTTAACAATGGATTATCACAAGTTGTCTTTAAATCTACAAACAGTTCTAAAGATCACGTCGATACTTCGATCTAGTTTGAGTGAATCTTATATCAGAAGAGAATATTCTCAAGAATAAACAAACTAGGTAAAATCAAAGTTTCAACAACTGTTAGTCAATCAAATCAATCGAAAACTAATAACACTGCAATTATCTAGTTTCCCACCAACGGTACTCGTAGAGTTTCTTGATTCCACATAAATCTTTAAACGAGCGGTTGTAAGAGATTTCACCTAATTAGGATACTTTCCTCTCCGATTAGACGGCTCCATAAGAAACAATAAAAAGATGAAGTTTGCCTGGCTCTTAGGATAGTTTGATAGAAATGCAAACTTAAGGTAATTATAGACCAAGGATGTTTGGACACCAAGGAATTTCCAAAATCGAAAATATTCTCAAGATATGCAATGAATAGCAATATTCGGTTTTCCTAATTCCAATAAATGCTTGTCCAAAATTTCCAAAATCTCTCAATAGAAAATCTCCAATTAGTAAATGCACATTACTAATTTTTATTCTCTAGAGATATGCATTTAATTGCTGGTAATTAAAGCATATAAAACCAAAAACCTTAATTTAAAGATTCTCAATTTATTTCGGCACAAGATCTCCTTGAGTACTAAGGAATATCTTTGGACATAAATGATAAGAGTTACTGTACGTGTTCAAAGTATGTTGACATCTTTTCACTGTAAATCCTTATTCATATTTACATGGATTTACATTCTTAGAATCAGTTATACCACACTTCCTTCCAAGACTACTATGTGATTGATCAAACATCAAGTATGAAAAGACGAGGGTACCCAAATACACCACAAACTTTAATTTATTCACATATAAGTCCTCTTACCGAAAGTGATTGTCTATGGAAAAATTAGAGACAATAAGACAAATCGGTATTCACACTTTGTTTGATCGTCTATGGATACGAGATCGAGACAATACAACAATCAAAGTGTGATTACTTGATAATAGGTTCGGACTTAACCAAACTCTATAGGATCACTATCAAGTAAAGCAGAGTTAACATTTGTGTATTATACTTCTAATTATAATAAACAATTATAATTACGGAAATAGAAAAGTAAAAGACACAACAAGATTTTGTTAAACGAGGAAACTGCAAATGCATAAAAACCCCGGGACCTAGTCCAGAATTGAATACTCTCAGAATTAAGCTGCTATAAAGAAATCTAAACCAACTTCGTATAGTTGAGACCAAGCAACTAACCCTAGTTCACTTAATTTCTTCAGTATCATTGTGCTTCCGACATTCAATGAGTGCACACACTGGAACAATTCCTTTGGATCGTATTCCAAACAATAAAGGAACAACAAATCTGTTTGGTAACAATTCTCTTGATTCTTTAAGATAAAGATATCTCAAGTCATATGCAAAGTCTCTTACGTTTAAACTAATAAACTCCTTTGCCTGGTTAGATCAATTCAATCTCTATTACCTAAGTAATAAGATTCGGATTTGTAACAATCAAAATAGATCTCAAGAGAACTATTAGGTTTTACCGATCTCACGCAACTAATCAATCGAATAAATCAGATTTTAGTTGGATCTCAGCCGATCAAGGTTTATGTTATACAAAAATATGAGAAACCAATAAGAAATCTTCTTCGTCTTCAAATCTTCTTTAATCTTCAATTAAACCTTCACAACACCACTTGAATCTCTTGTGATCAATCATGCACAGAATGAAGTCTGTTAACAATGGATTATCACAAGATGTCTTTAGATCTACAAACAGTTCTAAAGATCCCGTCGACACTTCGATCTAGTTTGAGTGAATCTTATATCAGAAAAGAAGATTCTCAAGAATAAACAAACTAGGTGCAATCAATGTTCAACAACCGTTAGTCAATCAAATCAATAGAAAACTAATAAACTGCAATTATCTAGTTTTTAACCAACGGTACTTGTAGAGCTTCTTGATCCCACAGAAGTCTTTAAACGAGCGGTCATAAGAGATTTCGCCTAATTAGGCTACTTTCCTCTCCGAATAGACGGCTCCACCAGAAACAACAAAAAGATGAAGTTTGCCTGGCTCTTAGGATAGTTTGATAGAAATGCAAACTTAGGTATTTATAGACCAAGGACGTTTGGATACCAAGGAATTTCCAAAACCGATAGTATTCTCAAGATATGCAATAAATGCCCATACGGTTTTCATAATTCCAGGAAATGCTTTGTCCAATATTTTTCGAAATCTCTCAATACAAAATCTCCAATTAGTAAATGCATATTACTAATTTTTATTCTCTAGAGATATGCATTTAGTTGCTGGTAATTAATGCATATAAAACTAACAACCTTAATTAAAAGATTCTTAATTTATTTCGGACCGGGATCTCCTTGAGTAATTAAGGAATATCTTTGAACAATAAAGGATATGAGTTACTCTTCTTGTTTAAAGTATGTTGACATCTTTTCATTTTAAATCCTCTTTCATATTTACAATCTTGGAATCGATTATACCACACTTCCAAACAAGTTTAGAATTGGTTCATCTGTATTCCCAGATAACTATGTGATTGATCAAATATCAAATCACATTCATGGGTTCAATCGGTTCTACCAATCATTAGGATATGTTATACCTAAATATGAAACACTTGTGATCGGTCACACAAGTTACCAGGACCGGTTACATCAGTTACAAGGATCGGTTACATCAATTACTAGGATCGGTCACACAAATTAAAAATATCGATCATACCATTTTAGGTGATTACTTAGGATCAGTTACACTAATTAATCAAAACTAGTCATACCAAATCATAAGTCAGGCATTGTGATTAGTTATACCAAGATACATAACAAGTTATGATCGGTTCTACCATCTCACACATATTGGTAATCCAAAGATATGCAATGAATAACAATACCAATAATCCTAGCGATTTCCCTTTCGATTCATAAACAAGTTCATGAATGTACTTCCTTTAAACAAATGTAAAAAATTGTTTCCTATGATGAAATCTTCACCTTTACCCATACACATAATCATAATAGCATTCATAAGATTATGTCGATGTCATATCTACGAAGTTCAAAGATAAGCGTTATACTTCATAGTCTAATTCCTTAATACTATGATCATATGATCATGTCTCACTACTAGAGTAAAATATTCATTCACAGCTTCGCATTTATGTTTTCAATATAGCACGACTTGAAAGATACGTTAGGAATGAAACAGTTCAATAGTCAATATTACTAACCTCAAGAGGAAGGATGATGTCGTCGTTATAGCTCGTTACTTCTGCACGTTATTCAGGTCTTCGAGTAATACTTATATGTCTCATATTCATAGAGTTTATAGTCTAACCTATATGAAGTTATCTCTAGTACATAATCAAGCGACTCTTAGATGAGTTTTGATTCACTAAAATATGACAACCAAACTTCATATACCAACGCTTGGTGGGTTCAACCGAGCTATGCTCTAACACAGTCATATACATGGGTTCAATCGGTTCTACCAATCACTAGGATCGGTTATACCTCAATATGGAAATACTTGTGATTGGTCACACAAGTTACCAGGACCGGTTACATCAGTTACCAGGATCAATTACATCAATTATCAGGACCGGTTACCATATACTCATGGTATTGCTTGTGATCGGTCACACCAGTTACCAGGATTGGTTACACCAATTACCAGGATCGGTTCTAATTACCAGGACTGGTTACACCAATTACAAGGATCGATTACACAACACTCTGTGATCGGTCACACCAATTACTAGGATATGTCACACCAATTACAATTATAAATCATACCATCTCATGGTGATTACTTAGGATCAGTTACACCAATTAATAAAAACTAGTCATACTAGATAATAAGTCAGGCATTGTGATTAGTTATATCAAGATACATAACAAAGTTACGATCGGTTCAACCATCTCACCCATATTGGTAATCCAAATATTTGCAATGAATACCCATACCAATAAGCCTAGCGATTTGCCTTTTGATTCATAAAAAAAGTTCATGAATGTACTTCCTTTAAACAAATGTAAAACATTGTTTCCTAGGATGAAATCTTCACCATAACCCATTCACATAATCATATATATACAAGATTATATCGATATCATATCTACGAAGTTCAAAAGATATAGCGTTATACTTCATAGTCTAATTTCCTAATACTATGATCATACAAATATGACCATGTCACATCACTAGAGTATCATATAATATGTACAGTATATACATCTTCGCAGTTATATTTTCAATATAACACGACTTGAAAGATACGTAGGAATGAAACAGTTGAAGTCAATATTACTAACCTCAAGAGGAAGGATGATGTTGTCGTTGTAGTTTGCTTCTTCTTCACATTCTTCAGGTCTTCGTAGTAATACTTATATGTCTCAAAATTCCTAGACTTTTTAGTCTAACCTAAACGAAGTTGACTCTAGTATATAATCAAGCGACTTTAGATGAGTTTTGAGTCACTAAAATATGACAACCAAACTTGACATACCAACGCTTGGCGAGTTCAACCAAGCTATGCTCTAACAATCTTCCCCTTTGTCAATTTTAGTGACAAAACTCTTTTTACATATGGATAAACAAATTACATAAGAATTCATTTTTGATATGCTTGATTCCAAGTTTCAACAGCACAGTAACCTGCATATATTCAATCAATAAATGCCGTTGTTGACATTTAAATAACAAAGCTTTTACTCCCTCTAAAGGAAACCTAGGTAGATATTCAATCCGAACATCTTTTTTATTCCCCTTTTGTTGTACAGCAATATGATATGTTTCTCCTCATTAGTCAATGCTTTACTCTTCCTTAGATATAATGTTTAACCACAAATTTCCTTTCATTAGTGATTGCAAATCACTTGTTTACTCCATATATTTATCCCCATTTTGTCACAAAATGACAAAGGTTAGAGCAAATAAAGGATAAACCGAAAGGATCTTACAAATCTAAAAGAATTGTAAACAACCTATAAGAGTTAAGAATGAAGGTTTCACATACCACTTTAGATAACCAATATTCAAATCGAAACTACAAGTAATTTAGTTTTAATATGTTATCAAGGAAACAATTTCCCGAAGAAATTTTCCCTAATAGTTTAACAAATCGACTAAGAAACTTAATTCCCATGTTAAACCGATTGCAAACATACAATCGCTTATTTCGATAAGAGCAAAATACAGATCAAAATTAACTTTATTTCTCTCATCAGGCTCTAATTATTCAGACAATAACTTAGACCTTTCCATTTAGACAAGACAAACACTAGGTTAGTTAACTAGTTTTTCTTGTCAAGGCATTCGATTAGACTTGAATAACCGAATCCTCCAATTTGATAAGTTTAACTAAGATAGAATTAACTTTGTTTATCTTATCCAGAATCGATTTGGACTAAACAAATGATCACGTATTTCGTTAATCCATAAAAAATACATACAAACCAAAACAAATTGACTTGCACAATTATTTTCTTAATCGGAAGCAATTGAAACAAACATAGACATTATAGCACCGCAATTGCACCGAATTTCGTTAAGCAAAAGCACTTGATACCCAACAATAAAAAAGATACCAAATAATAAGCCAAATAAATTGACACAGTTTTTCTTTACCGGAAACAATTGAATCATATACACACACACATCCATACATGATAATGGAACATATCAATTGTACCGAAATTTTGTTAAGCAAAAGCAAAATATATGCAATATAAACAGGCTTTTCTTAAATAGGAAAACGATTAACTAACAAATTCGTTACCTCAGATTCCGCATCCTCTTCTCCCCAGAAAGATATATCATTAAGCGCAAGTTCAAGTTAGAACTTTCCCCCAGTGTGTTGTCTTCTTGTTGCAATAACAAAGAAACAACAACAAAAGCAACCTTTACCAGAGAAAGGTTGAATCGGTTTTAACTAATGCGTGCCAATAGCAAAAGTTGAAAACCCGAAACATATATGTTATGCTAAACACAACTCATGTAAACATAAATTGATTCAACACATTGTGAATTTTCACATATGAGTTTCAATCGGAACACCTTATGATCCTTTGATAAAGCCTACCAACATGGTATAGAGCTTAATCCCGCTAAATCAAAAAGGCACACAAACCATAAGGGTTACATCATATGAGATTGAATATTAAGGTTATGAAAACCGAAATTAGACATCCCATAAACCGAATACACATAGCAAAAATATAAACATTCATTCACAGGTTATGTAATAGGTAACTATCCCAACAAAAATTATAAAGAAATAATTTTATTCATAAATATTGATAGTTTTTAAACAGAAATAGACCTTATATAATAATTGAAGCAAATCAAACATTGATGTCTATTTTTCTGGATTAAGTATTACAACATATAACTTAATCCCTAGTGGTGCTCTGATTGTTCACCGAAGTTTCTTCAGTGTTCAAAATTTTGAAGTACGTCTCGAGAGACTTGTCAGCAACCACTTCTTGTTTTTCAAGTTTTTCAACTTGAACCTTCATGTCTGCAAGATCATCTTTTGTTTCCTCAATCCTTTCCTTGAGCCAATCTTGATTTCGAACCGTTAATATGAGGTTGGTTTTTAGTTCTTAAAAACCATGATATAGTCTACCATACTATCAGAAAGAATCCACTTGGTTTTTGTTGGATCTTGAAGGTTGTAAGCCAACAGACATGACTCATCTTGGGATCCCGTAGAATTATCAGATTCATAATCAGACATGATTTTTGATATGATCTTCTTCTTCCTTTCTGTATTGATTCCTTGACAATCCTTAACTCTTTGAGATTCCTCCTTATTTACCTTTGTAATACTGCGAGTTATTGGAGGCATGCTCAAGGATTTAAATAAGAATTAATCATGGATTTACAATACAAGCAAGATAAAGTTTCTCTTAAGAGAAGACAACTTTCGGATCAAAAATACAATGGTATTTTCGAAATATATTGAGAATATATTTTGTTTCTTGTGTCCGAACTTCTAAAGTTGGAATGTTTATTAAAATTCAAAAATTTCTTATAAAATCTAATTATGGAAGATCATGATATACATGAACAATATTTTTAAGACAAGAAGGATACACAGCTTATCCAAGAATTGTCATAATTTTTTATGATAAAAACAACACAATAACATGTGCTCTCGTTTTATGTGCTTTCTCATCCCAAAAATATGAGCTCGAATTTGGATGAGGGTACACATTCTCCATACAACTAGGTTGTATCGGAGTAAGCCTTGTCAAGCTTATAATGAGTATCAGAAACATAGTTCATGTTTCTCTTTGGAAATTTCTGCCCAAAGTATTTTCTCCCAAGAAGATGATCCTTCCTTGATCTAAAGGTATGATCATGAGGAGAAACTGTACTGATGTGAGAATTTTCAGAGATTGATAAATCTCTCTTAATTCTGTCAATAAGATTTTCATATGATTTTCTCATTATAAGGATTTCCTTATTATGCACATCAGTTTGATTGTCTGAAACAATTATTGAAAATCTTCCCTGATTGTTTCTTTTGGCAGAAATTATTTCCTTCCCTTTCTTCTGAAAATTTTCTTCATGTAAACAAAGACTGTTTCTACATGAGTGAGGAGGAACCTTTTTTCAGAAGTGATTACAACTCTTTTTTCTGATTCTTTTGAGTTTATTTTATCAGTTTGGGGTATACTCTGTCTTTCTACTGAGGAATGATCTTTCAGTTTTTTAAGACAACAAACTTCTTTTAATACTTCTACCACAGTATTTTGAAGAAGTATAAGTTTCCTGTCAAGTGACTGAAAGTTGTATTCCTTAAGATCTTTTTTCACGGAATCGGTTCAAAGTTTCCTTTGGAAAAGATTTCGTTTGATCATCAGTAGTTGTAGAAGATGGTTCTTCATTCTCTTCTGACTTTATGTAGTTAGGCAAACTCCCATCATCATGATTTGTTTCAGACGTGATCAAACAAGTCTTGTTATCACGATCTATAAAGGTCGAGCAAGGACTTTTACTTTCCTCATCAGAAGAAATTATAATAGAATCATTAGTCATATTCATAGGATGAATCTCTTGTTCTTGAGTAAGAGATTTACCAAGGGCTTCTACTTTGACAGTGAGATCCATATTCTCTTTGGCTAGAATATTTAATTGAATTTATTTTTCTCTGATCTCTTGCTTAAGAAGATTTGACTCTGTCTTTAATATTAATATCCTTATAGACAGAGATCTTATAGGCTTTAGGAGTTTTGCCAACTCTTTATCAGCATCTTCTTTTCTACCAGAGATATACTCAGATGTATTCTTAAATTTTGTAACTCCTGGATCATGAGTTAACGAATGAGTAACATCCTTAACTTTTGAGTATTCATACTCCTACATAACTTTAACTGAATCATACATAAATTTAATTCTCACAGGTTGGATCGCACCAAACAAAGATTGTTAGATATTTTCGTGTTTGCCTGATTTGATACCAATTGAAAAGATAAGGGTACCTAAATACACCACAATCTTTCATTTATCCACCTATAAGTCATCTACCAAAACTTATTGTCTATGGACAGAGTCGAGACAATGCAACAAATCAGTTCCCACTTCGTTTGATCGTCTATGGATACGAGGTCGAGACAATACCACAACAATATAAGTTGTGTGATTGACTATGGATACAAGATCGAGGCAATACAACAATGAAGTATGATACTTGATAATGGGTTCAGACTTAACCAAACTCTATAGAATCACTATCAAGTATATGCGGAGTTAACGTTTGTGTAATTTACTATAAATTATATAAAAAAAATATAATTGCGGAAAATAAAAGTAAATCACAAAGAAAGATTTTGTTAACGAGAAAAACTGCAAATGCATAAAAACCCCGGGACCTAGTCAAAAATTGAATACTCTTAGAATTAAGCCGCTATACAAAATCTACACCAACTTCGTATAGTTGAGACCAAGCAACTACCCTTAGTTCACTTAGTTTCCTCATTATCCCTGCGCTTCCGACTTTGATGAGTGCACGCACTGGAACAATTCCGTTGGATCGTATTCCAAACAGTAAAAGAACAACAAATCTGTTTGATAACAACGCTGTCAATTCTTTCAAGATAAAGATATCTCAAGTCATACGCAAAGGCTCTTCCGTTTAATCTAATAAACTCCTTTGCCTGGTTAGATCAAACTATCCAATAACTGCCAAATTAGTCAAGTTTAGATTCGCAATCAATCGATATAGATTCCAACAAAGAACTACAAAGTGATGCCGATCTCAGGAAACTAATCAAACGGATAAATCCAATTCTAGTTGGATCCTAGCCGATCAAGGTTAGTGCACACCCAAATATATGAGAACTAATAAGAAATCTTCTACGTATTCATATCTTCTTTAATATTAGATAAACACCTGCACAACACCACTTGAATCTCTTGTGATCAATGATACACAGAACGGAGTCTGTTAATAATAGATTATCACAAGATGTCTTTAGATCTACAAACAGTTTTAAAGATCCCGTCGATACTTCAATCTAGTTTGAGTGAATCTTATATAAGAATAGAAGAATATCAGGAATAAACAAACTAGGTGCAATCAAAGTTTCAACAACCGTTAGTCAATCAAATCAATCGAAGACTAATAACACTTCAATTATCTAATTTCCAACAACGGTACTCGTAGAGCTTCTTGATCCCACAGAAGTATTTAAACTTGCGGTCGTAAGATATTTCACCTAATTAGGATACTTTCCTCTCCGATTAGACGGCTCCACCAGAAACAACAAAAAGATGAAGTTTGCATGGCTCTTAGGACGGTTTGCTAGAAATGCAAACTTAGGTATTTATAGACCAAGGATGTTTGGACACCAAGGAATTTCCAAAACCGAAAATATTCTCAAGATATGCAGTAAAGAGCAATATTCGGTTTTCCTAATTCCAATAAATGCTTGTCCAAAATTTCCGAAATCTCTCAATAGAAAATCTCCAATTAGTAAATGCACATTACTAATTTTTATTCTATAGAGATATGTATTTAATTGTTGGTAATTAATGCATATAAAACCAAAAACTTTAATTAAAATATTCTCAATTTATTTCGGCACAGGATCTCCTTTAGTACTAAGGAATATATTTGAATAATAAATGATAAGAGTTACTTTACGTGTTCAAAGTATGTTGACATCATTTTAATGTAAATCCTTATTCATATTTACATGGATTTACATTCTTGGAATCAGTTATACCACACTTCCAAACAAGTTTAGAATTGGTTCACATGTATTCCAAGATTACTATATGATTGATCAAATATAAAATTACATATATTAGTTCAATCGGTTCTACCAGTCACTAGGATCCGTTATACCTTAATATGGAAATACTTGTAATCGGTCATACAAGTTATAAGGACCGGTTACATCAGTTACCGAGATCGGTAATATCAATTACCTGGACCATTTACCATATACTCATGGTATCGCTTGTGATCGGTCACACCGGCTACCAGGATCGGTTACAAAAATTACCAGGATCGGTTACACCAATTACCAGGACCGGTTACACCAATTACAAGGATAGATTACACAACACTCTGTGATCGGTCACACCAATTACTAGGATCAGTCAAACCAATTACAAATATCGATCATACCATCTCATGGTGATTACTTAGGATCGGTTACACCAATTAATGAAAACTAGTCATACCAAATCATAAGTCAGGCGCTGTGATTAATTATGCCAAGATACATAACAAAGTTACGATCGATTCTACCATCTCACACATATTGGTAATCTAAAGATTTGCAATGATTATAGTATGCGTACTTGCATATATGTAATCCATGTCCGGGAACCATAGTATGCATACCCGTATGCGTACTTGATGGTTTGTGAAAGTCCGGGTACCTAAGTACACATAATGGTACACGTACTGGCGTAAGGTTCAGGTCCGTGAATTTCTGCTGGAATTTGGAAGTGTACTAAGGTATGCGTACCCGTTCGCATACTGGCGAACCCAACCCCAGTCCGATCACTAAGGTATGCGTACCCGTTTGCATACCTAAGTTGATGATGTTTTAAAATCGGTTTGTTCATGAACTAATATATTTAATAAGGAATGCAATCTTTTGTAAACCGTGGCTATAATGTTCATGACTTGATTCGAGTGAATCAAAATCGATTTTTCTTCAATTGTGTCTTGTATACTTCTATGAGATTATGAACAATTGAGAAACTCTAGAAACTAGTTTCATTTGAGTCATTTGAACTAGTTATGTTCAAGATGAATAAGGTTAATATGAAAGTGTTCATATGGATAACTTCGGTTAACTATTGTTGAGCCAACAAGGTGCACACATTTAGGTACGATTACCCATATCTAAATAAAGGTACATTTCATTTGTGTGTAACAAGCTAAGACCATCTAACGGTGGAGAGATATTGCTTTGGCTTTAAGCAAACTTAGCTTGGCACTTAGATCAGGTTTCATCCAACGGTGAATATTGATTGCTTTCTTTCAAAGCTATCAAACCCTGATTTGAAAAACAATATAAAGGAGAACTCTAGCAAACCTAATCCCCACACCACCTGTGTGATAGTAGTTGTGACTAGAGTCGATTCTCCTTTAACCTTAGGTTTTTCATGAAACCATGTAGGTTAACGACTTGAATACTTCATTGGGATTGTGAAGCCAGACCCAACTATTTTCTCTGTAGTTGCGTGTTCTGATCTTGCTGTTTTCTATTGTGATTGAGTACTATCTTCTCTAAGATTTGCTCGAGATTTAATCTCCAATTAGCAAGATAAAAAGAAGTCACAAACATCTTCGTCTCATCGTTTGTGATTCCACAATATCTTGTTTCGCTACCATATGATTAAGATTATTGTGAGGTGATTGATATTTCTAGGCTGTTCTTTGGGAATATAAGTCCGGTATATCAATTGGTTCTTGTTCACCTTGATTTATCAAAAGACGGAACAAAAACTCTTGGGTATTTCTATGGGAGACAGATTCATTCATTCTATAGACTTTTCTGTGTGAGACGGATTTGTTTATCAAGTCTTCGACTTTGGGTTGTAGCAACTCTTAGTTGTGGGTGACATCACCTAAGGAAATCAAGTACGCAGTATCCTGCTGGGATCATAGGCGTAAAGAGCACGACTGTGCCTTGAATCAGTGTGATATTGATTAGGGTTCAACTACATTCCAGTCCGAAGTTAACTTGTAGTAGGCTAGTGTCTGTAGCGGCTTAATACAGTGTGGTGTTCAAAACTGGACTAGGTCCCAGGGGTTTTCTGCATTTGTGGTTTCCTCGTTAACAAAATTTCTGGTGTCTGTGTTATTTCTTTTCCACATTATATTTTGTTGTATAATAGAAATATTACAGGTTGTGAGTTAAGATCAATCAGTTCTTGAATACGGCCTTTGGGTTGTTGATTGAATTAATTGACACTTGGACATTGGTTTGTGATACCGTCCAAGTTATTTCTCTTATTCAATCAGGCTCGCAAATTCCTATTTGTTTGATTGCGGAGTGAATTGAGAAATTGAGATATAAACTCTTTGATATACTTTTCTTAAAATTGAGTCTAACTGTCTAGTTGATTCTCTTGAAAGTATATTGGAGTTTGTCCATACAGATTGCTAAGCGAAATATTGGGTGTGGTTGTTAGTCCCCCGCTTTTTCAAAATCTTCACCATAACCCATTCACATAATCATAACAATATATACAAGATTATGTCGATGTCATATCTACAAAGCTCAAAAGTTAAGCGTTATACTTCGTATTCTAATTCCCTAATACTATGGTCATACAAATATGACCATGCCACATCACTAGAGTATCATACAATATGTATAGAATATACAACTTCGCAGTTATATTTTCAATATAACACGACTTGAAAGATACGTTAGAAATGAAACAGTTCAAGTCCATATTACTAACCTCAAGAGGAAGGATGATTTTATCATTGTAGTTCCCTTCTTCTTCACATTCTTCAGGTCTTCATAGTAATACTTTTATGTCTCAACATTCCTAGACTTTCTAGTCTAACCTAAACGAAGTTGACTCTAGTATATAACCAAGCGACTTTAGATGAGTTTTGAGTCACTAAAATATGACAACCAAACTTAACATACCAACGCTTGGTGAGTTCAATCGAGCTATGCTCTAACATCATCCTTTATTAAAACTTGCCACTTAGGATCACTCATTGCTTGCTTAAAATTTTTGGGCTCAGAAACTGTAGTTAATAAAGATGCATATGAAGAAGAAATAGGATATTTGGCAGAAAAATGAGAAACATGATATGGAAATTGTTTTGGTTTTGATACACCTTTTTGAGATCTAGTGACCATAGTAGTAGTAGAAGATGTATCAAGAAGAGAAGGAACTTCAATAGGTAAAGAATGAGAAATAGAGTTAAAAGTGTCATTTTGAGTAGAGAAAGAATCTGTGAAATAAAACCGTGTCTCATCAAAAATAACATTTCTTGAAATATAAGACTTTTTAGTTGCTGGATTATAACACTTGTAACCCTTATGTAAAGGACTATAACCCCAAAACATACATTTCACAGTTTTAGGAGAAAATTTATCAGCTCTTGCATATGCTAAATGAGGATAGCACACAATACCAAAAATCCTAAGAAAAGAATAATCTGGAATAATAGCAAACAAAAGCTCAAAGGGTGATTTAAAATTCATAATTTTTGTAGGTGTTCTATTAATAAGATAAGTGGCAGTTAAGAAAGAATCATACCACATTTCCTTAGGGCAAGAAGCATTAAACAACAAAGTGTTTCCCATTTCAGTAATGTGTCTATGCTTCTTTTCGGCTAGACCATTATGTTCTTGGGTTTTAGGACAAGAAATTCTGAGATTAATACAACTTTGTTCAAGAATAACTTTGAAAGGACCTTTTACAAGTTTTGATTTAGTATGACTAGTTTTGATTAATTAGTGTAACCGATCCTAAGTAATCACCTGATATGGTATGATCGATATTTGTAATTGGTGTGATCGATCCTAGTAATTGGTGTGACCGATCACAGAGTGTTGTGTAATCGATCCTTGTAATTGGTGTAACCGATCCTGGTAATTGGTGTAACCGATCCTAGTGACTGGTGTAACCGATCCTAGTGACTGGTGTGACCGATCACAAGCAATACCATGAGTATATGGTAACCGGTCCTGGTAATTGATGTAACCGATCCCGGTAACTGATGTAACAGGTCCTGGTAACTTGTGTGACCGATCACAAGTGTTTCCATATTAGGGTATAACCAATCCTAGTGATTGGTAGAATGGATCGAACCCATGGTTGTGATTTGATATTTGATCAATCACATAGTAGTCTTGGAATACAGGTGAACCAATTCTAAACTTGTTTGGAAGTGTGGTATAACCGATTCCAATAATGTAAAAATGAAAGATGATTTACAGATAAAATATTTCAACATACTTTGAACACGGATAATTACTCTTAATATTTATTGTTCAAAGATATTCCTTAGTATTCAAGGAGATCATGTACTGAAATTAATATTAAGAATCTTTTAATTAAGGTTTTTGGTTATATATGCTTTAATGACCAGCAATTAAATGCATATCTCTAGAGAATAAAAATTAGTAATGTGTATTTACTAATTTAAGATTTTCTATTGAGAGATTTCAGAAAATATTGGACAAATATTTACTGGAATTATGAAAACCGAATTTTGCCACTCATTGCATATCTTGAGAATATTTTCGGTTTTGGAAATTCCTTGTTGTCCAAACATCCTTGGTCTATAAATACCTAAGTTTTCATTTATAGCAAACTATCCTAAGAGCCGGGCAAACTTCATCTTTTTGTTGTTTCTGGTGGAGCCGTCAATCCGGAGAGGAAAGTACCCTAATTAGGCGAAATCTCTTACGGCCGCTCGTTTAAAGACTTCTGTGGGATCAAGAAGCTCTATGCGTACCGTTGGTGGAAAACTAGATAATTGCAGTGTTATTAGTTTTCAATTGATTTGGTTGACTAACGGTTGTTGAAACTTTGATTGCACCTAGTTTGTTTATTCTTGAGAATCTTCTCTTCTGATATAAGATTCACTCAAACTAAATCGAAGTATCGACGGGATCTTTAGAACTGTTTGTAGATCTAAAGACATCTTGTGATAATCCATTGTTAACAGACCCCGTTCTGTGTGTGATTAATCACAAGAGATTCAAGTGGTGTTGTGCAGGTTTAATTGAAGATTTGAAAACAAAAAAGATTTCTTATTGGTTTCTCATATCTTTGTGTTGCACAAACCTTGATCGGCTGGGATCCAACTAGAATCGAATTTATTCGATTGATTTGTTGAGTGTGAATCTTAACTTGGCTACTTCGGTGGTTATTGGATAGATTGATCTAACCAGGCAAAGGAGTTTTTTAGCTTAAACGGAAGAGCCTTTTCATATGACTTGAGATATCTTACCTTAAAGAATCAATAGAGTTGTTACCAAACAGATTTGTTGTTCTTTTACTGTTTGGAATATGATCCAAAGGAATTGTTCCAGTGCATGCACTCATCGAAGTCAGAAGCGCAGGGATACTGAGGAAACTAAGTGAACTAGGCGTAGTTGCTTGGTCTCAACTAAACGAAGTTGGTTTAGATTTATTATAGCGGCTTAATTCTGAGAGTATTCAATTCTGGACTTGGCCCCGGGGGTTTTATGCATTTGCGGTTTTCCTTGTTAACAAAATCTTGATGTGTGATTTTCTTTTCTACTTCCGCAATTATATTTGTTTATATAATTTGAAGTAAATTACACAAACGTTAACTCTTCTTTACTTGAGAGTGATCCTATAGAGTTTGGTTAATTCCGAACCTATTATCAAGTAGCCACACTTTGGTTGTCGTATTGTCTCGATCTTGTATCCATAGACAATCACACAAAGTGTGAATACTGATTTGTAGTATTGTCTCGACTTTGTCCATAGACAATCACTTTCGATAAGAGGACTTATAGGTAGATAAATAAAAGATTGTGGTGTATTTGGGTACCCTCGTTGATGTAATTTTAAAGTGGTAAGTAAGGTTGTCGTTCACTTGGACTTGGGAAGATTCGAGTTTTTAAATTTAATAAAAATATATATATACAAAAATTATAAACAATGGGCGAGAGGTATTGGGACTTAGGATTCCACCGAATTCAAAACATAAGGTTCAATTATTAATTCTTTGACAATTTTAGCTCAAGAAAAGCATGGACTCTATTTTTCTTAAGGTAGATTCTCAAAACATTGATTGTAAATCCTAAGCATGATGTATCAAAACACCTAAGCTAAGCATACATCATCAAATTAAATGACAACCAACTAATTCAAATCATAATTTCAATTAAAATTAATGCAAAAGTATTAAAAGGAATTAATAAAATTACCCCAAGTAAGATATTCGTCTTCCTCCGTAATCCCAGTGTTTGGGTTTAGCTCCTCATGGTGAAAACACGCTCAAAATTCATCTTTATTAATGCTCAAAAGTGTTTTATAATTGATGAAAAGGAGAAAAAATGGTGAAAGTCAGGTTTTGTAACAATTATATTTGTCACAAACCTTTGTTACAGAGAACGATAATTGTAAAGTGTTGTTGTACTGTAGCATATAAGACTGTCCACGAACGGTCGCACACTGTAGCAGTTACTACTGTTTTTGGGCATCTTATGTTCTTCATGTTCTTCAGTTCCGCAGCAGCAAAGCCTGTAAACCTCTGATTCTCGCCTCCTCAAGCCTCCTCAGCCCCCCAAACTCTCGACACCTCTTCTATATGACCCAACCAACCTATTTATATCAAAAAGACCGATTAAATCTCTCCAAAATCTTCCGAAATCTCTTTCTTTCTCTTCACGGCAAAGTTGCGGCAATTTCTTGTTTTAGAATTTCCACGCGTATCTGAGCTTTCCTTTTGATTCTAAACTCTTCCTTAGATAGATATCAAGCTTTGGGAAGAAAATCTTGCCTTTAATCTCTCTAAAATTTCCTAAAATAGGTCACACACGTGACTTTCCATATTTTGTTGTTGAGATAAAAATCCGTCGATAGAGACCAGTTTAATCGATTTCAACACCCATGTTAGATTCCTAGACCCATAAGGAGTCTACCCTATGAAAATCAGAGGTTTAATCGACCTCGAACTCCTCCAAATCACTACCACCAAAACTACCAGAAACGTGTTTATTTTCCCGCCAATTTTTGCTTTCAAAACGTGAAGAAATGGAGTCCCCCTATCCAGTCCTGGTCTGTGTTTAGTAGATGCTTGGAAATGGGTTATCCCTTATCCAAAGTGAGAGTCCGAATAGCAAATGTCCTTCCAGGTGTCTTTAACAACTTTTCGAGCCAATTTCGCCGCAAAAGCCTATTTCTCCAAAAACACCTACAAAGAGATAAAATACCAAAATTAGTACAAAAATGGGTACTAACAATATACATAATAGAGATGAAAATAGACATATAAATGCGTCTATCAAATACCCCCAAACTTATTATTTGCTAGTCCCGAGCAAATCAAAACTACAAAAAATAGAATCCTAACTCACTGTCGCAGGCATCGTCGATTGCACTTAGCATGTGCAACAAGCCTTTAAACCCCTAGGTGGACTTAGTGGCCGAGTTATAGTCTCGGGAGGGTTTACCAGAGGTTTACCCACAAAACCTTTACTCCAGACCCTAGCTATCTACGCAGAACCTTGGAATGCACTAAAGAACCTCCTTGGTTGGCATACTTATTGATTACGGGAGGAAGTACCCTGATGCGAAATTCCAATTACTGTATATGAGTTTGCACTCAAGCATACTAAAATTTATATATAAGTGACAAAACTCTACTCAGATAGTCGCACTATGGACATCAATATCCGCAGTCAACAAATCACATGGATAGATTAAGAGATGGATATAGAAAAACATAGATGGTTTTGATGTTGACTAGGTGAACGGTGTTTCTCATATCTGTCTGAAGGCCTCTGCCAAGATGAACCTATCCTAATGGACTGAGATACCGGTCTGACTAATATCAACACAACTGGCATATACAAGGGGACCAGTGGTCGATAATCCTAATTCTAGATCAACTCGTCTGGCATATACAAGGGAACCATTGTCGATTTATTGAACACACATTTATTTATTATTATTATTTATTTATTTTTAACGACATGATTAGATCTTTTGGATCCAAGAGCATGTTTCTTGTCAGCAGATTACATGGTAATTCCCGTGGATCCTGCATTCCACGCTTGTTTAGGCGACGGAGACAGGGAGAACACACACATATTGCTATCCAAGTGTTAAAATTTATTCCACCCTATTACACCCTATTACACCCTAGCAGTGGTAACAACTTGAATCGTGAGCTCCACATAATCACTTAGAGAAACATATTTTAAAAAGAAAATTAAAAAAAAAAATAAGTGAAAAAGACTCAACGAGATATGGCGAAACTATCATTTTATTTCTAACACCTGAGCTCTGTGCTTTTATGAATAGACTCTTATAGATGTTTCATCTACTCAGATTGGTTCCTCAACTCCTAAAATCAAAATGCTTCCATCCACTTAGATTGGTTAGTGTCATCCTTAATAGGCATAAATTTCTAGGCTCTGGAGTTATAATGCAACTAAAAAGTTTCTCCCATACCCCCAAACTTAAATCTAACATTGTCCTCAATGTTCTAAAGATAAAATTAAAAGTATGAATAAGGAGAAACTGTTACCATTTGAAGAAAAAGAGTTAAGGAAAGATATTACCGTGTTGCATGAACCATGGGTTACCTCCAAAGAAATGCTAAGTTTAAAGTCTTCAGCCAGACATTGGAAAAGATTAGTCACCTCGAATCGTATAATAGTAGTTGGAATAACTGTGGGTCTTCAAAACCAAATAGAGCTGACCAAAAGAAACTGAAATAAACCAACGGAATGAACAAGACTAGCATGCCCTTACCTAGTTTCCTGATTAAGAAATCTAATTATGGTTCAGGTTCAGGTTCTATGAAAGGGTCTAAATAAAATATTTTCATTGGTTGCGTTTCTTCATAGGTGGGATCCGAATTGTTAGGTTCTAGAGTTTGGAAAAAATCAAATAAAAACTTAGAAGCACATAATAATAACCTGAATAGTTAAGGGTCCTTAAAGTCAATCAAATTTGACTTACACAATTGACCACGATAAAAGTGATGGTCATTCTTAAGCAAATGTGTCCATTCTAATTTCCTAAAGCATTTAGGTTTAGTCTCACAACTTAATATTCGACACATTTGGAATATAAACGTTCCCACAGTTGGAAGAAAACTATTTGGTGGGAAAACAAAGTCAATCTGGGTATCATAGCCTGGGAAAACCACATCAACTAGAGGATGGGTTTCTAACGACTGAACTTCTTCCTGGACATCATTAGGTTCGGGAAAACGAGTATGAAGGTAATCTTGTAAAATGGTCGAGGCACAGATATCAAGTCCTAAGTGAGGGGACTTTCTGAGAGCTAAAGGTAAGGCATAGGGAGAATGATAATCACCCCCAAACTTAGAGTTTTGGGTGTCTCTAGATAGACTAGCTACAATTTCCCTAATTTCTAGATCGTCAGAATCCTGAAAATAGTAAATTGCTTCTTCTAAGTTATACTCAGGTGATGCATCCTCACTCAAATTTAAAAGCTCTACGACTTCATATTCTTTGTCTAAGACTATTGTTTCTAAATAGCTAGACTCCAAAATAGTATTATTAGAATAAACTCGTTCCTCAAAACCATCATCGGCTTCGTAAAAAGGAAATACTATGTCGTCTAAAACGGGGGTATCTCTAGTCAAATCCTCGTCCTTTTGAATAGGTGAATAATCATAAAAATTATTTAGATTTGAACTAGAAATAATATAATCATTACAAAGCTCAATTGGATTAATCGATTCCTGATCACTATGCCTACATAATTCAGATTCTTCGTCAGTACTATCCTCATCATAATCATCATTATAATAACATGAAAATGGTTGAACCTTATCTAAACATGTAGTGTTACCAATTCTAACCTCTTCATCTTGATTATGTAAATAACTATCACTATTTTCAAGGGTATTATTGGAAATTAAGATTATTTCGAGAAAGTCTTTTGTTCGTCTCAGCCATCAGCTTGAGGGATTCCTCTATAGAAAGTTTTCTCAATGGTGCAGTTTGTCTATTCATTTCCGACATAAACCTATTTGTCTGCTCAGTTAACTGCTTAAGAGACTCTTCTAAAGATATGGAAGGATCATAAATAGGAACAGAAGTGTCCAAAAATGAGGCACTAGCACTATAATAATCCTTATTTTCTTGCTCGTATGACCGGTGTGCGGATAGTAATTGGGCTCACCATGGTAAGAACCATAACCTTGAAAAGGTTGGCGTTCCCAACTACTATTCCCACCATGGTCATAAAAATGATGATGTCCATATTCAAATTCAGGTCGATACTCATTGTATTGGCTTCTATCATACCAATTCGACATTCTTAATTGCAAGGGAATTCTACACAATCACAAACAAGGCTGACTCGACCAAATCAAACCTATAAAATCTAGCAAACAACAAGCATGATGGCTCCCTTAGATTGTTTCTAGACCAGCTTGTATCCTTCCAAAAGGCAACTGGGTACAATTTTAGCAAACCTCGTAGGACGATCCGAATAAAGTAAGTCGAAGAGAAGTAGGAGAAGCTCAGAGGATCTTTGATATCCCACACATCTTTGGCAACGCTTCCCTGGGTTACAAGGCGGCTCTAATCGACTTCCAGTAATCTTCCTGAACTTTGAGCTAGGGTAACAAAATACCCAATACGATCCTTTTAAACGATTTTCCTATAAGCTCGTTACCTTATCGGTCTTGTTTTAGTCAAAATTTTAAGCTTGGGTTCGTTCGGTATTGTTTTCCTAAGGCGGGCAAGAAGAGAACGGTGATGAAATCCGAACCCTTATCTTGTCTGGCCTGGCCTTGCCCTTTACTAGGAAATTAAATTCCGTATTCAAAACCTCAACATATATGCACCTTAAGGAAGACAGTAAACCCGCTGACAGGGGATTCGCGGGTGTTTAGAAGCTCCCGTACCATATGGGCGATGAAACGGTTGTAGTCGACTCGGGCCACAGACTCCTGTGTCAATGTGTGAACCCGAGGGGCCGAGACGATATCGTAATCGTCGTCCTTCCCTGCAACAGTTTATATTTAATTTTAACCCTTCCTTAGGGTTGAAAAATAATAATGTCCTAAAAATAAAGTTCAAAGTCCAAAAATAAAAGATTACAACAATAAATCCTTAATTACGGTTTCTAAAAATAAAAAGAAATAAAATCTAAAATAAAATAAAATAACTATATACAAAAATCTTCTTCTTCACTCCTTTGGACTCCTCTTTTCTTTCCTTCTTTGGCGATGCTTTCCTCTTATAACACTTTTTTTTCCTTTTAGCTTCGCTCCAAATCTGAAAAAGAATCGAAAAATAACAAACGTGTAAAGAAGAACAAAAATAATAAAAACAAATAAATAAATAAAATCTAAAAACAAGTCCGCATCGGCGGCGCCAAAAATTGATATAATTTTAAAGTGGTAAGTAAGGTTGTCGTTCACTCGGACTTGTGAATATTCGAGTTTTTAAATTTAATAAAAATATATATATATACAAAAATTATAAACAATGGGCGAGAGTTATTGGGACTCAAGATTCCACCGAATTCAAAATATAAGGTTCAATTATTAATTCTTTGACAATTTTAGCTCAAGAAAAACATGGACTCTATTTTGCCAAGGTAGATTCTCAAAACATTGATTGTAAATCCTAAGCATGATGTATCAAAACACCTAAGCTAAGCATACATCATCAAATTAAATGACAACCAATTAATTCAAATCATAATTTCAATTAAAATTAATGCAAAAGCCTTAAAAAAGAATTAATAAAATTACCCAAGGTATGATATTCGTCTTCCTCCGTCATCCCAGTGTTTGGGTTTAGCTCCTCATGGTGAAAACACGCTCAAAATTCATCTTTATTAATGCTCAAAAGTGTTTTATAATTGATGAAAAGGAGAAAAAATGGTGAAAATCGGGTTTTGTAACAATTATATTTGTTACAAACCTTTGTTACAGAGAACGATAATTGTAAAGTGCCGTTGTACTATAGCATATAAGACTGTCCACGAACGGCCGCATACACTGTAGCAGTTACGACTGTTTTTGGGCATCTTATGTTCTTCGTGTTCTTCAGTTCCGCAGCAGCAGCAGCAGAGCCTGTAAACCTCTAATTCTCGCCTCCTCAAGCCTTCTCAGCCCTCCAAACTCTTGACACCTCTTCTATATGACCCAACCAACCTATTTATATCAAAAAGACCGATTAAATCTCTCCAAAATCTTCCAAAATCTCTTTATTTCTCTTCACGGCAAAGTTGTGGCAATTTCTTGTTTTAGAATATCCATGCGTATCTGAGCTTTCCTTTTGATTCTAAACTCTTCCTTAGATAGATATCAAGCTTTGGGAAGAAAATCCTGCCTTTAATCTCTCTAAAATTTCCTAAAATCGGTCACACACGTGACTTTCCATATTTTGTTGTTGAGATAAAAATCCGTCGATAGAGCCAAGTTTAATCGATTTCAACACCCATGTTAGATTCCTAGACCCATAAGGAGTCTACCATATGAAAATCAGAGGTTTAATCGACCTCAAACTCCTCCAAATCACTACCACAAAAACTGCCAGAAACGTGTTTATTTTCCCGCCAATTTTTGCTTTCAAAACGTGAAGAAATGGAGTCCCCCTATCCAGTCATGGTCTGTGTTTGTAGATGCCTGGAAATGGGTTACCCCTTATCCAAAGTGAGAGTCCGAATAGCAAATGTCTTTCCAGGTGTCTTTAACAACTTTTCGAGCCAAATTCGCCGCAAAGGCCTATTTCTCCAAAAACACCTACAAAGAGATAAAATACAAAAATTAGTACAAAAATGGGTACTAACAATATACACAATAGAGATGAAAATAGACACATAAATGCGTCTATCACTCGTCTTTTTAGAGGGGTGCTTGAAAGTATGGTGGAGCTATAATGGTGTTGGGTATCTGATTGCAGGTTGATTTTATAACATAAAGAAGAGATGAAGATCTGAGAATGGTGAGAATTACAGGCATTTGGAAAAATGGGTCTGTGTTGAAGTATAGAGTTGAAGGATGATGCAGTGGTGACTGAAGCTAAGCATATGGTTAGTAAAGAAGATGGAGGCAGTTCTGGTGGATGTTTAGATGTATGTTAGGACAGGTGAATATTGAGGTTACTGATGGTAATGGAACAAACAAATGGAGAATGGATGAAGCTGTAGTTCTGATAAGAATGGGAGATAGTGTTGCTCTGGGGTTGGCAGTAATGGATTGCAGGTAGTGCAGCTGTGACTAATTGAGAATGAGCTGGTTTTAAGTGATATTTCAGAAGCTTACAAGGGAAAGGAAGAGTGGCTTTGAGTTTGTGTGAGCTGAGTTGGCAGAGGCTGGCCATGATGCTATGGGTTCAGTTTGAGCTCAAATGGAAGTGGTGGAGCTAAGAATAATGATAGAAGCTACATTAAGTGGATGTACAACTAGGATAAGAGGACTTGAAGCTCAAATGAGAATGTTGTTGGGTTCAGCTCAGGTTGAATATTGCTAGGCATGGAGTGTTGCTGCTTGTTGGCGTACGTGGAGTAGGAATGACACAAATGGGTTTATGGAGCTGTGTGTGTGTGTTGCTGGTACTGTTGGATTCAGAGAAGAAGTGATTTGAATGATTGAGATGGACGTAGAAGGCTTGTTTCCGCATAAAGGGATATATGATGCCAATCGAGATGAATAGGCCGGAGTTTGTATTGCAACGAATGAATGCTGTGAATGTACAGGAAAGGAATTGAGAAAACTGTATTTAGAGATAACTGGGTTTGCAGGATGTTGCACCAATGCAGCACCATCATGGCGCGAGATTGCTCTGGCCTGTGCAAATGGTTGATGCCAAGGCCACTCAGCCCAATCAGCTAGACAGACTAGAACCGAGTCAGCTAATTTATCTACTCTGACTCAGTCTTAACCTAGTTGGCTCATCTTGACTCAGTGAGTTTGACCGTGTTGACTCGGTTAATTGAATTGTTTGACTTTGCCGGTCACCTGAGATGGCTTTTCCGGTGCTGGAACCAGTTTTCCGGCGACACTTTTTGAACTTATTTTCTACATGGGTATTTTCACATATGGGCTTGATGGATTTCTATTTTATGGACTTTTGGAAACAAGAAGAGATAAAAAGGGAAAGATTTCTACAACTTTGTAGATGACGTACATTACTACTTGGAGATTGGGAGAGAGCCGGAGACAACTCTAGGGTTTTCTTTCGTTATTTTTTTCATCTCTTTATTTCATTTACGATGTTGATGAACTCCATAGCTATGAGTAGCTAAACACATATTATTGGTTATGGGATAAAGTTGATTTCACAACATGATAATGCTTCAATGAATTAGTTTTGTCTCAAATTTATTGTTTATGATTCATGGTTTATATTGTCATATGATTTGAATGCTAGTTTGGTTGAGTCCAGAATCAATTAGATTTGTTTTCATATCTTAAGCTATATTAGGATTTTCAATACGTAATAGTTGTCAATCCCTGATTATAAGTAGCATAGTGTGGTTATTACTTGTAGTGATACATCTCTATAATCATATATGAATCATAACCTTGGTTAAATCGGTTTAGTGCTTTTACACGTTCGATTACTTTGATTAGTCTATTTCATAGAACTTAGTTCTCTTAGGGAGTTAAACTTAATTGTGCTTTTACACTTTAGGTTGCTTTATGGGTAGAATTCACATGTGCATCTTTTAATGTGTTTGTGATGAAATCGGGAAATTAACGTGATATTCATCAAGGTATCCTAGGACTTTTAATGAAAGAGAGATTAAATTATCAATTCTAGTCGTTGATGAAAATACATGTTTGTGAATGATACTATCCCGTGACTAATATCTTCTCCTTATTGATTATTTCAATTATTCTATTTGCTTTCAATTATTTTTATTGCATAGATAAATTCAAAAACCCCCCTTGGTTACTAAGAAACTGAAATTTTCATAACAACATAAGCCTCCCGTGGAACGAACTCTTTCTTATCATATACTTAATCCATATTATTTGTAAGTAAGAAAGTGAATTTATTTTTGACGCATACGACATCGATCGCTAGACGAGCCGCCATCCGAGTCTAGCGTCTTGAGAAGATGTTTCAGCCCCAGTTCAGTTAGTCTTAGGATGTTTCAGCCCCAGTTCAGTTAGTCTTAGGATTTTTCCGCCTTTATTTGTGGGTTTGATTGTTAATGAAGTGTCCAGAGTACTTGTTAGACAAGACGCTTAGACGAAGTTCTAGTAGGGGTGAGCATTTGGTCTGAAATCCGCGAACATGACTCGGACCAACCGTACACCATTCATTACTGGGTGTGAAGTGGATGAGATTTTTTTAAATCCAACAGATTATGGATAGAGTCCGGGTACAACCTTAAAAATCCCTTGGACATTCAGACCCATTAGATTAGGGTACTGTGATTTTCAGAAAATATTAGTTTAGGAAATCTTAGGGTAATGTGATTTTCAGAAAATATTAGTTTAGGAAATCTAAAAATCTATATATAAGAAACTTATCTTCTTATAATATCCCAAAATATATACTTATATATGATACATAACAAAATCAAAAACAAAAAAAAAAACAAAGGAAAAATATCGTTTAGTCCTTTTAGGTCTGGGCCCACATCAGTTTAGTCTTTTTACAAATCACCTTTACCATTTGGTCCATAATTAATTAAAAATACCAAACAAACAATAATACCCTTACCTAATTGTTACCGCCATAAACACACTAACCACCTAAAAACGCGTTAACCTTCTCTCTCTCTTTCATTTTTCCATTTTCAGAGAAAAGAAAAACTACCCCGTCTTCTTCTCTTCAAGAACCCAGAAAAACCAGTAATCAACTCAAAAATCCACCAAAAAATAGTAAAAATTATTTCAATCTTCGCAACGAAATCAAGTCAGTCTTCAAAACCAGAAAACAAAAAACAAAAAATTGAAAACCTTAGAAAAATTAATGAAATCAAAACCGTAAAAATGAGGAGAACGAGGAGGAAAGTAGTGGTAGAATCATCTTCAGACGAAGAAGTTGAAGAAGGAAACAGTCAATTAGTTATATTTGATGGAGTTAATCAAGTTGAAGAAGAACCTGTTTCAGAGAAATCAAAAGGAAAGAAATCAACGAAAGGTACAAATATCCCTAATTCGAAGTACTAGAAGTTGATTTTTTATATTGAATGTTCATATGAATGCATATTCATCATGATATCTGCTATCTGCATGTTGATTTCAGTTATATTCAGTTATATAGGTAGGGTATATCTTGTCGGAGTTCATTTTGTTGAAGAAGTTGTAGATCTATTTGGTAGGGTATGTCTTGTCGGAGTTCATTTTGTTGAATGAAGTTTTAGATCTATTTGATGAAGTTGTAGAATGAAGTTGTAAATCGCATATATATTGTCAGAGTTCATTCTAAAGAATGAAGGTGTATATCTGTTTGATGTTTAATGCATAATAAGTTATTCTTTGACTGAGTTCATTTTGTACAATGAAAACATGTTTCTTCTTTGATGTTTGCTGGACTTCATTTAGATAAATGAACTTAATTGGAGTATAGAAAAATTATATATCTAGATTTTACAGTTCATTATACAGAATGGACTTCATTTTGTAGAATGAAGTCCATTATCTATTGTGTTGGTTCTTCTTTGAAAGCCTCATTTTATTAAATGAACTTCAAACTGCTTGAGAGTTCAACCAGTAGAATGAACTGAAGTATTGGTCCTTCTCAAGCCACACTTTATCTTCTTTTATCAGCTAATATTTGTGAAAAGTAACCATTAATATATTTTTTTCTTTAAAAGAAATGTAGATAAGAAGATAAAGTGTAGCTTTGCTGGAGTGATTGATCTTGCTGATAAGATTAAAGCACTGAAGGAAAAAGAGGCCTTGAATGAAGAACATAGAAAGGCTTTGTATGGGAGTCCATTAGGGAATATAGCAAAAGTATTTCTGGAAGACAATATTGTTCATACTGAACAGAATAAGTCAACACATGTTGTCCAAGTTGTATGCAATGCACACCGGTTCATTCCTGATATAAATAATCATACGTTCCTTTTCAAAGTAGGGGGACAAACATATGTGCTAAGATCCTCACCTGAAGAGTTGTCATTAGTGTTTAGAATACCGTGTATCCCTGAAGGTGGAATAGAAGAATCTTTCTTGGACTCAAGAAACCTGACAAACTATACTTCTGGAAGGTTCTATACAACCTACAATTTTGTTCCACAAAAAAAGAAACCTTCTGATATAAAGAACACAGAATTGAAAGAGAAAATCGTTGAGTTAATTAGGAATAAAGTCTATTGAAGATCTTGTAACCATGTTTGAACTCTTTGTCTTGTCTATTGTTTTTCTCACTACTGGTGATGGAGGTTCCATCCACACCAAGTACCTAGCTTGCCTAGATTCAATAGATAGAGTATCTCTGCCGCATCTTATACACAAGCATTTGATGGAAAGCTTGAGAAGAGGTTCTTCTGAAGGCTGTTACCTTTATTTGTTGGTGAGATGAAAAACTGTTCATAATTATGTTTCTTCATTTTGATGTTTGATGTCGAATAAATTGTTGCTGATAACTGACTAGTATGATTCTTCTTTTTACAGCCTTGGTTTGCTGAGCATTCAAAGAAATTGGTACCCAAGTGGAAGGTGCAGAAAATAGTATACTACCGTCCAAGATTTGCAAGGTGGAAAATCGATACCGTTTGCAAACACTTAGAAATGAATGTTGATGATTTTGGAGAGGTAAAAATCTAGTTTAACATGGTACTATTATATTGTATTCAATTTCACATAATGAACTATGTTGTTTTAAGATAAAACTGGGAGTTCATCCCATAAAATGAACTCTGATTGTTAATATCGATTCCTCTGACATTGTAGTTCATTCCTTGTAATGGATTCCTATAAGGAATGTTTATTGAGTATGCAACTGTGTGTTCATTATGTTGAAATGACTCTAAAAAAATGTTGATAATATCTGATTATTTGAATTTTGTCTGTGCAGCTATCACAAAAATTCATGGAAGAATATACTGATGCTGAAAACAAGCTATTGCAAAAGCAAAAAGCCAAGATAAAAGCTGAGTTGCTTGAGGATCTCAGATAGTTTGAAAGCTACACATGTTCAAGAAATATAGGACCTGAGAGGTAAACATGCTCAAGAGATACAACAGTTGACAATGAAGCATGTTGAGGAGATGAGAAATCTTTTGTTAAGGTAGGAGGACCTTAAAAAATCACTTGCAGAAGTCACAACTTCAAAGACACTTTTTGATAGAAATATGGAATGCCTTGAATTACACTTGGCTTCTAAGCAAACTTAAGTTGATGCATTGCTAGCTACAGGAGGGAATGTGGCGAACTACGTGGCAAACCAAGCATCAGAGTTCATGCGTACTCTTTTCATTGATGAACACAAGAGTGCATTGTTGAGTGATCAACTAAACATCATATTGGATCAACCAGTGGATGAAGCCATGGAAGCTGGTGAAGGAAATGTGAATGAAGATGTTGGAATGCACAGTGCTGCCAATGATATGCAAGCTGCTAGAGGAATTGGAACTGATATGCAAGCTGCCAATGATGTATATTCAGCCTTACTTTGGTTCAAATCATTTTCGCGATTCCTATGCTCATGCAATTCGACCCATTCTCAAATTTGATAGGCCTGAAGTATATGAATCTGAAGACAGAGTTCTTCCTGGTATTCCAAGGCCATCTCCAGGAAGACCACCAAAGAAGCGTATTCGTGGTGCTTATGAGAAGCAGAGGAGGCCTATGAAGTGCTCTAATTACAAGAAGAGTGGGAATCACAACAAAGCTACTTGTTATGTATTAATGCTGGAGTAGTATGCTTGAACTTTTATTAGTTTCTGGTGTGAGTTTTGATATGAACTGGTGTTTTTTTAGTTTTTTTTTTGTTCTGGGATATGCACTTATTTTGTGAACTTCATTTTCTGGAATGAACTCCCTTTTTCTTTTTTTCTTTAGAACTACTATTTTTGAAATGTTATTTCTTTTTCAGATATGTACTTCATTGTTCAGAATGGACTGCTATTATATCAGTTCATTTAGTGGAGTGAACTTCATTTTTGGAATAAACTTCATTTTCCCCTATGAGTACTGGAATGAACCCACTTCATTACTGGAATGAACAGGTATCGATAAGAAGTCAATTTCTTATTCTAAATATTATTCAATGGAGTTTATTTTTGGATTCAAGTCCATTTTTTCTTAGAAGTACTGGAATGAACCCACTTCATTTCTGGAATGAACAGGTATCCTTAAGACAGTAACACAAGATATAAGACAGAATATTGATGTTATCTACTATCCAAAATGAACTGCCATCAAACAAAATATCTGACATTAAAACTTTTTTTGTTGTCCAAAACATCAAGTAATCTACTTTCCAAAATACTAAAAGAGTAAACAGATCAGATTATATATGACATTATAAGCTAAAGGTTTAATCATTTCAGTCTTTGTAACCTTGTTTAATCAGTTCATTGTTAAGATATGCTTCATTAGTTGTTTCACCCCAACTTAATCCATCTTTCTCTTTAGTTAGAAGCATGTACGCCATTTTGTATCTCCACTGCTGCTTCTTTTTTATCATTTCATCTCTTGGAATCGGATGCTGAGATTTCAAGAGCATTGGCTTGCAACTTCTCTTTATCCAGTAACATGTATGGAGAAGGCAATCTGGGTGTGCTCCCTGATCAGGTACCGGTATTTTCTCAATGTTTAAGTCAGTGCTTCTAGGAAGATCATGTTTCACCAGCCATTTATCAATGTGTTTTTTACAGTAGGCAACAATTTTTCTTGCATCCTTTGAGCATCTTTGTCCTATTTCTCCTGTTTTAAGTGAGTTGTAATGCTCCCACTGATAGTTTTCGATGTCGTAAACAAGCAGGTGCCAATGTAAACCCATAGGACCTTCTGATTTTCCTTCATTAGGCAGGTTCATTGGAATGATTATCTTCTGAGTCTTACTAGGCATATCTTCTATGAAGTCATCAATCTCACCCGCCCTATCATCATCTTTCCTATGATGAACAAATGTCTGCAAAGAGATATATAAATTTTAATGAACTGACAGGTTTAATCATGTTTCTAAATAAACTGACAGTCTTTTTATTAGTTCATATTGTTAAATGAACTGACAGATTTAGTTCATCTTGCTAAATGAATCGACTGTTTTCTTTAGATCACTATGTATCATCAATAGTTATAATGAAGAGTTGCCACTAAATTTCTGGAAGTAAGGACTTACAAATGCAGCAGGTGCCATCATCTCAAAGTGGATGCATCTCGGTGGATTTTGGGTGTCTTCATTATCCACTTTTTCTCTCTCCCTTTGTGTTGACATCTTCCTATTGTAGCAGTAGTAGAAAAGAATTAGGACATCAAGGTCTTTATTGAACATTAAATCATTAATGTGTTCTCCTTGGACACCAAACTAAGCTTTGTTAGCTGCATCATCTACAAGCCAAGCTGCTTTACTGCAGGAGGATAAGCAAAAATTTATAATATCAATATTTAAACAAAGACTTCAACATAAATGAATAGAAGTTCATTTCTGTTTTTTACCTTTAAATATCATGCTTGTAGAAGCTACCTGTTTGTACCCCATTAAAATGGTGTACGTGTGTAACGCACAAGCTATTGATATCAGTTTATTAAAGTAACTAGTTTGGTTTATTATGGAAACCCATCGGTTTATTAAAGCAACCCATTTGGTTTATTATGGAGACCCATCGGTTTATTAAAGGAACCAGTTTGGTTTATTATGGAAACCCATCGGTTTATTAAAGGAACTCATTGGGTTAATTATGGAAACCCATCGGTTTATTAAAGGAACCCATTTGGTTTATTATGGAAACTCATCGGTTTATTAAAGGAACACATTGGGTTTATTACGGAAACCCATCGGTTTATTAAAGAAACCTGTTCGGTTTATTATAGAAACCCATCGGTTTATTAAAGAAACCCGTTCGGTTTATTATAGAAACCCGCCGGTTTATTAAAGAAACCTGTTTGGCTTATTTTGGAAGCCCAGAAGGTTTATTAAAGGAACTAAGGCTTAGTATAGAAGTCCAGTCTAGCTTACTATAGAAGCCCAAAGGACTTATTTTAGAAGTCATTTTGAGATAGACACAAATCTTGGAAGATAGACAAGGATCTTCCAAGATGGTTACAAATCTTGAAGAGATAAACATGGATCTTTCAAGATAGGTACAAAAGTTGTGGGGATATACACAAATCTTGAGAATATAATAAGGATCTTCCACGATATACTCAAATCTTGTGAAGATAGACATGGATCTTTCAAGATAGGTACAAAAGTTGTGGGGATATACACAAATCTTGAGAATATAATAAGGATCTTCCACGATATACTCAAATCTTGTGAAGATAGACAAGGATCTTCCAAGATAAACTCAAATCTTGACAAGATATATAAGGATCTTTCGAGATAAATATGGATCTTCATGGATAGATACAAATATTAAAGGATAAGTACAAATCTTGGTGGTTATTCTGGATAACTACAAATCTAGGGTTATTATGGAACTATATTAGGGTTTTATGCCTATAAATAGAGGACAAAATCCAACTCAAAAGGTACACAATTTCTATTCCTTTTCTTCACAACTTAGTTGCTTAGAACTCTTGTTGATTTTAGCATCGGAGTGTCTTTGCAGGTACCCCCCCCCCCTCCACTTTCAATCAACAATTATTTGGAGAATTTAATCAACGACGACAATTGGATCATCTTACTCACATCTCGAGGATTGTTGGGGTGATTAATTTTTGCACCAACACTACCCAACACTCTCTTTTGCTCAACATGCTTCTCCTCATTTAATTATTCTTTCCTTTGCAGTTTCAATTTGAATTTCAATTTCGATTCACTATATTCCGATCCACTGATGTACTATTTTGCAAGCACATTTGCTGCTTTTTAGCCCCTTGTAGTCATCCCGTGTCTTTCAGCAACTTGAATTGGGGTTGCTTTAGTGTTATCAGTGGAAGAAGAACCAAGGCCATGTTTATTCAAATCTGCAACTATCTGTGATACTGTCTCAATGTTGTTTGCTGGCTCAACAACTTCTTCAATCTCTGTCATCCCAAACGAGAAACTAGGAAGGCTACAGTTGATTTCATTTAGTGTAGTATTGATGATGGTGTCAGCTTCATCAATAAGCTACATACCGCTCTTCTTTGACGAACATATCATCTCTGTCACTTGCTGTTCAAAATAATTCAAGAAGCATAAATCAATTTTTTCAATGTTCAACTTGTGCATGAAAAGTCAGAGTTCACCCCTCAGAATGAACTCCAAGTTCTATATTGTAGCCAGAGTTCATCTATGAGAATGAACTCCAACCTCTGCATGGAAAGTCAGAGTTCACCCCTCAGAATGAACTCCAACTTCTGCATGAAAAGTCAGAGTTCACCCCTTAGAATGAACTCCAACTTCTATATTGTAACCAGAGTTCATCCATGAGAATGAACTCCAACCTCTGCATGAAAAGGCAGAGTTCACCCCTTAGAATGAACTCCAACTTCTATATTGTAGCTAGAGTTCATCCATGAGAATGAACTCCAACCTCTGCATGAAAAGTCAGAGTTAACCCCTCAGAATGACCTCCAACCTGTAAATCTGATTTTTTTGCAGAAGTATTATATTTTTTTTGGAATTCTTACCCAGGTTCACGTATTGATCAATACTCAAAGGAATTGAGGTGTTGTCTGTTAGAATTGAAGGAAGATCTTCTTCAGTCATCTCATCAAGCAGCTTTTGTTGAATATCACTTGCATCGACTTCAATAGAAGGATCTCCAACAGGTAAGACGGGAAAGAGATGATCAGAACCAGATCCTCCAGCTGCTTCAACATCATCAGTTCTTGGATCTTGCATATCATTAGCAGCTTCCACATCATCAGTTCCAATTCCTTCATTTACAACATCTGGTACTGCTTGCATTTCTTCATCCACAGTAGCATCTGGTAGTGATAGCAGCAGTGGCGTGAGCACAAGGGAAACCAAACACTTTCCATCTATGACAAGTACATGTCATCTGCATAAGATCAATAGCATAAGAGCTGGGAGAGTGCACCTCATATATATCATTACATGACTCGGTAACATTCCATGGACGACCAATATCGACATGTTCCTTGAGTATAGCTTTGTAGATGGGAGTCAAAATATCTAGATAAGTTCTACCAAGCTCGCGCCTTTCTGAACTCATCCTCATAATCTTTATCCTAAGCTCATCAAAAAGAGCAGCTGGAGGCAAATTCCTTTCACGATGAATCAAGTTATTGAAAGATTCTGCAATACGTGATGAGTGTGTACCATACCTACATCCTTCGAAGAAAGCATTTGCCCAGTGCTTCGGATCAATATTTCCGAGGTACTTGGTAACCCAACCACATCCAATAATACACATGTCATTCAAAGCAGACTCATATTTAGCAACGCTGTAATAGTATGCAGCTTTATGGAACAAATCCAATACTTGTTTATACTTCTCATGTCCTTTCTTGATAGGGAGGTTATTCTTCAAATAATAAAAACAATAACTATGATGCGAGTTAGGAAAAAACTTAAGAATAGTTTGCTTCAGCCCTTCATGACGATCAGTGATAAAGGTGATAGGACGAGAGTCGACGCAATACTACAAGTTTTCCGTGAACCACTCCCAACCTTCAATGTCTTTTGAAGGAACTAAAGCAAACGCGAAAGGAAAAAAAACCTACATAATGAAAAGAGCTAAAAACTATCAGTTCATTGAAAAAACAGTTAGTTATCCAGACTTCATTCCGAAAATGAAGTCCATTCTATAACACGAACTGTACAATCTATATCTATGACTTTTCTAGACTTCATTCCAAAAATGAAGTCAATTCTATAACATGAACTGTAGAATCTATATCGATAACTTTTCTAGACTTCATTCCAAAAATGAAGTCCATTCTATAACATGAACTGTAGAACCTATAGACTTCATTCCAAAAATGAAGTTCATTCTATAACATGAACTATAGAAAATTAATAAAAGTAGAAACTAATCAAAAAGAAAACAGTTAGTTATCCAGAAAAGAAGAAGTTTACCTTGGTTCCCATTCACGCATGTAGCAGCCATCAACGTTCCCCTAAATCTTCCAGTAAGAAATGTTGCATCGCAATAAAGCATAGGGAGAATGTACTGGTATCCTTCGATACAAGCAGCAAAACAAATGAAAAGCCTCACAAACTGTTTAGTCTCCTCATTAAATTCAAACTTAACATAGCTGCCAGGATTGGTAGCCTTTATTGCTTCAACATACCAAACCAGATCTGTACAACTTTTTACATCATCACCATATATATCTACATGTGATGCTTCCTTCCCTTTATAAGCATGATGCTATTTTATGTTAATACCATAACAACTCTTCACCTAAGCAACAATATCCCGATGCTTTATCGACGGATTTGACCGTACTTGATCCTTGAATAGATGTTTAATCAACTTCTTCTTCACAGGGGGATCCTTCATTTTATAAGCACCACCACATGTATGATTCCCGTTGAATTCCTTGATATCAAACACAGTTTTAGCGGTATCAATTGGAATAACATGCAGGTGCCAAGTACAATCTGCATTCCTACCACACTTTGCTGTGAACTTAAGTCTATCATTCTTAATCTTTGCAACTGTGTAACCAGACTTGCTGCAATATTTGTCGACAGCTAAGCGCACCTCACCACCATGAAAAACTTGACCAACACCTCTAAAAATATCCTCCCAACCATCAGACAAAAGAGGTTTTAATACCTCGTGACCTTCCACCAAGTATTTAATCTTTGAAGTCTCAATGGACCTGAAAAAGAGGGGGTACAACAACCACACCCAATATTTTCGTTCGGCAATCTGAATAGACAAACTCCAATATACTTTCAAGAGAATCAACTAAACAGTCAGACTCAATCTATAGAAAAGTATATTAAAGAGTTTATATCTCTATTTCACAATCTAATCAGCAAATCAAACAGATAGAAACCTGCGAGCCTGATTATTATGTGAAACAACTTGAACGGTACCAAAGACCAATGTTCAAGGATCAATCAATTTCAATTAACAACCTAAGGTTGGATTTACCAATTGATCGATACAACGCACAACATGTGATATTTCTATTGTATAACAAAATATAATGCGGAAAAGAAATAACACAGACACCAGAAGTTTTGTTAACGAGGAAACCGCAAATGCAGAAAAACCCAGGGACCTAGTCCAGTTTTGAACACCACACTGTATTAATCCGCTACAGACACTAGCCTACTACAAATGAACTTCGGACAGGAATGTAGTTGAACCCTAATCAATCTCATACTGATTCAAGGTACAGTCGTGCTCCTTGCGCCTCTGATCCCAGCAGGATACTACGCACTTGATTCCCTTAGCTGATCTCACCCACAACTAAAAGTTGTTATGACCCAAAGTCGAAGACTTGATAAACAAATCTGTCTCCCATAGAAATACCTACGAGTTTTTTTCCGTCTTTTGATAAATCAAGGTGCACAGGAACCAATTGATAACCCGGACTTATATTCTCGAAGAACAGCCTAGTATTATCAATCACCTCACAATAATCTTAATCGTATGGTAGCGAAAAAAGATATTGTGGAATCACAAATGATGAGACGAAGATGTTTGTGACTACTTTTAAACTTAGGGCTTTTTAATAAAGTGGCACCTTTTCTACACATAATGAAGTAAGTGGCCGTTTTTTTGAATCATTTTATAACATGGCCGAGATAGAATTTTCCCGTCCCGTTTTTTTCCAAAAAACAGTAACGGCATTTAATTTAACACGAGTCAAGGGTATTTTAGACCTTTTACAGACTCATCTTCTTCTTCTGTTCTTCTCCTGTAATTTCCATGGAACCCTAGTAAAATTGAAATCAAACCAAATTCAACAGAAATTCAATGAATCATTACCCAAAAATTTTCTACGTCTCCCGAATTAACTTATCTTAATTGAAAAAAAAAAAAAAAACAAGATCATCTCAGAAATGAACAATTATGAACCCTTACTCGAAACCATCTCTCAAATTCTTAAGAAGCCCTCAATTCATCTCTTTTAATTCGTCTCTATCTTTAATTCATTTCATAATCTCAAATCAACATCATCACATCTGTTCTTCTTCCTATAAGAATTGCAGCAGAGCTTCTTCCCAAACCCGTCACCATATTCATCATCAGGACCTCAATCTTCTTCTTAACATTGATTCACTGAAGCATCAATATCTAATTGAGCATCAAATCCCCATATTCAAAATATCTCCATCAAATCCTTCAATTCCCCAAGATATGAGAACGATTCGACAGCAGAAACAACAATTCTTCATTGTTTTCTCGAACTAACAACAACCCAAGTTTAAATCGGAAGTATCAAGATCACCATATCCATCTCGACTTCACTTACTCTTCTCTCAATTTTCTGTTCCTCGATCTGGTCTCGGTAATAATAGCAGCAGCTGCTGTTCTTTCTTTTCCTCTCATTTTCAGGGAACTGGAACAATGAATGAATGAGATGAACACATCTTTCGATTTAGGATATATTAGTAATTTTAGGCACAAAAATTGACTAAGTCCACTTGTTGGACCATTTGGTGGGACTAAGTGAAATAATTAACGGAAAAACCAGTTTATAAAAGTCTTAAATTTTTTGGCTGGTTTATTAAATATATGGATGAAAGCTGGTAAATTTATTAATTTTCCCTTTAACTTACCTATCGGAGATAAATGTCAAGCAAATCTTAGCAAAGATAATACTCAATCATGATAGTAAAAGTAAGATCAGAACACATAACTACAGAGAAAATAGTTGGGTCTGGCTTCATAATCCCAATGAAGTCTTCAAGTCGTTAACCTACATGATTTCGTGAAAAAACTTAAGATTAAAGGAGAATCGACTCTAGTCGCAACTAGTATCACACAGAAGGTGTGGGGATTAGGTTTCCCAGTTGCTAGAGTTCTCCTTTATATAGTTTTCAAATCAAGGTTTGCAATATAAGTTACCTTGGTAACAAAGCATTCAATATTCACCGTTAGATGAAAACCTGATTAAACCCAAGCTAATATCTTTCAACCGTTAGATCGAACTTAGCTTGTTATACACAAATGAAATGTACCCTCATTTAGGTTTATGTAACCGTACCTAAACGTGTACACCGTGTTGGCTCAACAGTAGTTAACCAAGGTTAGCTATATGAACACTCTCATATCAACTTTATTCATGTTAACCATAACTAGTTTAAATGACTCAAATGAAACTAGTTAAAGAGTTGTTCAATTGTTATATTCTCATAGAAGTATACAAGAACACAATTGAAGCAAAATCGGTTTGATTCACTCGAATCAATTCATGAACATTATAAACACGGTTTGCAAAGAATGCATTCCTTATTATATAAATGTATTTGTTCATGTTACAACCGATTTTAGATCTTTAACCACTCAAGTATGCAAACGGGTACGCATACTTGAAGAAGCCGGACCAAGTTTGGTTTTCTCCAATATGCGAACGGGTACGCATACCTCCAAACCTAGCAGAATTTTCCGGTCACAAACCTTACGCCAATATGCGTACGGGTACGCATACTTAGGTTCCCGGACTTCTCAAACCAACAGGTACGCATATGGGTATGCATACTATGGTTCCCGGACATAGATCACATATATGCAAGAGTGCACAACATGTTTATAATCCAATGTTAGTTAAGTGTTCTAAACTCTATTTCAATCATTGAAACATTCTTAGAGGATGACAATAGCCGTTTTCACACACTATTAGCATCAAAGCAATTTTCAAGATATTGAAATAATCATAACGAAACATTCCAAGTCTACACCAAATGATTGTATCACACAAACCATGTAAGATGTTACTCGGCGATTTTCACATGATCATCTTTTGACTTTCGTCAAGAATATAAGATGAACTTGGTTGAAGCGAAAGCTTACCAACACATATTTTGAGAAATATATAAGCGAGTTAAACTCAGCTCAAAATCTCAAATGTGTATAATTGAAAACTATCGTAATACGACTTTTGTCTCAATATATGAGATAGAGTAGAAATAGACTTTCCAAGTGATAGATGAGTTTCAGTCTCCACATACCTTTTGTTGATGAAGTTCCACAAGCTCTCCTTAGTAGTTCTTCGTCTTCAAATGATGAACGCCGTGAAGTCTAAAGCTCAACTACACAATCTATGCTAATCCGAGACATTACTATAAGTAGACTAGAAATCAAGACTTATAGTTTTGATCACTAATATTGACAAACAAGCTTGAGATAGCAACGCTTGCGAGTTCGACCGAGCAGTGCTCTAACAGAACCCACTACATGATTCATCGTCACTTAGCGACTGCGTGGAAATACCAGATGAAGAGCTAGAAGCACCACCATTAGAAGCCCCCTTAACGAACAAATCAAAATGTGACAATTGCTTTGAACAAGAAACAAAAATTAGACCTTGAAGAGAAAAATAACAATTGATGAGAGCTTTATCACAACCTTCGCCATGACTAAATCTTATGCTCTGAGGATTCAAGTTTCTCCAATAATCACAAACATATATTTTTAGGTCACGAATCATCGTATCTAAAGAAACTTCCAATTGAATACCATCCCCTTTGTAGTACACAACTGCATAACACCTTAACATAGACATATTGAACCTGTAAAAATGAACAAGCAGCAGCACTACTTAACAAAATAGCTTTATTCATTCACATCCTAACACATGAACAAGCAGCAACACTACTTCTTCCTTAACAAAATAAAAGAGTTCATTCTAACAAATGAAGCCTTAACAGAATGATTTCATTCATTAACATGCTACACAGATAAACAAAAGCAGCAACAATACTTTTTCCTTGACAAAGAAATAGTTCATTCTTGGAATGAAGCCATAACAGAATAACTTCATTCGTTAACATCCCTAACACATAAACAAAGTAGCAGCACTACTTCTTCCTTAACAAAATAAAAGAGTCCATTCTAACAAATGAAGCCTTAACATAATGACTTCATTCATTGACATCCTAACAGATAAACAAAGCAATAACGGTACTTCTTCCTTGACAAAAGAAAGAGTTCATTCTTGGAATGAAGCCGTAACATAATGACTTCATTCGTTAACATCCTAACACATAAACAAGTAGCAGAACTACTTCTTCCTTAACAAAAATAAAGAGTTCATTCTAACAAAATTTAAGCCTTAACAGAGAAAGAATTAGTATGAAAACTCACCAGAAACAAGAATAATTCAAATCAACTCCAAAAAAACTCAAAATCTCTGAATATCAGATCTGTAATTCTCAAAATCAACTCCAATCAAATCAATCTTCAAAAGAAAAATCAACTCAGTAAAAATCGAATAATATCTGTAATTCCAAATCAAACTCCGTAATCAAATTAAGTCTGTAATCAAATCAGTCTTCATAACCAGGTTAATCTGCTATAAATCGAATCAATCTTGGTATCAAAAACAAAATTAATCTGCTATAACAAGAATCAATTCCGTAAAACTCTAGAAAAAAAATCTGCATCAGCAGAAACAGATCGGAGTAGGAGAGAGAAAATAAAACTGAAACTGATTCTTGATCTTTTTTGGTTATATATATGTCGGTGAAAGGACCAAATATACAATTTAGGACCAAACCATAAATTTAGCATGTGCAAAGGTATTTTAGTAACAAAAAAAGAATATTTTGTATGGGTGGACAAAACCCTAGGACTAAACTATAATTTTTATGACCAAACTATAATATATTTTTTCCTAAAAGGACTATTAGGTATTTCCTAAACAATGACTCGAACAAAGGTACAAATCACGACATGAAGAAACAAAATTTATGACCAAAAAAAGTAAATAGGTAACTTCTACCCAGTAGTCCCAACCAGCCAAGTAGTTTACATTTTAGCATTTGTTAAAACAATCACGTTCTTTATTTTTGATGACATGTAAACAGACATGTATTTTCCACTCTTTTTATGTTTCTTCGCATGAGATGCCATTTTTTATGTCATTGGTTTTATAAGAAGTCATTTTTGTTGGCTTT
>JAJJMB010015111.1:0-16243 GCA_023531105.1 Papaver atlanticum | reverse complement strand
TAATTAAAATAAATCCATTAACAATCACGTTCTTTATTTTTGATGACGTGTAAATGGACATGTATTTTCCACTCTTTTTATGTTTCTTCGCATGTGATGTCATTGGTTTTATAAGAAGTCATTTTGGTTGGTTTTATTTTTGTATTACAATTTTAATTAAAATAAATCCATTGGATTATTCGCATCCAATACATCCATCAGTGTATTCACTTGATGCAAATTCGTTGGCTGCTGAATTGGATGCAGATGTTAAATTTTGAATCCGTATTGAATTGGATTGGTTGCAGACAAGGTGAAATTCGGTCTATACCGGCCTATGCTCACCCTAATTTCTAGAACTTTCCAGATGACTTGCAGGGCAAGTTAACACAATCCATGCTTAACTCAGAATTAGGGGTAATCTTAAAGTGAGACATATAGATACAAGGTTCAGAACTCCAAGGAGTACGTAATCTTCTCTACACAAATCTCGCACGAAAAACCTAAAGCAAACTAAAGCATCAGAGAGTTTTTTTGTGGGTACTCTCAACTTCGTTCGTTTGGAGAGAAAGGTTGTAGTTCAATCCAACATAATCATCATCGTGTTTGATGTAAAATTCTATTACTGGTCCGATGTTATGAGCCCACTCTTGTGCATGCATGCATGTTGCTAGAACAACTTAATGACACACCCGTATACGATTGAACGCTTGAACCATAAAAAAAATTCATTTATTTCTCGGTAAGCAGACCCTATTATAAAGAACGCGCGATCGGGGATACTTATATTAATTGGGGGATATAGGAAAAAGACAAAAACGGGATATAAATAGTAAATCAGAGTTACCCCTTATCCATGTATTTTAACTAATTCCTAATGTACCCCTCACTAATCATATTTAGTGGTTAAATATAATTAGATAAGTTAATAGATTAGTTTGATAATCATTAGAATAAATCATTATCATTGAATTTGTTGATGCAACAACATTACATCAAGATATTTATGATCATGTAAGGTTCCGGTGAAGAAACAACCCAGGAAAGTAAATAAGTTGAATATACAAGTGCTCCAATTAGTCATATATAGATATTAATGTATTGAAATTTGATTTTTTTTTCATCGAATCCGCCATTGTTACGCCTGAAAAACTCAGTGCCGGCATGGTAAAGTATGAATACCATGCCGTCAGGGACCAAATCGGCATGGTATTCATACTTTCACCATACCGATACACAATATCCCCCAATTTTTAAATTGTAAGTACATTGACGGCAGAGAAAGTTCATTATCGAGCATGCCGGTAATAGTGCCGGCATGGTCGATTCCCAAGTGTACCGTGCCGGTTTGAGGACAAAAACATACAGAAAATCCGTCTGAAATAGCAAGTATCGGCATGGTATTCATCCAGAAAAACCATGCCGGCACTAGTATCGACATGGTATTCATCCTGAAAAGTATTCATCCTAAAAACCATGCCGGCACCAGATATCGGCATGGTATTCATCCTCAAAACCATGCCGGCACCAGATATCGGCATGGTATTCATCCTAAAAACCATGCCGGCACAAAAAACAGTAGGGTATTCATCATGAACACAAGCCAGGAGTGGATTGAAACTTCTCAATGAAGTTTTAAAACAACAATAACACTTTAAATATGATTGGGTATCATGTACCTTCTCAATGAAGCCATTTCTTCTTCTTCTTCTTCTTGCTCAACAACAATTCAATTTAACATATCTTTAAGAACTTGTTAGGATTTGATTTTGATTTTGATTTGTAGTTGTAAATTTTAATTTAGATGGAAGAGTATTTTAGTATTACCGCCCCCAAAAAATACCCCTTAGCGGACACTATTGGACGGGGTTAGTAATTCATATTCCCCAATCGCGCATTCATTATAAATCAGAAAAAAATAACCTAAAATCACCTTCACAGAGCTAGAAACACGGTTTTAGTGTCAATCCGTTCATTATAAATCAGAAAAAAAAAAACCCAAATCACCTTCACAAAGCTAGAAACACGGTTTTAGGGTCAATTCGTTCATTGCGTTGAAGAAACCGATTTTTGTGACATTACCAGAGAAACAACCCGACTTTTTCACTATATATATTGATCAAAGAATTGGGGGAGGTGGAGTCTCCCACGCATCAAACACATTCTCCTCACTGTGAAGAGCAAAAAGTCGATCACCACCTATTGAGAAGTCCCGAATTGAACCACCTTGACTACTTCCAAGACTGGATGTTAAAACCCATTGATCAAGACCATCATAATACACAGATATCTTATGATCCATGGAACAAAAAATCTGCCCTCCATGCAATATTAACTTGGCATAACAACGTTGCTCGGTGTCTCCCCCGTCATTCAAATTCCATCTGACGCTTTTTTTGGTACCTCTCAAATCTAAAAATCCCAAAGTTCTATACCGATTAACCACACAAATAGTATTACTTTCTTCCATCGGAATTGCATCATAAATATTAGCATGAACATGACAAGTTTTAGTATCATCAGGCCAGGACCAAACCACACTTTTGTCTCTAAAATCTAAAAGATTGATACGACGTTTATCATTGATGAAACTGTTGACAAGTAAACAATTACGTCTATGAAACCATTGAATCTTTTCATTTCTGCCGAGACCGAAATCAAAAAAATCGGTTTGTTTTCCGGTTACTTGATCCCACGCCCCGATTCCTTCATTAGTTGTTTCTCTACAACTAGCAAGTACCTTGTTACTATCAGAGTTAATACATAAAACCCCCGCAGCAAAGCCTTTGACCTGATCTTTTCTATCGCTCAACTGAAATCTGTGTCTCAGTTCCCCTGTCATAGAGCTGAAAACACCCATTCCTCCGACTTCCGGCCGCCTGGTCAAGTTTTGGCGAACACTCATCACTATATTATCCGAATCCATCCACCCAATATCATTAACACTTTGATACTCAAGATTTAGCGGTGGATGTTCTTCGAGCATCCAGTCATATACACGAACAACGCCACCATGAGCAACAGCACAACCTCCGTCAGGACTTGCTCTGATCGCAGTACAATTACCCGGAGCCTGACCACTGACCGTACTCGCTAATCTTAACCTGTTGCTATCAAAATCACCCCACTTTGCAGTTCTAACCTGATCAAGAAGGCCGTAATAATGAGCCTCCATATAGAGTAACTTTTCAGGTATGTTACAAGGGACGTGAAGCTTACCTGTTCCTAAAAGATTGAGAAGAACAGAAAAACAATCTGGGTCTCGGTCAATGAAGTATTCTTTTTCTTCTGGTTTAACTAATTCATCTCCTCTTGGTTGAATCTTCCATTCATCGTCGAACATAGCTCCAAACATTGAATCTCGGCGTGCAGTTGCTAGAGTTGTTGCAGTCGTTTCAAAGATTCTACCTCTAACATTAAATCTCACCTTCTCGGCCGTCATGTTTAATTCCAGTTGGGGTTTGTAAAGGTGAATCTTACTTACCTTGATGCGGTGTGCCCCGACACCCTTATATATATACATATATGCGGCCATCTCTGATAAAAGAAAAAAAAACTCTCAAATAGAGTCCTTGTCGATCGAGGAAAAGCTAGATGTTTAGGAATTCTAATTATTGTTATTGCATGCAGATCGAGATAAAAAAAGAAGCCGGAAATAACGTATCTAACAACTTATACGTATCCAAGTGCAATTCCAATGAGAAATCTTAGGTCTTGCACCACTAAATCTGATTACAATGAAGATTAAAAAAGATAAAATTCACATCCACAAAAAGGTGAAGATATGCTAGTTTTACACTGAAAATGCTTTTCTAAAAAAGTGCAATTCCAATACTTACACAAAAAATGCAATATATCAATGAGTCGGGACAATGATGTACACCTATGTACACATCTACAAAAGACCAGAAAATTCAACATTCATACTCATGAAACATGCATGACAAGTATACAATTACGTACACATGTATAAAAAATCCAGAAAATTCAACAACAAAACAGGTCATAAATACATGAGATAGGACAATGGTGTACAACTATGTACACATCTACAAAAACCTAGCAAATTCAACATACATACTCATAAAACATGCCATATATCAATGACACATGACACTGGTGTACAACTGTACACATACAAAAACCTAGCAAATCTAACAATCATACTCATAAAACAGGTAATACATCCATGAGACATGACAATGGTGTACAACTATGTACACATCCAGAAGATCCAGAAAACCAACATTCATACCCATAAAGCAGGCAATATATTCGTGAAACGAGACAAGGTGCACCAGTTTGTACACACATACAACTTGAATCTTGTATCTTAAGCACCACTAATAACACCATAAACACAACTACATGCTTATAGTTGCAAACTACCAGGTATATGAAGCAAAATTGTGAAATAATAAGCTAAAACAAATTCATACCATCAAGTATGAACCAAAGTTTTCCTTCGTGACAAATCAGTCACATGCTGCAAACCAAACTGAAACATACTAGAGTTCAATACAACTTCCACAACAACAAAAAATACAATATCAACAAAAGAAATAAGAACCATACTTTGATACTTACAGTAATTATAGCATTGAATGATGCAAAGATCTGAGCAGCTTCAAAAAAAAAAACTTCATCATATACAACAGGTCCATGGGAACAATCTCTAACCTTCCTCCACAACTACAAAAATCCACACACAAAAAATCAGTATGTGTATAACTATGTGCACATTAATAGTCAGCATGTGTACACCTATGTACACATTAACAATCAGTACGTGTACAACTATGTGTACATTAATAATCAACATGTGCACACCTATGTACACATTAACAATTAACATGTGTACAACTATGTACACTCAAAACATGATGTACACCCAAAACATGATTCTGGCAATCTTAAAATCAAAAAATAACTTCAAAATAATCGATACAAAGTATACTAGTGTACAAATATGTACAACTTTGTAGAAACCTAACAAATTCTAGTATCGATACCCACATGATTGGCATCCATTCATCACAGAGCACACTAGTGTACAAACATTTACACCTATACAAAACTCTAACTAATCCAACATCCACACCCACAAAACAGACCGTAAAATCATGAGAAAGCACAATGGTGTATAATTGTGTACACATCTAGAAAAATACAAATAATCCAACGTCCATACCAAAAAAAAAACAGGTCATATATCATTGAGATAACACAATAGTGTATAACTATGTACACATTTACAAAAGTCCAACATCCATACCCAGAAAACGTGATATAAAATATTGAGATATCATAATGGTGTTCATTGTTCCCTTTCTTAAGCTCTCTCCGAAAATTTCCTAAACACATAGCAAGCATGCTATTAAAATCATCTCATGATATCGAAAAACAATAACTTAGGGTTTCATCAAAAATTAATTTTTTATATTTTTGAGAGAGCACAATGTTGTACAATTGTGTACACACCTACAAAACTAACATCCATACCCACTAGACAGACCATATATTATTGAGATAGCATAATTATGTGGACACCTAAAAAAATCAACTAGTCCAGCACCCATACCCACAAAACAGGTCATATATATTATTGAGATTGTACAATGGTATACAATAGTGTACACACCTACAAAAATCTAACAAATCCAACATATATACCTAGAAAAAAGGCCATAAAATCACGAGAGAACACAATGGTGTACAACAATGTATACGCGTACTAAAATCCAGAATCTATACTCACAAAACATGAATATATTATTAAGATAACGCAGTGGTGTACAACTATGTACAAATCTATTAAAAAAAAAAACATAACGTGCATAAACTAGTAAAGCAAGTGTTTAAAGTATCTGCCAGATTATTAACCCAGAAATAAGTTATATAAACATCCACACCAAATCAGGAATTTTATCACAGTGCAGGTTTTCACAGTTTCTTTTCAATAACGGATAAACCTGTAACAAGTCCTCCAACAGTTAACTGTAATACTTAAAAATATTATTAAAAGAATTTAAGTTACAATAATAATTGTTGCTAAGTTTTTTATTACTAACACTTATAATCTAAATTGCTATTTCCACCCAATATATATTCTCCTCAAAAACGAACCCAAGCTTTATAACAATTTTGTCACGTAACAATTAATTCACATTTATTTTGTTTTTGAAGGAAGAATAATCGAATTTTAAAATGAAAATATGTATTTATTTTTCTAAAATTATCGAAACACCGGGACTCAACCTATTTCATCCTTGACAAATCTCAAAGACCCAAACCAACGACTCAACATATTTCAACCTCTCTCTCTCTCTCAAAACTCTTTTCTTCTTCTTGTCCGCCATTAAACACCCCTGCAACAAAACCTGAACTTCAATTTTCATCTTCGATTCCTGAAATTGTCCGCCATTAAACACCCCTCAACAGAACCTAAACCTCAATCTTCATCTCCGGTTCCTGCAACAAAACCTAAACCTCAATCTTCATCTCCAATTCCTTCCACAAAACCTAAACCTCAATCTTCATCTCTGAATCCTGAAATTCAAGTTAAACAATGATGATTGCACTTCGATTAATATTACCCAGGTATTTATTTCGATCAATTTATCTCAAATTATATACAACGATGAAGAAGATGAGATCTCGAATTTGTTGGTTTTCTTGTTCTTCACTGAGGTGCATGATTCTGAATGAATTGATAATTACTTCAACTGCATGAATTAGTTTTTACTCTGATTTGATTTCTTTGTCGTTTTCTGATTTGATTTTAGGGGTTTCCAAAATTGGGGCAAAGTTTGGAGATTTCCCTTTTTTTATCGTTCTTTGATTTGATTTGGTTGATTTTCATAGTATCATGTTTTTGTTGTTGGGCAGGGAGTGCTAATTGTGCAAATTAATTTTGATATTATCTTTGAAAGGAATCACAGAAATTAACACCTAAGATTTTTCAGTCAAGTAAGGTGGATTGTGAATAGATTGCAATTCTTGGAATGATATTTAATATAGTCATACACTCATAAAATTTCTAATAATACAGGGTATGTACGCTCTAGGGGATCGTAATATCGTGTGATTTTCGCTATGTATCTGTTGCGAGTTTCTTTCCATTTTTGGTTTTTATTATGAATTTTCATACATATGTTGCATTCTAGCAGAATGAGGCAGGAAAAGCAAACCAGACTTCCATGGGAAAGAAAAAATTATAAAACTACTGGATTGGAATGGCTTGGATATGACAAAGGCATACATGCTTGATATACAAGAGGCAGTAGAGTCAAAATTCAAAAAATGGGAAAAGACTGCTTCTTTTGGTTGGGATGGTAAGCTTCTAATATCGGAATACGTGTTTCTGTAATATATGTAAGCATATTATACTGTTAGGATTCAGGGAATGAGCAGATGATGGTCCAAGATGATGCTCTAACCTAATAGGTATGCAATATCTTTAGCCCTAACTAAATGCCCAAGGAACGGCACCATGTTTACGTTGATATGGTTTTGCGTCTTTCTCTATTACCATCTTTTGACCTTTGTACATCTGAAAGTTAGTGATTTATATCATACCACGTATGTAGTGTCTGATTCTGCGAAGCTGTTTGTGTCACTTATTTTCTCATCAAAGTTTCTTGAATTTTCAGGGCGCGACATGGGATTTTGATGGCCACGTGATATTACTTGCTTTCTAGAATTGGGCTCTATGCACTTTGTGTCGAGGCTTCTGACATTGGGTACAACTTCTTGCCTCCCTTTGTATATTCTCCATGAAATTATTTTACACATGAGCATAAGATTGACATGAGTTTCGTTTCTAGAGATATTAATCGCTGGAGTTCAATCCTACAGAAAACAATTCCCCCCCACCCCACCCCTCCCCCTAGGCCTAAATGCTTATATATAGCAGAATTAGGTCATAATGATGTTTTTCTCTTACTATGTTTCAACTTGGCATCTTCTATGAGCTTACCATTTATTATTGTTCATCTTCATATATGAGAATGTGTCTTTTTATCGAGTAGTTCGACTTTTCCATGTATTAGACTAGTAGATTTTAGTTAATTTTTCTTAGTCAGTCGATTAATCTTCATATCATGCTGCCTTTTGGTCTTCTGCCTAATGTTTTGCTTTGTGAAACCATTTTATGAACTTGACTGATGTCCTGCACTTTCATGCAATTGTTTGCTGCTTATCATTTTTATCTACCTGGTCAATTATTTTATCACAAAAGATAATAGTTGACCTCTTACCATTAACCAATCTTTGTTGGCAGGGTGGCAAGACTAAGGAATAGGAATTCAACACAGGACCCCCTTCTGTTCTTATGATGAGTGTCAAAAATAACACTCAGGTAATATTTATCTTGGCAGATTTGGTTGAACAGAAATTATTGCAAAACATTCAAATTTAGGTGAAAGATTATGGGTATGAATTGCACTTCGAAGAATATTCTACCTTGATTTCTTTCCATGTATATGCACGATTATTCCTTGTCATATCCCTGAGCATTTTTCGTCCTTATATATAGTAGTACATCCCAACTTGGTCAAATATTAAAATGTCAACATACCTCTTTTGCCTGCCATGTTTTTCGCCTGCCATGTTTCTATGATTTCAGTTGCCTGCCATGTTTTTCACCTTAGAATCGATCAGACTCTTTTGTTCTCTTCATGTGTACTATAATATCTTTATATTTCTTGGCTGCTAATGTGCTTATGCTTCTGCCTAGATATATGTATGTCTGTCGTCTGTGATGTTTGAGGTTCAATGGTTTAGGATGGTTAAAATAAATATGTCGTATTGCGTTGTTTGATTTTTTGGTACTGTCCAAATAGGAGATTGCTTGCAGTACATGAAAATCAGGTCTTCAAATTCTGTCACAATGAGAGAATGAAGACATGTTAGTGTTCATATAAGATTGCTTGCAGTTCTTGCTGACCTCAATTCCTCCCTTTAGAGTATGTATGCAGACCCATGTTCTTGTCTTTGTTAAACTTTAGAGCATCTTATTTAAAGTCTTCATTCTCTTCATCTTTTTGTTTGTTAAAATTGGTTTCATAAGTCAGGATATTCTGATAGTGATAATGCATTGATTTTGTTAAACTTTTGGTGTGGTTAAGTGCGTTTAAAGTCTTCATTCTCTTCTACAGTTGACTGATTTAGTATGTTTCTGTGTAGTGAAATGGTTTATAAACATAAAATTTTCTTTCATAACTCATCTTTGAAAGTTATGCTTTTTCATTAATGATTAATCGAATTGAATGTTCTTCTTCAGATTACAATGAATAGCTATTGCACAAGGAATGCTAAATTGGCTTCACGGTGGAATCAAATCTGTGTGTTCGATCACGCCAAGTTCACTCAATATTGTCTATTACATGTGTCCAAGAAGTTGTGATATGAGAAAGTTTGAGATAATTTATTAACAATAAAATTATTGTTGTTCTGATTGTGTGTTACTTGTTGAAAGTTGTGTACATTTCTTTTAAATTTTGTTCGTTTTGCGTGAATACCTTGTAAATAATATTCATGTTGTCAACATTTAGTGTAAATTTGTCAATTTTGTTGGAGTTTTGGATGGCGGTCTTTTAAATTTCGTGTAAATAATATATTTTTTTTATCAATATATTCTCAATATTTACTAGTTCAAAATTGTCATTTTAGAAAACAACCATCTTATGTAGAATTTCGGTCCGAGGGTAAAATGGCCATTTTATTGAATTACCAAATAAGTGGTAAAACAGACATTTTGCTAACTTTCGTCTTTGGAATATTTACTAACTTATTTCCGGTAAGGGTAATTTGCCATTTTCACAGTCTTTAGAATATTTAGTGCACTTATTTCTAATAAGGGTGTATGTGGAATATTTGATACACATATTCCAATAAGGGTAGTCTGGTCATATTCACAGTCTCTAGAATATTTGATGCACTTATTCAGATAAGAGTAGTCTGGTCATTTTCACACTCTAGAATTCGTTAAACTTTATCAGGTAAGGGTAGTTTAGTCATTTTCATAGTCTCCGAAATATTTGCTTCCTTAAGCTCCGGTAAGGGTAGTCTAGTCTTTTCCACAGTCTCCACAATATTTATTGCATTTTTTCAAGTAAGGGTAATATGGTCATTTTCACATTCTCTGGAATATTTACTGCACTTATCTCCATTAAGGGTAATCTGGTCTTTTTCCAGTCACCAAAATACTTACTGCATTCTTTTCAAGTAACGGTAATTTGGTCATTTTCACCGTCTATGAAATATGTGTTGCAATTATTCCGGTAAGGGTAGTCTAGTCTTTTTCACAATCTCCAAAATGTTTATTACATTTTTTCAAGTAAGGGTACTATGGTCATTTTCACATTCTCCGAAATATTTACTACAGTTATCGCCATTAAGGGTAATTTGGTCTTTTTCCAGTCACCAAAATACTTACTGCATTTTTTTCTTCAAGTAAGGGTAATTTAGTCATTTTCACAGTCTCTGAAATATGTGTTGCAGTTATTCCAGTAAGGGTAGTCTAGTCTTTTCCACACTCTCCAAAATATTTATTGCATTTTTTCAAGTAAGGGTAATATGGTCATTTTCACATTCTCCGAAATATTTACTGCACTTATTTCCATTAAGGGTAATCTGGTCATTTTCCAGTCACCAAAATACTTACTGCATTTTTTTCAAGTAAGGGTAATTTGGTCATTTTCACCGTCTCTGAAATATGTGTTGCAGTTATTCCAGTAAGGGTAGTCTAATCTTTTTCACAGTCTCCAAAGTATTTATTGGATTATTTTCAAGTAAGGGTAATTTGGTCATTTTCTTTTTCTCCGAAATATTTATTACACTTATCTCCATTAAGGGTAATCTGGTCTTTTTCCAGTCATCAAAATACTTAGTGCATTTTTTTCAACTCTAACAATCTTAGAATCTGGGATGTTCAAATCTGATAAATTTTATCTCCAGTTCACCCCAATGAGAAACTCAGGTCCAAATCTGGTAATCTTTAAACCTGAGATGTTCAAATCTGATAAATTTAATCTCCAGTTCACCCGAATGAGAAACTCAGATCTAACTCTCGATTTCTTTGAACCTGGGATGTTCAAATCTGATGAATTTCATCTCCAGTTCACCCGAATGAGAAACTCAGTTCCAACTCTGTTGAACCTGGGATGTTCAAATCTGATAAACCTCATCTGCAGTTCACCCGAATGAGACACCCAGGTCCAACTCTGGTAATCTTTGAACCTGGGATGTTCAAATCTGGTAAAATTCATCTCCAGTTCACCCCAATGAGAAACTCAGGTCCAACTCTGGTAATCTTTGAACCTGGGATGTTCAAATCTGATAAATTTCATCTCCAGTTCACCCAAATGAGAAACTCAGGTCCAACTCTGGTAATCTTTGAACCTGGGATGTTCAAATCTGATAAATTTCATCTCTAGTTCACCCGAATGAGAAACTCAAGTCCAACTCTGGTAATCTTTGAACCTGGGATGTTCAAATCTGATAAATTTCATCTCCAGTTAACCAGATTGAGAAACCCAGGTCCAACTCTGGTAATATTTGAACCTGAGATGTTCAAATCTGATAAATTTCATCTTCAGTTCACCCGAATGAGAAACCCAGGTCCAACTCTGCTAATCTTTGAACCTGGGATGTTCAGATCTAATAAATTTCATCTCCAGTTCACCCGAATGTGAAACCCAGGTCCAACTCAGGTAATCTTTGAACCTGGGATGTTAAAATCTGATAAATTTCATCTCTAGTTCACCCGAATGAGAAACTCAGGTCCAAGTCTGGTAATCTTTGAACCTGGGATGTTCAAATCTGATAAATTTCATCTCTAGTTCACCCCAATGAGAAACTCATGTCCAACTCTGGTAATCTTTGAACCTGGGATGTTCAGATCTGATAAATTTCATCTCCAATTCACCCGAATGAGAAACCCAGGTCCAACTCTGGTAATCTTTGAACCTGGGATGTTCAAATCTGATAAATTTCATCTTCAGTTCACCCGAATGAGAAACCCAGGTCCAACTCTGGTAATCTTTGAACTTGGGTTGTTCAAATCTGATAAATTTCATCTCTAGTTCACCCCAATGAGAAACTCAGGTCCAACTCTGGTAATCTTTGAACCTGGGATGTTTAAATCTGATAAATTTCATCTTCAGTTCACCCGAATGAGAAACCCAGGTCCAACTCTGGTAATCTTTGAACCTGGGATGTTTAAATCTGATAAATTTCATCTCCAATTCACCCGAATGAGAAACCCAGGTCCAACTCTGGTAATCTTTGAACCTGGGATGTTCAAATCTGATAAATTTCATCTCCAGTTCACCCGAATGAGAAACTCAGGTCCAACTCTAGTAATCTTTGGACCTGGGATGATTAGAACAGATATAATCCATCTTCAGTTCATCCGAATGAGAAACTCATGTCTAACTCTAGTAATCTTTGAACCTGGAATGTTCAAGTCTGATATATTTCCTCTTCAGTTCATCCGAATGAGAGACTCAGATCTAACTATAGTAATATATGAACCTGAAATGATAAGACCAGATATAATCCATCTTTAGTTCATCCGAATGAGAGACTCAGGTCTATCACTGTTTCAGTCTAATTTCGAATGATAATCTTGAATCATGATTTAGATATGGACAATAAATTATTCTTAACGGAAATTCATCAAGTATGAACAAATGTTCATTAAAAATATGTTCTTCCATATCTTTGGTTCCTCGGAATGAGGAACTGAAGTCTGTATTTAGTAATCTCTGAACCTAAGATGATAAAATATGTTATTCCACATCTTTGGTTCCTCAGAATGATAGAATGAAGTCTCTATCTAGTAATCTTTGAACCTAAGATGATAAAATATGTTATTCTACATCTTTGGTCACTCGGAATAGTTTGCGTACCGGATATGGGTACCACACCGGTTTCAAAACCAACAGTTCCTTCACGGTATGCATACTGGGTATGTGTACTATTTCTGGTTCATGCAAGGTACTTTGAATTGTCAAGACAAGGCTGCTAATGCTACTTCATGCAAGGTACTTTGAATTTTCAAACTTCTCTTTATTTCTGCTGTGTATTCCATTGTAATTGAATTTTCCACAAACGAAATGAAATTTGATCGTGAAGTTTGTTTGGTGTTTCCTTGTGGGGAACTCTCAAAGCTTACATCTTGAGGAGATCTCCTTGTGCAGATTTGTTTCGATTACTTTAGCATCCAATGCGTCTTTCTATTTTAGTTTTTTGTTTGATTTAATGTGAGCTAGTAACTCAGCAGTACATAAGAATGGTTCCACTCCGAATCCTGTGGTCTTAAACAGAATCTTATGTCGAACTATATGTGATGTTTCATGTAGGATACTTTCCGAGGAAGAGTGTGTGAATGCCCTGTTGTCCAAGGTGTGGAGTTTGTCAGGGATGGTTATACCCATTGTGAAGGTAAACTTTTTCTCAACTTCACTTCTTAAATTTCGTATATTATGTTCATGAGATAACAAAATTTGCAGTACTATCTATCTGCCACAGAAGCTTCATTCGAGAGAGTATATGTGGCATGAAAACTTATCCTCTCATCTAATCAACCTATTTCTTGTGACTCCACAGCTTCAGTGGTGAGATTAATAATGGAGGCTGCTGGAATCACACAAAAGCTGGCAAAACATTCTCTGCCTGCTCAGTAAGTGGTTGAACTTTCTTTTTCTCTAATAAAAATTCATTTCATGTTCTAGACTTGCTTGACATACAAGTGGAATTCGGACTGCAGGAAGAACATTCGACAGGTTGCAAGTGCCCACCAGGATTCAAGGGTGATGAGGTCCAAACATGTGAAGGTACTCCTGCTTACTTTTTTATGGTTATGGTTATACACGAGACAGTGGTGAGATTGCCTAAGGTTGATTGTTGTTCAGCAGTGATCTTTTTTATCGCGATATAAGATGAAGACAGTTATAGAAAAAAAAGATGACTCACTTAATTTTTCATTTTCCTTTTGATCATACCGAAAATTAAATGGTTATCTGGAACGGTGTATATGGTTAAAAAAGAAAAAGTGTACATGGTTATACACTAATGATTCTTACTATGTATTCCTCATTTTAGATGTGGAATAATTGCAGGGAGAATTCTGTGTGCCAATCTACTGACTGCAAATGCAAAGAATACTTGGGGAAGTTACGATGGCAGCTGCGGTGGTAATTTGCTGTACATGCGAGAATAGATTTTAAAATTTCTATTCTATTGTTTAAATGTGCAGCTCGTGAAAAGAAAGCTGTGAAAGTTTTCCTAGGACAACATTGGGACCTCTCCCTCATATCGTTCATGGACAAACCCTCAAGTACAACATGAAAATATGGCATGTAAGGGTTTCTTCCTTGAAGAACTTAAGGTTTGAGTTTAAAGCTTCTGCCACTCAATTTTTTTATTCTAATCATTATATGCGCAGTTCATAGTTTCTTGGCTTCCATAAATATACCTTAGTTTTCATGCTATCACGTTATCAACCGGCTAACTTGAGTTAGTCTTTGAATTTTGGGCATTGCATTTTTGTCACTTTTTTGTCACTAGATGTGTTCACGTGGTCTTCATATTTAGTCTGTATTGTCACTAGGTAGAAGTTAAAATTTTCAAACGTGCTCATACAAGATGTCCTGCTATATTAAGCTTTTAGGATACATTTATTGTGTGTATTTTTGAAGGTTTTATTTGGTGCTAGTGAGGAAATAAACTACATTTTAAAATATCATGTATATTACTTCTGTTGATGCATCTAACTTTCTGTCTTCATTTTCATAGGGTGTTGGAATCCCCAAAGAGCTTGCTCCTACCATATGCATGAATTGCAGATTAAGAAGGAACAAACTGTAATTGTGTGGCAGGCTTGTAAAACTGGAAATCCAGGTTCATGATGATGACCTTTATTGCAGGCCGGTAAACTGGAAGCCCGGGTCCATGAAAATGATCCGGGCTATCTATTTTTTTAATTGTAATTTACAAAATTGTTACTGGTATAACTGTAACAACAAATGTAATTATAAAAAACACGTGTCATCATCTTACTATTGTTATAAATGAGAGTAACAACTTAAACGTTACAAAAGTCATGACAAAAGAACCGTAACAATACAATGGCAACACTAATATATGTTAGTTTAGTAGTGACATGAACTGACACGTGTCACCTCATAATTGTGGTAAATAGAGAGTAACAGTTAAAACCTTTAAAGTAAACGTGACAAATATGACACGTGTCGCAATCATAAAATTAGGTCAATCGTGGCTATTAATTATTATAACGGTTTTCATGTGACTACAGTTGGCCAATGTCACAGATAAAACCGTTACAAAAGCGCTTCACAATTATTAATAACGGCCTATTTACAACAGGTTATAACCATAATCTCATCAGTAACGGTTACAGCCTGTGACAAAATCCGGGAAATGGTGCAGTGATCTATAGAATGTACTCTCATATTTATGGTTAGAATGCAAAAACAAACAAGGAAAATTAGATAAAATGATAGCTCACCAAGTTGTTCTTATCATAACATTAGTACAAGTTGGGATAGAAGCAAAAATGTTGAAGTTATATTTCCTCCTTCAAATGGTTTTTTCTCAAGCTTAAGAAGCATAGTTATAATAAACCATTTTTTTATAGTTGTGCTACAAGTTTACTATTAAGTTAATACTGAAATTTTAATGTACCAGTGTTTACATAAACTCAACCAGGTCTTTAAATGATCCATAAGAAGGTAAAAGAAGATAACTGGATTAAAAGGTGAATAATCATTTAAACTAACCAAAAGAAAGGAACAATAATCATGAAAATCCACAAGTGTACAGTTATGTACACATTAAAAATCAACACGTATACAATTATATATGTATACATTAACAATTGAAGAAATAAAAATAAGGATGATATTATTAGGTAGATAAAATAAAATAAATCATCACAGTGTGTTGAGATCAACGTGAATCACCTCAAGTAATGTTGGATTGCAAAAAAGAAATATCTTTGTCAACTGTGAAGGTGCCTGGTTATGCAGCCAATGTAGAATCTATGGGAACATGGCTCAAACTGAGCATTTACCTTGGAGGCATAATAGATGCAACATTCGGAGTCGTCTTCCTCATCCTGACTACTATTTTCCCAACCTAACACATACTTGGATGCACCACTCATAGTCGCCTACCTTGAATACTTCAACTAAACCAACCAGATGCTATAATCTCCCAACATATAAACACTTGACTA
>JAJJMB010015107.1:10000-20135 GCA_023531105.1 Papaver atlanticum | reverse complement strand
ATATATTACAGGGATGAACCCAACCCGGAATATGAACCGTAAAAGAAAACACCTATTGAACCGATCACAGGAATACCGGCTACAGTACCTATCAACCAAAGAGGAATCCTTCCAGTAGTATCGGCCATTTACCCCACTTCCCTCCACATTTCATCAAGTGGTCATGCTAGAGACATAAACAGCCATGGATAATTTTGAGATGAGATCCTTCCGAGTGGGATATAGAGAATTCGCACTATTCTCTCTCTTTTTCTTAATTGAAGAAATAATTGGAAAATAAAACAGCAAGTACAAAAATGAGTAATAACCCCCAGTAAAGACTGGTACGATTCAATTCAACATTTTGTTCGTTCGGGTTTGATTGTGTCATAGCTCTATAATTCAATTCGGGTTAGGTTTATCGTTGGATGAACTGCATTGCTGATATTGACCCCAAAAAAGAAACGGTAGGTACAGCTAGTCCGTGAATAGCTAACCATCGCACTGTAAAAATTGGATAGGTTCGATCTATAGTCATTGGGGCCTCCTAAAAGGATCTACTAAATTCATCGAGTTGTGCCAAAGGATCAAAACGGCCAGTTATTAATGGAATTCCTTGTCGACTCTCTGTAAAATACTCGTTTGGCCGAGGGCTTCCAAACACATCGTAAGCTAAACCCGTGCTGACGAATAACCAACCCGCAATGAATAGGGAAGGTATAGTAATGCTATGAATGACCCAGTATCGAATACTGGTAATAATATCACCAAAAGCGCGTTCTCCCGTGCTTCCAGACATGCTGAGCTCCACATATTCTTGTACAGTCAAAGGGGATCGATTCCGTGAAAGATGGGATCAGTAAGTGGAAACCCACGGATCTTTAATCTTTGTTAGATCGTCAATAGTGTACCGAAGGCATCTTTAGAGTATACCGAATCAGTATAGCTACCCTTCTTCTGACACAGCAACGCAATTTCAATCAGTATCCAAAAGAAGTGTTACAGAAACTCTTTCTTCCTTTTTTGTTCCTTATATATAAGGATGTGCTATTCAACCGAAAATTTCTGTACTGTAGTAGTATAGGGTTCTTTTCATTACTAGCTTTGGGCTAGAAACTGAAGATCTGGGAAAGCTTGAGTCCGCCGGGTTGGGTTCTAATAATTAATGAAAGATGTTATCATATTCACACAATTCTATTAGATGCGAAATCTAGAAACCTCTTTTCTTGGGTGTATAGAACGGGTTTTTCTTCGAATCCTTTCAGTTCAAGGAATGGGTTAGTAGTACAATAATAGGAGTAGATAGTATTTGACCAAAGAAAAAAAGGAAGAATCAATCAATATTCGTGATACAACCATTGTCGTATTACATCCAAAGGTTATTTTCCTTCTTGACCTAGATACAAGAGAGGGATTCCCTAATATGGAAAGGCGGCATGTAGAACCTAAAAGGAAAAGATAATAGAATGACTAGTCTTAGAATTGAGTTGTCCCGAAATAAAGCTCTTATTTCGTCCAGCGATCGTGCGATACTTTTTTCTTAGCATTTGTGAGATATTATGTACAATTAAAGAGCCTACGACTTCATTTTATGAGGTGAAAGGTGTTGTGATAAGGTCCTTTGCTCCAAAAAGGAAACTTTATTATATACAATTTATAAAGAAATTATCAAAATGGAAAAGATTTTCGATTTGATTCCATAGTGATTCAAAAAGAGTTTACTTTATAAAATGAACGAAATTCCACTACAAAGTTTGTTCTTTTTACTTTACTCAATATTACTTTACTCAATAGTTGTTCAACGAATCTGTTGATTCAAAATAACGGAATCGGTAGATGTTACAGATGATGGATCACTAGATCAATCTTTTTTCTACTTCTGTCACCCTATCTTTGTTAGTGCCGCCTATAATGATTGATGAATCAAAAACTTTTAATTGGAGCAGATTTTTTCAGTTTATTTTTTTTATGTAATGTAAACTTAGGTAAATGTTTTATCACCATATGTATAAAAAGAACGTATCTTATTTAGCTCCTTTATGCCTACTCTAACTAGTTATTTCGGTTTTCTACTGGCGGCTTCAACTATAACTCCCGCTCTTTTTATTGGTCTGAGCAAGATACGACTTATTTGAAATGAATTGAATGAACAATTCAGAAAAAAAACTTTTTCTGTGATATTCTAGTTCTAGGTATTCTATAGTGACTTCCCGCGTCAATTGTCAATTCTTGATCATTCAGATTCATTTATCGATTCGGATTTATATTTAAGAATAGATATTACCTCTTTTTTTCCCCTTTCAAACAAACCGAAATGATTGAAGTTTTACTATTTGGAATCGTGTTAGGTCTAATTCCTATTACTTTGGCTGGATTATTCGTAACTGCATATTTACAATACAGACGCGGTGATCAGTTGGACCTTTGATTAAGTAACATCTCGTTTTTGATTGACCTCCTCTTTTTTTAATTCACAGGAGGTCAAATTAAGGTTTCTGTTTAAGTTGGTGGAGTTATTTCATTGTAATTCGAGAACAGAATCACGCTCTGTAGGATTTGAACCTACGACATCGGGTTTTGGAGACCCACGTTCTACCGAACTGAACTAAGAGCGCCTTCTTATCACAATAGATAAGACCATAAAAAAGTATTATCTTTGTAGGCCCAATAAACTTTGCATGTCTATAGTATCATAATGTATGTACAATTAGGATCGATCTCAATTACTGTCCGCGGGAAAAGTAATAGGTAGGGATGACAGGATTTGAACCCGTGACATTTTGTACCCAAAACAAACGCGCTACCAAGCTGCGCTACATCCCTTTCAATTGGTATACAGTGTCATTGTAGAGAATCCCTGTCTTGTTTTCCACATCATTATTTCCCCCTATAATAAAAATTTTCGCTTGCAATTTGTTCTTTTTGGTCTCATATAACATATAATAAAAGAATTATTTACATATGAAATCCGTCGGATAGAGAAATGAATATTTGTCGGTAATACTCAGGAAGAGGAGGGCGTCTTTTTCTGTTTTAAGGAAAGGGAAATCTTATCTACCGGGTCGTTGTATATATCCATTTTTGTTAGGGATTTCACGTACTAATACAAGTGATCCTTAACTACATATACATCTGATCATATATGTATTACAATAAAGAAGGAGAGTTTGCAATGCGAGATATAAAAACATATCTCTCTGTGGCACCTGTGCTAAGTACTCTATGGTTCGGGTCTTTAGCAGGGCTATTGATAGAGATTAATCATTTATTCCCAGATGCGTTGACATTCCCGTTTTTTTCATTCTAGTTATTGACATGGGAAGGGATGAAGAAGATTAGTGAGATAATAAATTATCTGTGACTAATACTTCTTCCTCTCTTTGTTTTATTCTTTTTTCCCATTTTCAAAATATAGAAGGACAGAAAAGGAAAAAACAAAAGTGGATTCAATCTCAGTGAAACTTGGGTTAGACTCAAAGGGCCTAAGAAAATAGAAATAAATGGGATCTAGGGAAACTAAATAAATCATACAAGATATTTAAATGAAATACTGTATGTACTAGGATTAAAAAGAATTGATAGTTAGAAATTGTTGTATTACTTATTCTTTATATTACTCTATTGATTACAACAAAATCTTTTGAAATTTGATTTCGGGTCGAAAATCGAAGAGTTGGGTAAATCCAAAATTCAAGGGAGGTTCATGGCAAAGGGTAAAGATGTTAGAGTAAGAGTTATTTTGGAATGTACCAGTTGTATACGAAACCGTGTTAATAAGGAATCGTCGGGCGTTTCTAGATATATTACTCAAAAGAATCGACACAATACGCCTAGTCGATTGGAATTGAGAAAATTCTGTCCCTATTGTTGCAAACATACAACTCATGGGGAGATAAAGAAATAGACCGAACCCGAGGTAGAGGGTGTGTGTGCTACCCTTCGAAGTAACAAGAATAAATTACATATAATATATAGAAACAAATCAAATCCTATTTCAGTCGGATCAAAAATGAATTCGAATTCAGAAATAGTATTTTCGGGATAAGGAATAAACAATGGAAAAATCCAAGCGACCTTTTCTTAAATCCAAGCGATCTTTTCGTAGGCGTTTGCCCCCAATTGGATCGGGGGATCGAATTGATTATAGAAACATGAGTTTAATTAGTCGATTTATTAGTGAACAAGGAAAAATATTATCTAGACGAGTGAATAGATTAACCTTGAAACAACAACGATTAATTACTATTGCTATAAAACAAGCCCGTATTTTATCTTCGTTACCTTTTCTTAATAATGAGAAACAATTTGAGAGAACCGAGTCGACTCCTAGAACTACCGGTCCTAGAACCAGAAATAAATAGGCCCATGCCTCAATTGAATAAAAAATCCAACCCGAACCCCAACTCTGGTTGGTATTTTGTTCAAAAATTATAGAATCTAGATTGTATTGTCATGTCATAAGAAAAAAAGAATTGGGGAAGAAAAAGAGAAAGTCCTTAATTATTATTATGGAAACGTGTTAGTTTCTTTTTACTACTTTATTATATATAGTAATTTATACCCTACCCTCCCGGAGTTCATTCTCCGGGGAACTCCATTTAGATCATTCTGGTGGATTCCTTACAATCCCCTTATTTAATGATCTCGTTGGAAATCATGTAAAGACAATTCCTATTTGATATAGCTATTTGTGCAAGTATTTTACGATTAAGAAGTAACTGCCCCTTGTGCAGATCATGTATTAATCGACTATAACTATAGGATATCCTATTCTCACGAATTACTGCATTTATACGAGTGATCCACAAACGACGAAAATCTCTCTTTTGCCTGCCCCTATCCCGATGAGCCGAAACTAAAGCTCTCATTTTCTGTTGAGTCATAGTTCGAGTAAGTCTTGAATGCGCCCCTCGAAAGGTTGATGCAAATAAACGAATTTTTGTTCTACGTCTCCGAGCTATATATCCTCGTTTAATTCTGGTCATTGAATCAAATGAAACTTTGATGAATAACTAATTGATTTCTTTTCTTTCAGTCATTCTTTTCCCCCCTAGTCTATTAATAACAAAACTGATTCTTCCGATGTATAAAATAAAAATTCCAATGGCTTTTGCTACTATGACCTTCCCAACCACGATTTTTTTGAGGCATTTAATTTCATCTCGAAATAAGAAATTTTATTGATACCAAGTATCAATAAAAGTAAATAAAAAACGATAAATTGTGGGTTCCATCGTTTCTATGGTTACTGTTTAAACGGTGAGGTCCTTTCTATACACCGGAGCCTCTTACCTATTTAGTAACTTGTACAGTTCACACTCTTTGGCTCTACCCATGAATTATCCAGTAATAGGTCTTTTCACAACTAGATCCACCCATACAGTAACGGCATTTCATTATGAAGGTTGGTTAGGTAGCTGACCCTGTTAGTCCGTTTTTGCAAGAATGGGAGCATAATCTCTCTGCTTCTAAAATACCATTCCATTCCCCCGCTTAATGGATAACCATTTGCTACCAATGGGGAGTTGCTTCTCATCTCTAGTTGAGATGATTGGATTTATACCAAAGGAAACCATAAATTTAATACACAATAGAGGTCCTTTTTTCGATAGTGATATGGGGTTTTTCCATTCCTATTCATTGGTACCGATCATTGATACTGTCAAAAAAGTCTCCTTTCTTTTGTTCCAGTTCATGATCTGAACGAGTCGCACATACACCCTAGTACATGTTCCTCGACGCTGAGGACATCCCCGAAGGGCGGGGGATTTTGTGACATTTCTGATTGGCTGTCTTGTATTTCTAATAAGTTGTTTAATAGTTGGCATGCTGGATCGTATACAGAATGGGCTGGTTTAGATCAATCCTAACCGGATGATTCTGAATTCCTCTCGTTTCATTGAATATTTTACCACTACCACTTTTAACTTCGGTAAGAAAATAAAATAGGAAATAACATAGCTCAGTCAATTATGGTTCGAAATGGAATGGAATCACAGATTTACGTGAAGTCCCCGGTATTTTCGACCGCTACAAGATCAACAATTCCATGAGCTTGGGCTTCTGTTGCTGACATAAAAACGTCCCTTTCCATGTCTTCGGATACAACCCATAACGGATTGCCCGTTCTTTGTACATAAACCCTTGTGAGGGTTTCGCGAAGTTTCAGCAGTTCTTCCGCTTCCAGGACAAATTCTCCTGTTTGTGCCTCGTAAAAAGAGCTAGCAGGTTGGTGGATCATTACCCTGATGATATAACATAATGAATGCTTCCTCTATCTCAATGATCGAAAGAGACAAGAAAAAATCGAATTGAAGAACCGTACAGGCATTTTTTGCGCATTGCATACGGCTCTAGAATGGAATCTACTTTTACCTAAAGTGGAGGATCTATCAAACCCAGATCGGTAAATAATCCATTTACCACCCTTTCTTTCGGAAGAGTTAAAAAATACTATGATGGTTCCGTTGCTTTCTATATTTATCTCGTCTGTAATTCAGCAATCCCAAAGTTTCTTTTTGATCCGATCAAATAGGGAAAGGATAATCTTGTGTATGTTTTTTCATTTTAATACTCTTTCGTAACAGAAATATTGGAAAGAGCCCTCTGATGTGTGATGTTAAAACAAAAAAGTTTGTGACGCTGAAATCGAACCCTGATAGATAAAATAAAATCAGAAATTCCTTTTGTCTCATACTACTCTCTCGATACGGAATCTCATGTTATAAAAGAACAATGATGGTTTGCTGATATCGAACTCGAAGTGCCATGCTATTATTACTTTATTATTCATATTTTATCTGGCGAAGGCATAGTCTTCTTTTTTCTCTCAAATAAAAAACTCATTGGCGCCAAGCGTGAGGGAATGCTAGACGTTTGGTAATTTCTCCTCCGACCAGGACGAAAGACCCCATTGAAGCGGCTAATCCCATGCATATTGTATGTACATCTGGTTGTACAAATTGCATAGTATCATACATAGCTATTCCGGGTGTTACCCACCCACCGGGGGAGTTTATAAACAAATAAACATCTTTTGTATCATCCTCTATAGTGAGATATATCATGAGACCCATAAGTTGATTTGCGATCTCGCTATCAACTTGTTGGCCTAAAAAAAGTATTCTTTCTCGATGAAGTCGGTTGATTAGGACAAAATTGTATCCCTTAGGGACCGTACACGCACCTTTAGATGCATACGGTTCAAAAAAAAAGAATCAATGTGTCGATTCCAGCCCTCTTTATTTTCCCTTTTTTTCATAGGAGGATTTTTCTAACTCCTAATGAATGAAGGGCCTTTATTCTTCTATTTTTCAAGAAAGCAGGGTTTTTACTCACTTACCCCTAAAAACGAGCTCACTAAATTTACCCTCATTGATATATTGTTTCATCGAAATCCAATTCAAATTACGATGTCATTTTCTTGTTCCGGAATGGGCCTCTTCAATTCGTTTAGGTTTATGCTCTACTCCGGGGAAAGATTTACCCGACCTCTATTTGCACATATAGGACAAATGATCCCAATACCGCTTCTTTTGTTTGATAATACTTTTTTTTATTCATTTTATGTCTTACGCTTCCGCCAATCACTGGAATAGTATGATGACTCCGTCGATTGATTGGCAGTTTGAGGTCGCTGGTATAATATAGGAATTCTTTATGATACAAAAGGTAATCATACATATTTTACCGATTGGGTTTTTTTGAACGGAGCCTGGATACTTCATTTTATTGGTCCAACCAAGCCAACCATAAATTCTTCTAATTGAAAAATGCATATTGATCCCCCAAATAAATTGCTATAATTGCACTTCACGCTTCAAATTATTGATGGTTCAATCAATCTTTCTTGGGTGAAACAGAGGATATCTCGATCGGGGGAGAAAACGGGGAAATCCCATATGACCCAATATGTCTGACAAGTCGCACTATACGTCAACCCAAACCGAATCTTCCTCTCCAGGAATCCGAAAAGGTACTTTTGGAACACCAATAGGCATTAAATGAAAGAAAAAGGTTTTTAAGTACTAAAATTTCACTTTGATGTGGAAACGTAACAATGGGTTTTATTTTTTTCATAATATTTATGTTTTCGGGTTTTCTCCCTAGATTGTAAAGTTCATCGAAGAAGACGGAATGCATAAAAAAATTATTATGAATGAGCTGCGATGTTCAAATGATGAACAAGTATCTCTAATTCACTCATCTAAAATGGGACCCATCCCCCCATTGCGTATTGGTACTTATCGGGTATAGAATAGATTTGCTTCTCTTTGTTCCTACGAACATAATTTTTCTGTTATTACCAACGGAATGCAATATAAATGCACCCTTGCTCCGAGATAATCCATTGAAAAGGAGAAGTCCATAGCATAAGCAGAGTCTTTTCCAATGCGATAAAGTAACATAGTATCTATTTTTCTTTGATAAAGGGGTATTTCCATGGGTTTGCCTTGGTATCGTGTTCATACCGTTGTATTGAATGATCCCGGCCGGTTACTTTCTGTCCATATAATGCATACAGCTCTAGTTTCTGGTTGGGCCGGTTCGATGGCTCTATACGAATTAGCCGTTTTTGATCCCTCTGACCCAGTTCTTGATCCAATGTGGAGACAAGGTATGTTCGTTATACCTTTCATGACTCGTTTAGGAATAACGAATTCCTGGGGTGGTTGGAGTATCACAGGAGGGACTATAACGAATCCGGGTATTTGGAGTTACGAAGGTGTGGCCGGGGCACATATTATGTTTTCTGGCTTGTGCTTCTTGGCAGCTATCTGGCAGTGGGTATATTGGGATCTAGAAATTTTCTGTGATGAACGTACAGGAAAACCTTCTTTGGATTTGCCCAAGATCTTTGGAATTCATTTATTCCTCTCAGGGGTCGCTTGCTTTGGGTTTGGCGCATTTCATGTAACAGGCTTGTATGGTCCTGGAATATGGGTGTCCGATCCTTATGGACTGACTGGAAAAGTACAATCTGTAAATCCCGCGTGGGGTGTAGAAGGTTTTGATCCTTTTGTTCCGGGAGGAATAGCCTCTCATCATATTGCAGCAGGTACCTTAGGCATATTAGCGGGCCTCTTCCATCTTAGTGTCCGCCCGCCTCAACGTCTATACAAAGGATTACGTATGGGTAATATTGAAACTGTCCTTTCCAGTAGTATCGCTGCTGTCTTTTTTGCAGCTTTCGTTGTTGCTGGAACTATGTGGTATGGTTCAGCAACAACCCCGATCGAATTATTTGGTCCTACTCGTTATCAATGGGACCAAGGATATTTCCAGCAAGAAATATATCGCAGGGTTAGCGCCGGGCTAGCCGAAAATCAGAGTGTATCAGAAGCTTGGTCTAAAATTCCCGAAAAATTGGCTTTTTATGATTACATTGGTAATAATCCAGCCAAAGGGGGATTATTCCGAGCGGGTTCAATGGACAGCGGGGATGGAATAGCCGTTGGGTGGTTAGGACATCCTATCTTTAGAGATAAAGAAGGCCATGAGCTTTTTGTACGTCGCATGCCTACTTTTTTTGAAACATTTCCAGTAGTTTTGGTAGACGGAGACGGAATTGTGAGAGCCGATGTTCCTTTTAGAAGGGCAGAATCCAAGTATAGTGTCGAACAGGTAGGTGTAACTGTTGAGTTCTATGGCGGTGAACTGAATGGAGTCAGTTATAGCGATCCTGCTACCGTGAAAAAATATGCTAGACGTGCTCAATTGGGCGAGATTTTTGAATTAGATCGTGCTACTTTGAAATCCGATGGTGTTTTTCGTAGCAGTCCAAGGGGTTGGTTCACTTTTGGGCATGCCTCATTTGCTTTGCTCTTCTTTTTCGGACACATTTGGCATGGTGCTAGAACTTTGTTCAGAGATGTTTTTGCTGGTATTGACCCAGATTTGGATTCTCAAGTGGAATTTGGAGCATTCCAAAAACTTGGAGATCCAACTACAAAGAGACAGGTAGTCTGAGACAACATTGCTATGGTTTCTTTCGACTCTATTTTCTTTTATTTTTGTGATTTAACATAACATAAGGTACTGGAGAAATCTTGATTTGAATCACCGTTTTTTCTTTGATTCTTGTCCTTTCTTTATCTTATCTGGGAGCTGATCCCAAATGAACAGGTGTGGAAGCTATAATTGTAAACCACGATCG
>JAJJMB010015107.1:0-5000 GCA_023531105.1 Papaver atlanticum | reverse complement strand
CTTCTTGTGCCCCTGAATCCACAAGTACCGGCGGAGGACCAAGAAACCACCCGACCCCGTACATCTGTAACCGTTACAATGGTATTGTTGAAACTTGCTTGAACATGAATAACTCCTTTTGGTATTCTACGTCCAGTCTTACGTGAACTAATACGTCCATTCCTACGTGAACCAACTCTTGGTATAGGTTTTGCCATCTTTTATCATCTCATCAATATGAGTCAGAGATATACGGATATATCCATTTCAGGTTAAAACAGATCCTTCATTTTATTTGTACATTGAGTCCTTTTTTCGAAGGATTATCCTTGTCTCTGTTTATGTCTCGGGTTGGAACAAATTACTATAATTCGTCCCCGCCGGCGAATCAGTCGACATTTTTCACAAATTTTACGAACAGAGGCCCTTATTTTCATATTTGTCATTCCTTACCTTAATTCCGAATCTACTCCTTGGAAGAAAATAAGTCTCTTGGAATTTTTAACCTCGAGTTGTATCCCCACAAAAATAATGTCGAAAAAAAAAAACCTAATCGTTCGAATCTTTATTGCGGAGTCTATAAATTATACGTCCCCTTGTTGAATCATAACGACTTACTTCGATTTTGACTTTATCTCCTGGTAGTATCCGTATAAAACTACGTCGGATCCTTCCTGAAACATAACCTAGAATCAGATCTTCATTATCTAAGCGAACCCGGAACATGCCATTGGGAAGTGATTCAGTAATTAAACCTTCATGAATCCATTTTTGTTCTTTCATTTCAGGTAACCCCCTTGAAGTATCAACTAATGGAGGAGGAGTGATATTAGGCAACCAGTCCTTCCTCTTTTTCTTTTTTTCACAATATAGGAAGTTACCAATTCAATTCAGATATCAGAAAGATCACCATATATAACACAAAATTTCTCCTCCGATTCCTTCTAGCCGAGCTTCTCGGTCTGTCATTATACCTCGAGAAGTAGAAAGAATAACAATCCCCATTCCTCCTAAAATCCTAGGAATTCGTTGAGAGTTGGAATAGATTCGTAGACCAGGCCGGCTGATACGTTTTAAAATAGTTCTATATGGCCCTTTCCTATTCCTTCTATGTCGAAGGGTTGAAACCAAGAAATTTTTGTTGCTTTCTCGATGTTTTCTCACGTTTTCGATAAAGCCTTCTCGTAGAAGTATTTTCACAATGTTTTCGGTAATATTAGTAGATGCTATTCGAACCGTTCCTTTTTTATCCATGTCAGCATTTCGTATAGAAGTTATTATGTCAGCAATTGTGTCCCTACCCATGATGAACTATAATTATTGGTGCCTCCGAGTTTTAATATAATCAACATGCTCGTTTTTTTTATTAATTATAAAGTTAAGGGATATACGTGATACATAATCTACTAAATTAAATTAATCCATTCCCAAGACCCTACTCTATCATATCACGGGATTGTCTATTAGTCTTTATTCTATATAGTATTTATAATACCTCAGGAGCTAATGAGACTATTTTAGTAAAATTCAACTGTCTCAATTCCCGAGCGATCGCACCAAAAACCCGAGTTCCTTTTGGATTTCCTTCTTGATCAATGACAACTGCGGCATTGTCATCATATCGTATTATCATACCGTTGTCACGTTTAAGTTCTTTACATGTACGTACAATTACAGCTCTGATCACCTCTGATCTTTCTAGAGGCATATTGGGCACTGCTTCTTTGATTACAGCAACAATAACGTCACCAATATGAGCATATCGACGATTACTAGCTCCTATGATTCGAATACACATTAATTTTCGAGCCCCACTGTTGTCCGCTACATTTAAAAGGGTTTGAGGTTGAATCATATCATTATTTTTTATCGTTTCTTTCAATGCAAAGAAAGGGCAAAAGAAGAAAGAAATATTTTTTGTCCAGAAAAAAAGGCCTGCGGTTTTTTGTTTTTTTATCACAAAGACTCCTTTCCTTTGGTTGCACATCCCTATTCTGCAATAAGGAATTGAGTTCGTATAGGCATTTTGGACGCAGCGATTGAAATAGCTTCTCTGGCTACAATTTCTGATACTCCACCCATTTCATAAAGTATTCGACCCGGTTTAACGACAGATACCCAATATTCGGGAGATCCCTTCCCCGAGCCCATACGCGTTTCCGTAGGTCTTAATGTAACAGGTTTGTCTGGAAATATACGTACCCATATTTTTCCACCACGACGCGCATATCGTGTCATTGCTCGTCGCCCTGCTTCTATTTGTCTAGATGTGATCCAGGCGGGTTCAAGTGCCTGAAGAGCATATCTACCGAAACTAATATGATTGCCTCGGTAAGATATTCCCTTCATTCTTCCTCTATGTTGTTTACGGAATTTGGTTCTTTTGGGGTTATAGTTGATGGTTGTTTGTTATTCTCAATTCCATCTCTACTGCAGAACCGGACATGAGAGTTTCTTCTCATCCAGCTCCTCGCGAATGAAATGATTCCATAATATTACGAATATGTATTGAATTTATAATAGACTGAATCATAGGATTTTTTGAGATCTAATCTGTCACGTAAAAATTGATATATCTTGGGTTTTATCTACAACTGGAAATATACCTCTAGAATATATAATTTTTTTACGAATCTTTATTTTGACCTTTATTGAATCCAAAAAACTTAGCAATTCAATAAGGCCTTCGCGGGCGAATATTTACTCTTTCAATATCTGTTTAATTCGTAGGGTCAGTCCTTGACCTCTCAGAAAAAAATGAATAGGTTCCTGGTTCTTTCCGCCATCCCACCTAATGAATCATTAGGATTCGTTTTCAATGGAATCTTCTGCAGTCATAGGTTCCGTCGTTCCCATCACTTCTTGGTTAATGGCTAGGCCTGAACTCTGCAACGGAGCTCCTAATTCAATTTGTTGTTTCTGAGTCAATCTACTCAGTCTTTATTGACTCGAAGCTCTCTTTTATTTGTATTTATTTTTCCTATGAACCGGATTCATTTAATGATTAATTATGATTATGGCCGAATCCATATTGATGCTTTATTACACTGCCTTTGTATGAGATTATTCATAGACCATACATATTGGAATCATATATCGTTGATATTCTCCTTCTCTCTTTCTCTCCCCCTTCCATTTATCCACATCCTTTTTTTTGTTTCATATCACAATCCACGATCAGATTGGTTTTTCTTTTATGTATATGTAATATTAAAAAGATTTCAGTTGCTACAACGATATGATCAATACATCATATAGTGACTGTTTCTTTGGATCCCGATAATACGAAGCAATGAGCTGGTTATTAGTTACATAGTTCTTAGTTCAGACTAGGGGACCGTCCTTTCCTTTTTTAATCTAATCTAAACTAAAAAAACCAACGAGTCACACACTAAGCATAGCAATTATACCAAAGGGTCAATCTAATTTTTATTTAACCCTATAGAATTAAAAGATTTGAAATTGATCATTTTAGATTAAAGGGAAAAATAATGAAAGGTTTTGTTTTTTTTGGTCCTGTGCTAGATAGAAAAGTAAAAGAAGAAATCTTTGATTATTTCTCGTCTGCAAATATCCAAATTTTTATGCCTAATACCCCATAAATAGTCCGAACTGTATACGAACAATAATCAATTTTAGCTCGAATGGTTTGTAGGGGAACCCTACCTTCTCTGATCCATTCGACACGTGCTATTTCTTTTCCGTCGATACGTCCTGCAATTTGTACTTGAATTCCTTTTGTATCTGCTTGCTCAGTTAATTCAATAGCTTTTTTCATTGCCTTTCGAAATGAAACTCTATTTTTTAATTGCCCAGCTATAAATTCCGCAAGAATATTAGGGTCTCCATAGGGTTTTGCAATTCGTGTAATAGCAATGTTGAGTTTTCGGTTCACAGAATTAAAACCTTTTTGTACATTGATCTGTAATTCTTCAATTCCTCTCGGTTTACCCTCTATTAACCATTTTGGAAATCCCATATAGATTATGACCTGGACCAGGTCGATTCTTTTTTTAATCTCTATACGCGCAATTCCCTCTACACCCGAAGATATTCTCATATTTTTTTGTACATAATTCTTGATACAATCCCGTATTTTTTGATCTTCCTGTAGACCCTCAGAATAACTTTTTGGTTGTGCAAACCAAAGGGAATGGTGCTTTTGGGTTGTACCAAGTCTAAAACCAAGTGGATTTATTTTTTGTCCCATACACCCTCGCTTTCTTCGCTTTCTTCATTAGCCCATTTTAGTCTTTCGTGCTCTACCATACATAGATACCTCTCTCTAACATCCGTATATTTATCTATATATACATATCCAGTTTTTCTTAACCATATGAAATAGTCTTGATCTTTAGATATATCTTTCAATACAATAGTTATATGACAGGTGGGTCTTTTGATCGGATAACTACGTCCTCGAGCTCGAGGCTTTAACTTTTTCACGATAGTACCCTCGTTGACTTCGGCTGGACTAATGATTAAATCTGTTTCCTTGAAACCCATATTGTGACTAGCATTTGCTGCTGCCGAATAAACCAATTTAAAAATAGGATAACATGCTCGATAAGGCATGAGTTCTAGTATCATAAGTGTTTCCTCGTAGGAACGCCCACGAATCTGATCGATCACTCTTCGTGCTTTGTGAGCAGACATACATATATGTTGACCTAAAGCGGATACTTCCACATCTGGGTCCCTCTTTATCATAAGGTTAACCTCCCACCAATGAACGACGAGCACCCATATTCACTTTATTATTATTAACATTAACGACGAGATTTATTATCGCTTCTCGCATGTCCCCGGAAATTTAGAGTAGGTGCAAATTCTCCCAATTTGTGACCCACCATACGATCTGTTATATAAATAGGCAGATGGTCTTTTCCATTATGAATAGCAATTGTATGGCCGATCATTGTGGGTATAATGGTAGATGCCCGGGACCAAGTTACTATTATTTCTTTTTCTCCTCTTATGTTGAGCTTTTCAATTTTTCCTAATAAATGATTAGCAACAAA
>JAJJMB010015105.1:0-12267 GCA_023531105.1 Papaver atlanticum | reverse complement strand
AGAAGTTTGACCCCTACTCAGAGACCTACAACCCTGGTTGGAGAAACCATCCTAATTTCTCTTGGTCTAAAGGACAGAGTCAAGGCCAGTCTAGTAATTCTCAGCCTCCTCCAGGTTTTGGTTATAATAAGAACCCTTCAGGTCAAGCCCAGTTCCAGAACCCTTCTGAGAATAGAATAACTAGCTTAGAGGAATCTCTTAGTTTATTACAAAAGAGCAAGGAAATGTTCGTAAAGACCCAAGAAGTATTACTAAAGAACCAGGCTAGTTTTCAAGAGGAAACCAAGCAGAATTTTCAACATAATGCCAAGACTCTTGCTAAGTTAGAACTTCAAGTTGGTCAAATGGATAAGATTCTGAGTGAGAGAGATAATGGGAGTTTTCCTAGTCAGACTCAACCTAATCCTAGAGGAGTTCATGAAGTAGGAGGAAGATCATCTGATCATGTGAATGCAATCAAAACCCTTAGGAGTGGTAGAGAAATAGATAATAAGGTTGCCATGCCTGATAGTGAACATGCTGTAGTTCACCCTTCTGAATCAGAAGCTGAAGAGATTGATGGAACCTCTAAGGAGACTGATGAGGCCCCTGATAAGCCAAACTTTGTTCCCAGAGCCCCATTCCCACAATTGATAGTACCAACTAAGAAGGAGTCCACTTTTAATGATATTTTGGAGGTTTTTAAGAAGGTAACTATCAACCTTCCATTATTAGATGCAATTAGGCAGATTCCTCCTTATGCCAAGTTCCTTAAGGACTTGTGTACGCGAAAGTGTAAGCTCAGTGTCCATAAGAAAGCCTTCCTATCTAGTAATGTGAGTTCTATTATTCAGAATACTACTACTCCTAAGTATAAAGACCCAGGTTCCCCTACCATTGCCTGTACAATAGAGAAATACCGTGTTGAGAAAGCGCTGCTTGACTTAGGAGATAGTGTGAACTTACTCCCATACCATGTGTACCTTAAGCTAGGACTTGGTGAGATGAAACCTACCCAGATAACACTTCAGTTAGCTGATATGTCCGTAAAAATTCCTCGTGGTGTGATCGAGGATGTTCTTATTGAGGTCGACAAGTTTATTTATCCAGTGGATTTTGTTATCCTAGATACCCAACCTGTCCCTAACCCAGAGAACCAGATACCGGTAATTCTAGGTTGCCCGTTTTTAGATACATCCAATGCGATCATCAACTGTTGAATCGGTATTATGAATTTGTATTTTGGTAACATGACCATTGAGCTGATCATTTTTCATATTAGTAAGCTACCCTCTGAACTAGATGACTCGAGCATAGAAGAGGTCAACATGATATGAACATTAGTCGAGGAGTCATTACCAAACACTTTGTTAGAAGATCCACAAGAAAAATGCCTAGCCCACTTTGGGATTGATTTTGATGATGATAATGTGATTAATGAGGTGAATGCTTTGTTAGATTAAACCCCTTTGTTGGACACTAGTAATGTTTGGAAACCTAAGTTCGAACCACTACCAGTTTCTGAGTCTACTCTAGTTCCTTCGTTAGAAGAGCCTCCTAAATTGGACCTTAAACCATTACCAGATACATTGAAGTATGTGTTTTTAGGCCCATCTGAAACTTTACCTGTGATTGTAACATCCAACTTGGATAGTGATCAGGAAAGTAGGCTAGTAATCGTCCTTCAAAACAACAAGGAAGCTTTAGGATGGACCATAGCAGACATTAAGGGTATAAGTCCTACTGGTTGTATGCATCAGATTTATTTAGAGGAAGATACCAAACCTTCTAGGGAGATGCAACGTCGACTACTCTAATATGAAAGAGGTAGTTCGAACCGAGATTCTTAAGTTGTTAGATGCAGGCATTATCTACCCTATTTCAGACAGCAAGTGGGTCAGCCCTGTTCAGGTTGTCCCCAAGAAATCCGGTATTACTGTAGTCCAGAATGAGAACAATGAGTTAATCCCAACCTGAGTGACCACGGGTTGGCGTGTTTGTATTGACTATAGGAAATTGAACAGGGTCACTAGGAAGGACCACTTTCCCCTTCTTTCATCGACCAAATGCTAGAGAGATTAGCTGGACATAGTCACTGCTGCTTCTTAGATGGCTACTCCGGATATAATCAGATCGTTATTGCCCCTGAAGACCAAGAAAAAACTACTTTTACCTGTCCCTTTGGTACCTTTGCGTATAGATGCATGCCTTTCGGGCTTTGTAATGCCCCTGCGACTTTTCAGCGTTGTATGATGAGCATATTTTCTGACATGGTAGAACGGTTCTTAGAGGTCTTTATGGATGATTTTTCAGTGTTTGATTCGTCTTTTGATGAGTGCTTGCATCATTTGTCATTAGTTTTGACTAGGTGTAAGGAGAAGAATTTAGTGCTTAATTGGGAGAAATGTCATTTCATGGTTTGTTCAGGAATTGTTTTAGGGCATATCGTATCTTCTAAGGGTATAGAGGTAGATAAAGCCAAAGTTGACCTTATTAAGACTTTACAGGTCCCAAAAACCGTAAGATATATCAGGTCATTCTTAGGGCATGCAGGTTTTTATCGTCGATTCATTAAGGATTTAGCTTGATTTCTAGACCTCTTTGCAATTTGCTTGCAAAAGATGTTAAGTTCGTCTTTGATGATGCTTGTTTAGAGGCTTTTGAGAAGCTTAAGACTTTACTCACTACCGCCCCCATAGTCCAGCACCCAACTTGAACCAACCCTTTGAGATCATGTGTGATGCTTCAGATTTTGCTATTGGTGTTGTGCCTTGTCAGCGAGAAAACAAATTACTCCATGTGATTTACTATGCTGCAAAACTCTGAATGATTCCCAGTTGAACTATACTACTACAGAGAAGGAACTGTTAGTCATTGTGTTCGCCTTAGACAAGTTTAGACCCTATCTCTTAGGTTCTAAGGTTATAATCTTCACTGATCATGCTGCTTTGAAGTATCTTCTTTCCAAGAAGGACACAAAACCAAGATTGATTAGATGGATCCTATTGTTGCAGGAATTTTCCTTAGACATTAGAGACAAAAAAGGTGCAGAAAATGTAGTAGCAGACCACTTGTCTAGGCTTGTTGTGGATACCCCTGATGATTCCCCTCCTGTTAGAGATAGTTTTCCTGATGAACAACTGTTCTTTGTTACCCAATTACCTTGGTATGCGAATATAATGAACTATCTTGTTACTGGTCGAATTCCCCAACATTGGGGTAAACAAGATCGTTCTAGATTTTTAGCTGAGGTTAAGCACTTCTTTTGGGATGATCCTTATTTGTTTAAGTATTGTCCAGACCAGATTATTAGGAGATGTATACATGAGATTGATCAGTCAAGTATTATTTCCTTTTGTCATGATCATGCTTGTGGGGGTCACTTTAGTGCTAAGAAGACTGCTGCTAAGATATTGCAGTGTGGATTCTATTGTCCTTCGTTGTTTAAAGATTCCCACAGTTACTGTGTTACTTGTGAACGTTGCCAGAAATTAGGAACCATTTCCCATAGGAACATGATGCCCTTGAACCCTATCTTAGTTGTTGAGGTCTTTGATGTGTGGGGTATTGACTTTATGGGTCCATTTCCTAATTCTTTTGGTAATCTATACATCCTTGTCGCTGTAGACTATGTCTCTAAGTGGATTGAGGAGGTTGCGTGTAAAACCAATGACCATAGGGTCGTAATCCAGTTTTTGAAAGAGAATATACTTACACGTTTTGGTACGCCGCGAGCTATAATTAGTGATGGAGGTTCACACTTTTGTAATAGACCATTTGCTCTTTTAATGAAACAGTATGGTATTACCCACAAAGTAGCTACCCCATATCACCCACAGACTAGTGGTCAGGTAGAGGTCTCCAATAGGGAAATTAAACGTATTTTAGAGAAAACAGTTAATCCCAATAGAAAAGACTGGTCATTGAGGCTTACTGATGCCTTATGGGCTTACCGTACTGCGTTTAAGACACCCATTGGAATGTCACCTTATCGTTTAGTATTTGGCAAGGCATGTCACCTGCCTGTTGAGTTAGAGCATAAATCCTATTGGGCTATTAAGCAGCGAAACTTTTCACTTGACAAGGCAGGAGCTCACAGAAAGCTCAATCTCAATGAGTTGGACGAGATTCGTAGAGATGCATACGATAGTGCTAAGGAGTATAAGAACAAAATGAAACTTGTGCATGATAAGAATATTTTACGAAAGTCATTTTCTCTAGGTCAAAAAGTTCTTCTATATGACACTCGTTTGCATCTATTCCCCGGGAAGTTGCGCTCTCGGTGGACCGGTCCTTTTGTGGTCCGTACTGTTTTTCCTCATGGAGCTGTTGAGATCGAGACACCGGATGGTTCTTCGAAGGTTAACGGTCAGAGATTGAAACCCTTTTTAAAGCCCTTTCCTACAGGTGATATTGAGGAGGTCCCTATGGAGGACCCTGCTTACCCTTGATTGACCATCGAGGTCATTGTATGTTGTATATTAATTTTTGATTTCTCTCTTCACCCAGGTACTATCTTTCCAACTTCTCCTTGTGTTATTTTTGGTATAATCGAGGACAATGTTAGATTTAAGTTTGGGGGTATGGGAAAAACTTTTTATTTGCAATAAATAAACTCCAGAGCCTAGAAATTTATGCCTATTAAGGATGGAACTAACCAATCTAAGTGGATGGAAGCATTTTGGTTTTAGGAGTTGAGGAACCAATCTTAGTAGATGGAAACATCTATAAGAGTCTATTCATAAAAGCACAGAGCTCAGGTGTTAGAAATAACATGATAGTTTCGCCATATCTCGTTGAGTCCTTTTCACTTATGTTTTTATTTTATTTTCTTTTTAAAATATGTTTCCCTGAATGATTAGGTGGGCTCACGATTCAAGTTGTTACCACTGCTAGGGTGTAATAGAGTGATTGAGATACTAAAAAAAAAAAAAAAAAAAAGACCAGACCAATTAGACCAATCGGAATAAATTTTAACACTTGGATAGCAATATGTGTGTGTTCTCCCTGTCTCCGTCGCCTAAACAAGCATGGAATGCGGGATCCACGGGAATTACCATGTAATCTGCTGACAAGAAGCATGCGCTTGGATCCACAAGATCTAATCATGTTGTTAGTTCTAAATAAATAAATAAATAATAAATGTGTGTTCAATAAATCGACCGCTGGTTCCCTTGTATATGCCCGATGAGTTGATCAAGAATTAGGATTATTGACCACTGGTCCCCTTGTTTATGCCAGTTGTGTTGATATTAGTCAGACCGGTATCTCAGTCCATTAGGATAGGTTCATCTTGGCAGAGGCCTTCAGACAGATATGAGAAACACCGTTCACCTACTCAACATCAAAACCATCTATGTTTTTCTATATCCATCTCTTAATCTATCCATGTGATTTGTTGACTCCGGATATTAATGTCCATAGTGAAACTATCTGAGTAAAGCTCTGTCACTTATATATGAATTTTAGTATGCTTGAGTGCAAACTCGTGTACAGCAATTGGAATTTCGCATCAGGGTACTTCCTCCCGTAATCAATAAGTATGCCAACCAAGGAGGTTCTTTAGTGCCATTTCAAGGTTCTGCGTAGATAGCGAGGGTCTGGAGTAAAGGTTTTGTGGGTACACCTCTGGTAAACCCTCCCGAGACTATAACTCGGCCACTAGGGCCACCTAGGGGTTCAAAGGCTTGTTGCACACGCTAAGTGCAATCGCGATGCCTGCGACAGTGAGTTAGGATTTTATTTTGTAGTTTTTATTTGCTCGGGACTAGCAAATAATAAGTTTAGGGGTATTTGATAGACGCATTTATGCGTCTGTTTTCATCTCTATTGTGTATATTGTTAGTACCCATTTTTGTACTTATTATGGTGTTTTATGTGTTTGTAGGTATTTTTGGGAAATAAACATTTTTGGAAAAAATCGGCTCGAAAAATTATGCGGAGCACCCCTGGAGGATATTTGTTATTCGGACTCTCAGTTTGGATAAGGGGCACCTCAGTTGGGCACCTGCTATTCGCACCCCCGGCTTGGTTAGGGGGACACCCTTTTTCTTCACGGTTTAAAAAAATTTGGCGGGAAAATGCAGGTTCAAATTTTGTTCACCTGCGGAGTTTTCTGTTTTGAATTTGGAGGAGCTGTGGCGAGATTCAATCACTCCAATCGACTTATTCCAGCCTGTTAGACTCACACAGGACTGGTAAGTCCTTCATATTCGAAGAAATTGGGCTATAATCACGGTGGGACGAACACAGGGAAGTTCGTGTATGCAGAGAGAGATTCTCGGGATTTCTGGCTATTCTTGGAGCAATGAACGAGTCTAGAACGTTGTCTACTCATTCTGGAACGTATTTCAGTCATTTTTGAGTGTGTCAGTTGAAGATTTTAGCGAGCAGAGATATGATTCCGTATCTTGCATGGGAGTAAAAGAAAATATGTTTGATTGATTTCCGAGATTATGATTTATTCTCGGTCCAAATGGGTATATATACGCTTCTGGGGATGCTGAGAAGAGGTAGGGAGAGTTGGGAGCAGTTAGGAAGAACCAGAGAGTCGAGAAATCAAGTGGCAGAAAAACTCCATTTTCTGCTGCTGTGAAGAACACGAAGAACATAAGACGCACGCAGAACCGTCGTTTTCCAACAGTGACAACGACAATTGTTTGTGGGTCGTATTGCTATAGTGATAACAACACTTCATTTTTATCGTTCTTTGTAACAGCTCGGTTTGTAACAAATAAAAGTGTTACAAACCCGGTTTTATTGTTTTTCTCCCATTTCATTATTGCGAACACCATTTTTGAGCAATAAAGATGAATTTTGAGCGTGTTTCCATGATGATGAGCTAATTCTCGCATAACCATGGCACGGAGGAAGCTATTTATGCATGAATAATTGGTAACTATTCTATTTTTCTCTAATTTGTATTTTATAATTCACTCAATCACTACTTTGTATAATTTTAATTGTTTGCATTATTTTCTTAATTAGTTGTGATTCAATTAGATATGTTATACTTTGTTTAGATAATCTATGCTTAGGGAATAAAATTAATGTTTGGGAATATGCCTGATTATTTGTCAATTAAGAAATAAGAGATTTAAAAGATAATTAGAGTTTTGGAATTTTTGCCATCATTCATTCATGTGTAATAGTGGAATCTAGTGTCTTGGTTACATTCAATCTTGAAATCAAATTTGGAATTAAACTTTCTCTATTTTTAGTTTAAATAAGTCTAAAATCAATTGCTTTCACAAGTCTCAACGAACCTTTTACTACAACAAAGTTGAAAACACATCAATTTTTGGCGCCGCCGACGCGGACTTGTTTTTAAGTTAGAGTTTATAGATTTATTATTTTTTTTAGTTTTTTTTAGATTTTTATTATTTTCTCTTTGTTCTATTTTACGTTTCTTTGGGTATATTTCTTTGTGCTACAGGTTTGGAGTTTGGACCGAAAATAATTTAAGCCAAAGACTTTGGTGACTAAGAGATTAGGAGCCAAAGATAAAAGATAAAAGAAAAGGAAAAGAAAGACAAAGAAATTTTATTTTATTTTTATTTTAGTTTTTATTTCTTTAGATTTTCTTTTTAGAAATTGTATTAGGATATCTTTTATTTTTGTAATTTTTTTTTCCTTTTGCAAACCGTTTGCAGATTAGGACGACGATTACGATATCGTCTCGGCCCCTCGGGTTCGTACATGACATAGGAGTCGTGTCCCAAGTCGACTTCAGCGGTTCATCCCCCGTCTGGTACGGGAGGTGAGTTTTTCGAAACACCCGCGAATCCCCTATCAGCGGGTTTACTGTCTTCCTTAAGGTGAATATATGTTGAGGACTGAATACGGATTTTAATTTCCTAGTAAAGGGCAAGGACATGCCATACAAGACAAGGGTTCGGATTTCATCACCGTTCTCTTCTTGCCCGCCTTAGGAAAACATAACCTACGCGAACCCAAGCCTAAAATATTGACTAGAACGAGACCTATAGGGTAACGAGCTTAATAGGAAAGTCGTTCGAAAAATATTGGTTGCTCTTTTAAGCATACTTTGAAGTTCAGGAAGATTACTGTAAGTCGATTAGAGCCGCCTTGTAACCCAGGGAAGCGTTGCCAAAGAGGTGGGGGTATCAAAGCTCCTCTGAGCTTCCCATACTTCTCTTCGACTCACTTTATTCGGATCGATCCAGAGAGGTTTTCTTAGATTGTAACGAATTCCTTTTCGAAGGATTAGAAGTTGGTCTAGAAACAATCTAAGTGGAGCCGTCATGCTTGTTGTTTGCTAGAAATCTTTAGGTTTGCTTTGGTGGAGTCAGCCTGCTGTGTGTTTGCTTAGAAACTCCCTTCCTTAGGATTTTTTTATTTTATTTTATTTTATTTTTTTTAGTGTATGCCAAAATCGCTCAAGTCCATTAGTGAGCGTGCTTGGAAAAGAGACACTTTTGGCCGTTTGATTTGTGACGAGCCTAGAGGTTTTTCTTTTATAGACGGGGAGCTCGAAGACTCTTCTTTAGAGAGCCCTGTTTTTGGAAACTTCAATTTTGAGAATTTAAGTCTTAGTGAGGAATTCACCCCTAGGATTTTTACTGTGCCAACAATGACAACTTTGAAGGAGTACATGTACCCAACTAGGACCAACCTACCATCGTGCATTAAGTTGCCAGCCTCTACGGCTAGTTATGAGTTGAAACCTGGTATTCTTCAGATGATCCCTATATTCTTAGGAAAAGATGATGAATACCCTTACTTTCACATTAGGGACTTTGAAGAAATTTGTGGAACAATTAATATTAAAGACCTTAGTGAAGAGTCTTGAAACTTAGGATGTTCCTCTTTTCCTTGAGAGATAAAGCCAAGACCTGGCTGAACAACCTACCATCTGAATCATAAAAACATGGCAGGAACTTATTGATGCCTTCTATTTTAAATTCTACCCTAAGCATAAAACTGCAGCTGTTAGGAAGAAAATTAGTACTAGTGTTCAACAAGCGGGAGAATCTCTTTATAGGTTTTTAGAGAGATTCAATGATCTCTTATCCCAATGTCCTCACCATGGGTTTGACAAAATGAAACTAGTAGGGATTCTTTATGATGGTTTAGACTATTCGACCAAAGCCACGGTCGAATCTTTGTGCGCTGGTGAGTTCACTAGTAAAAATGCTAATGATGAGTTTTCCTTCTTAGAAGATGTCGCTGAAAAATCCTTACAGTGGGAGTCTTGTGTTGAACCCCCTAAAAGACTCTTAATCAATAGAAGTAGCACCAATGTGGTTGATACAGGCTTTGGGTCTGATGCTAAGTTTACTGCTTTGTCTAGAAGGTTAGAAGCTTTGGAATTGAATCAGTCTAAACATAGGTCTTTTGTTGAACCTAATAATAGGATTAGAGCCTCTCAAGTCTCTAGTTGTGGAATAGAACCCAATAACTCGTTTTGGGAAGGTCAGGTTAGTGAAGAGCAATCCCATGCTGTCTATAACAATGCTAGATTTGAAAACCGTCAGAAGTTTGACCCCTACTCAGAGACCTACAACCCTGGTTGGAGAAACCATCCTAATTTCTCTTGGTCTAAAGGACAGAGTCAAGGCCAGTCTAGTAATTCTCAGCCTCCTCCAGGTTTTGGTTATAATAAGAACCCTTCAGGTCAAGCCCAGTTCCAGAACCCTTCTGAGAATAGAATAACTAGCTTAGAGGAATCTCTTAGTTTATTACAAAAGAGCAAGGAAATGTTCGTAAAGACCCAAGAAGTATTACTAAAGAACCAGGCTAGTTTTCAAGAGGAAACCAAGCAGAATTTTCAACATAATGCCAAGACTCTTGCTAAGTTAGAACTTCAAGTTGGTCAAATGGATAAGATTCTGAGTGAGAGAGATAATGGGAGTTTTCCTAGTCAGACTCAACCTAATCCTAGAGGAGTTCATGAAGTAGGAGGAAGATCATCTGATCATGTGAATGCAATCAAAACCCTTAGGAGTGGTAGAGAAATAGATAATAAGGTTGCCATGCCTGATAGTGAACATGCTGTAGTTCACCCTTCTGAATCAGAAGCTGAAGAGATTGATGGAACCTCTAAGGAGACTGATGAGGCCCCTGATAAGCCAAACTTTGTTCCCAGAGCCCCATTCCCACAATTGATAGTACCAACTAAGAAGGAGTCCACTTTTAATGATATTTTGGAGGTTTTTAAGAAGGTAACTATCAACCTTCCATTATTAGATGCAATTAGGCAGATTCCTCCTTATGCCAAGTTCCTTAAGGACTTGTGTACGCGAAAGTGTAAGCTCAGTGTCCATAAGAAAGCCTTCCTATCTAGTAATGTGAGTTCTATTATTCAGAATACTACTACTCCTAAGTATAAAGACCCAGGTTCCCCTACCATTGCCTGTACAATAGAGAAATACCGTGTTGAGAAAGCGCTGCTTGACTTAGGAGATAGTGTGAACTTACTCCCATACCATGTGTACCTTAAGCTAGGACTTGGTGAGATGAAACCTACCCAGATAACACTTCAGTTAGCTGATATGTCCGTAAAAATTCCTCGTGGTGTGATCGAGGATGTTCTTATTGAGGTCGACAAGTTTATTTATCCAGTGGATTTTGTTATCCTAGATACCCAACCTGTCCCTAACCCAGAGAACCAGATACCGGTAATTCTAGGTTGCCCGTTTTTAGATACATCCAATGCGATCATCAACTGTTGAATCGGTATTATGAATTTGTATTTTGGTAACATGACCATTGAGCTGATCATTTTTCATATTAGTAAGCTACCCTCTGAACTAGATGACTCGAGCATAGAAGAGGTCAACATGATATGAACATTAGTCGAGGAGTCATTACCAAACACTTTGTTAGAAGATCCACAAGAAAAATGCCTAGCCCACTTTGGGATTGATTTTGATGATGATAATGTGATTAATGAGGTGAATGCTTTGTTAGATTAAACCCCTTTGTTGGACACTAGTAATGTTTGGAAACCTAAGTTCGAACCACTACCAGTTTCTGAGTCTACTCTAGTTCCTTCGTTAGAAGAGCCTCCTAAATTGGACCTTAAACCATTACCAGATACATTGAAGTATGTGTTTTTAGGCCCATCTGAAACTTTACCTGTGATTGTAACATCCAACTTGGATAGTGATCAGGAAAGTAGGCTAGTAATCGTCCTTCAAAACAACAAGGAAGCTTTAGGATGGACCATAGCAGACATTAAGGGTATAAGTCCTACTGGTTGTATGCATCAGATTTATTTAGAGGAAGATACCAAACCTTCTAGGGAGATGCAACGTCGACTACTCTAATATGAAAGAGGTAGTTCGAACCGAGATTCTTAAGTTGTTAGATGCAGGCATTATCTACCCTATTTCAGACAGCAAGTGGGTCAGCCCTGTTCAGGTTGTCCCCAAGAAATCCGGTATTACTGTAGTCCAGAATGAGAACAATGAGTTAATCCCAACCTGAGTGACCACGGGTTGGCGTGTTTGTATTGACTATAGGAAATTGAACAGGGTCACTAGGAAGGACCACTTTCCCCTTCTTTCATCGACCAAATGCTAGAGAGATTAGCTGGACATAGTCACTGCTGCTTCTTAGATGGCTACTCCGGATATAATCAGATCGTTATTGCCCCTGAAGACCAAGAAAAAACTACTTTTACCTGTCCCTTTGGTACCTTTGCGTATAGATGCATGCCTTTCGGGCTTTGTAATGCCCCTGCGACTTTTCAGCGTTGTATGATGAGCATATTTTCTGACATGGTAGAACGGTTCTTAGAGGTCTTTATGGATGATTTTTCAGTGTTTGATTCGTCTTTTGATGAGTGCTTGCATCATTTGTCATTAGTTTTGACTAGGTGTAAGGAGAAGAATTTAGTGCTTAATTGGGAGAAATGTCATTTCATGGTTTGTTCAGGAATTGTTTTAGGGCATATCGTATCTTCTAAGGGTATAGAGGTAGATAAAGCCAAAGTTGACCTTATTAAGACTTTACAGGTCCCAAAAACCGTAAGATATATCAGGTCATTCTTAGGGCATGCAGGTTTTTATCGTCGATTCATTAAGGATTTAGCTTGATTTCTAGACCTCTTTGCAATTTGCTTGCAAAAGATGTTAAGTTCGTCTTTGATGATGCTTGTTTAGAGGCTTTTGAGAAGCTTAAGACTTTACTCACTACCGCCCCCATAGTCCAGCACCCAACTTGAACCAACCCTTTGAGATCATGTGTGATGCTTCAGATTTTGCTATTGGTGTTGTGCCTTGTCAGCGAGAAAACAAATTACTCCATGTGATTTACTATGCT
>JAJJMB010015094.1:0-20421 GCA_023531105.1 Papaver atlanticum | reverse complement strand
TTTGTCAATTTTCTCCTATTTCATCATTTGTGAACCATTTTTGAGCAATAATAAAGATGAATTTTGAGCATATTTCCATGATAATGATGAGCTAATTCTCGCGTAACCAAGACATGGAGGAAGCTATTGTTGCATGAATAATTGGTAATTATTTTACTTTTCTCTAATTTTGCAATTTATAATTCACTCAAATTACTGCTTTGCAGAATTTTAATTATTTGCATAATTTTTCCTAATTAGTTGTGATTCAATTAGATAGGTTATGCTTTGGTTAGATAATCTATGCTTAAGGGATACAATTAATGTTTGAGAATATGCTTGATAATTTGTGAATTAAGAAAAAGATATTTTAAAAATAATTAGAGTTTTGGAATTCTTATCATCATTTATTCATGTGTAATAGTGGAATCTAGTGTCTTGGTTATTTTCACTCTAAAAATTAAATCCTTAGTCCCAGTACCTCTTGCACCAATTGTACTATTTTTGTATATAATTTTTATTGATTTTAAAAAACTCGAATCTTCACAAATCTGAGCGAACCCATTCTTACCACTATTTAAAATTACATCAGAGGGATCGCCATGGATATTTGGAAGGTATGTGGGAAGAAATGGCTCAATATCAAGCCATGGCTGAAGCAGAAGCTGATGCTCTTGATGCTGGTGCTGGTGGTGGTGCTGCTGCTCCTGATGCTGGTGCTGCTGCAAATGCTCCCGATGGTGCTGGTGCTGGTGCTCCTGCTCTTTAAGTTTTTAAGTTTAAGTTTTAGATATTAAAAGTTTAAGTTTATAAGACTTGTGGTTGTTTTAAGTTTTTAACACTCTTTTGGGATGGTTAAGGTTTATATTTTGGATGATCATGGTTTGAACTTAATGCGCTTAAAGTTTTAATTATAATTATGTGTATCATGAAACAAGTTTATGCATGCTCAACAATTCTGTTTTCCAAACACAGACAAACAATCAGTCTACTCGATATGTCAACATAAATTGATTGCCTTGGGTCCATAAGAGAATCGGTTTATGTGTGGGATTAGTATAATTCGATTCTGCATGCCTTAGAAATGCTGTTTTTTCTGTAACTTTTTCAAGTTAGAATCGGATCACATGTGCATTTGTATAAACCGATTAGTATTGGTGAAAATTCAATATTTTTTCCATGTCTTTAATCGGTTTATGCTGGCATCCATAAAAACCGATTCTGGGTGGCATCAAAACACAATCGGATTTTATTGAGCTTCGATAAGACCGATTGTTCCAAAAATATTTCACTTTTTTCAAAAAAAAATAGCCATTGGGGCCTTTCTCTATATATAGAGACCTTATCCTTAGACCCCATTTGCCCCAAAATTGCTCATTCTATTCCCTTTCACTCCATATACTCCACAACTACTCATTTCTCTACAAAACAAAACACACACACCTATTTACATATACCCTCCAAAGCTCATATCATAATCCACTCTATCTAACTCTCCCAATACCTCCACTACATACAACTATGGCATCATTTGATTCAAGTGAAGATTTGGCAATCACCAAAGCATGGTACGCGGAAACCCGAATTAGAAATCAGTCCTCGGTAAGAGTAGATGCCGAAAACTTTTGGACAAAGGTACATAACAAATATAGGCAAGATTTTGGGAATCCTAATGGAAGAAGTGTTCAACAAATACATGATAGGCACCAAGTCATCGAAAATGCGATACTTGCCTATTTAGCTATCCAACATCGGATTTGGGAAGCTACCCACTTTAACTTTCCCATTGAACAATTTGTAAGTATTTATGTGGATTATTTTACGTAATGCATGTTGTTTTATCTTCCAATGAAACACCACTAACAAAGTAAGTTTGTGTCGTGTTTTTGTAGCACGAAGTCGTGAAAGCGCGCTACTTGGAGGAAAAGGGGGAAGCATTCGCATTCGATGCAAGCTATCACTTCATGGTTTCCAAAATTCCGGAGTAAGCCCGGAGATGATGGAGGGTGAATCGGACTCGGATTCCTCTGACCAAGATTGATGGTTTTCGAAGTTTTTGTGTAAGTTTTGTGGGTAGACCTCTATGTAAACCCTCACGAGATTATAACTCGTCCACTAGGGTCGCCAAGGGGTTCAAAGGCTTGATGCACGTGCTAAGTGCATCCGTTTTTCCTACGACAATGAGTAGATATGAAATGAATGAAAACAAAAAATATTATGAAAAGGTAACAATCGGTTTATATGGGACGCAATAAAAATCCGATTATCGGAATCGGATTTTATATATGCATACTTAATTTCGAAAACACTACCCAGAACCGGTTTACAACTGCATGAACGTAAACCGATTCTGGATTGTTTTTCCGAAAAAAAATCAAAAAAATCCGGTTGTTTGATTCAAATGAAGATAGATTTAAATTAGTTGATCTCACCTCTAACCTGGTTGATTAACACTAATACAATTAATTAGCGCTAATTAATAAGGGATAAAATGGGTAGTAAGAGAATAGTTGGATAAGGGGTTATGAAAAAATTATTTCTAATGACCTTTTGTGTCATCTAGCTATAGGCCCCCAATAATTGCACTAGGCCCGATTTAGCCGGGAAAAAAAATAAGCCAGACTTAGATTGGGGTGGGAAATATCGTATCCCAAAGCTCAAAATATCCCCTCGGACCCGCCATTGAAAAACAAAATTGTCAATCCGATACATGTCAACCGTTATTATCTTTTCAATTATCAACGGTTTCCACCATCGATCCATATGACACAAAATGGACCAATCAAACTCCACGAACACCTCTATTCCCTTAAATAAACCAACTCTTCTTCTCCGATATATCTCAACCGTTCACTATCTTTTCAATTATCAACGGTTTCCACTATCGATCCGTATGACACAAAATCCACCAAACCTCTATATAAATAAACTCTTCTTTTCGTCCAATTCTATTCACATCAACAACAAAGTTTGTCTTTTATTTTTCTCTCTCTCCGAAAAGTTTGTCTTCTTCAGTTTCTCCGTTCAATTTTTTCTTTCCGATCAAATGGCGCCGAAAGCAGCAGAGAAAAAACCAGCAGAAAAGAAACCCGCCGAAGAGAAGAAAGCCGAGAAAGCACCAGCAGAGAAGAAACCCAGAGCTGAGAAAAAATTACCAAGCAAAGATGCATCATCAACAGATAAGAAGAAGAAGAAATCAAAGAAATCAGTTGAAACTTACAAGATCTACATCTTCAAAGTTTTGAAACAAGTTCATCCTGATATTGGTATTTCAAGTAAAGCTATGGGTATCATGAACAGTTTCATCAATGATAACTTTGAGAAGCTTGCTGCAGAATCATCCAGATTGGCTAGGTATAATAAGAAACCAACTATTACTTCAAGGGAGATTCAAACTGCTGTTCGTCTTGTTCTTCCTGGTGAATTGGCTAAACATGCTGTTTCTGAGGGTACTAAAGCTGTTACCAAATTTACTAGTTCTTAATCATCGTTTCTGTTTTTTTTTTAGGTTTTAGAACTAAAATTGGGGTTTATTTTTAGTGGTTTCAGTTTGGGGATTAGGGTTTCAAATATGTAAATGATAGCATATCAATAACATTCCAAGTTCCAATCCAAATATCTTGTTAGTGAAATCAATTGTCTTAGTTTTTTTGGATATGAATTGAAGCCCGTTTTGATTTCTTATCTGAATTACATTTTGGAACATTAATGATGATTTTGCTAATGTTTATAGTTTTTTTATATTTAAGAAACACAAAGATTATCGTAGAACTCATTGGTTGGATTTCTGTGAATTGTTAGTGATCGAGGAGACCTCACGGTTACTTCAGCTTAGACATTTGCATTCTAAATGTTAATTGGAAGCTGCCAATTAGTTTAAATTACTCTTATTATGTTCCGTGGCCTCAGCTTATTCTTATGCAACCTTCCAACTTTATACTCTGCATTTTGAGGTTCAGCTATGAGTATCAGTAAGGGGAACACAATCACAATCATAAGCCTTAGAGAGGTCTTGTAGATCATTTTCTTTTGCAACTGTGAGTAGGCTGCTAGTCATCCCAGTCCTACTCCTTGGCTTTTGTTTCCTCTGGATGCTGTCAAGTGGGTTTGACGAGAGGATGAGTTATGGATGAGGATTCACTGCAACGGTGTTTGTTTGAGGTATGTATTTTCTTGCAAAATCTAATTGAAGTTGTACAGGCGCAAAAATCTACACGAAGGTGTAAAGTTTCAGTGTTTTCATCAAAGAAATGATTAGATTCACATGGAAGCTGTTGCTTAACTGGAGGGGAAAAAAATGTTTATAACCTTTGGAAATGGTCAGATTTCTGTTGGTAGCGAGGGGGCTTGGTATTCTTCTGGCTTGCTGGCGATTTGATAAAGAAGGAAGAAACTTGGTGACTTGCTTGAGGACCATGCAAGGTAGTTTATGATTTTCCTAGTCTTGTTAATTTATCATAATTTATTAAAAATCAGGGGTTTTGTCTGCTTGAGTAGCTTCGCCCCCTTGCAGTAGATAGTGAAAATGTTATCCTTGTGCATTTTTGCCTTTTAGTTTTACTGGTAGGTTAGTTTCAGTTGTTGAGAGCGTAAGTTAGTTGTATAAGTTAACTCGGGGAGACATTTGGTAGCTGTGGATCTATGAAGTTGCACAGCACAGTCTTGCACTCTGGTTTCTATGGCCCAAATTTTTGAACCAACACACTTGCACTGGCTAAGCTTAGCAATCACAATTTCAATAGTTGAGTAATTCTTGCCTTGAAGGTGCACTAGACTGTCATCTATGGATGATGTAGAGTAACAAAAGTAGTTAAGAGCATGTACATGATTTCTGGACACAAATGGGATTTGGGTGTAAAACTTAGTTGAAAATTGTATCGACCAAACTCCAAGATAGATAGTTGCAGCATTAAATATTCGTAGGCGTTCTAACATGCAATAAGAGTGCTAACGCTTAGTCATATTATTCCCAATGTTCCATAGGAAGTTAAAATTGGAACATTGTAATGAAAACCTTCTTCTTTTATGCATGTTAAGTTAATCTCTATGTAGAAGTTCTAGAGCAATGTAATGAAAACCTTGAGGTGAGGGATCTTGCTAGACTTACTTAGGAACTGTCTCATCTAGCTAGCATATAAAATCAACTAGAACCTTTATGAGCTTCATTATATCTAGCCCAGCAAAAGACTTAGATTTTGACTTGTTTGATGACGTCGACCTCAGCCGCGCACGTAGTATCTGTGAAAACAATTCATTTCTGCATATCCAAACAGACCAACATATAGTAGTAGTAATAAGGGGGTGGGTGGGTGGGTGTAGAGTTTTAAGCGTATAGGGAGCAGTAACTTACATCTCCAACTGTTGATTATGGAATCTATGCAGTTGGGAAGGAACCATTGGAGACCAACACTATTTGTGAAGTAGTCCCAAACCTGAGCACAGAATTTGCAGTAAAAGAGGAGGTGAGTAGCCCACTCACCTATAAACCAACAAAGCAAACACCCATTTACCGACAGATTTCCTCTCTTTTAGATAGTATCCATGGAGACTATTCTTTTATAGTACACCAGCCATAGAATGAAGCCTATCTTGTGAGGCCATGGTCTAGTCCAAACACTGAGATTAAATTTTGTGCCTTGGTTTTGTTTCAGATGCTGATTAACTAGATCTGACAGCAAATCTCCCTGATTTTTTGTCTATTTCCATTTGCTAGTGTCTTCTCCTGTTCCACTAAAAGAATTCTCGATCACTATCAGTGTAGTTAAGGATCAAACTTTTCTATCTGAATCTGAGAAAATCTTCTGTCAAGACCCAAGTTCCAAGAGCCAGTCCAATTCTTAGTTGAGGCAATTTGAGACCCAATCTTCCCAAGAAAGCACGAGTTACCATCCCCCACTTTGATAGAGGAGATGTCTTTAAACAGTAGCTAGTGTTTTAAATTTTCTTCCATCGACCATATCCATGAGCGTGCTTGGGAGGTTTAGTTTCTCTATCAAAACAGGTTGAACTGTACCTAAAAAAATTCTACGATCCAGCCATACCTAAAGGCCAAAGCAGCAACAGGATCTGTAGCATACTAGCCAAATTTGGAAATTCAGATGACTATGCCTCTTTAGAACTAACTCTGATCCAATTAGAAAAAGTAATCAATAGTATAATGCTTCTCAGGGACGGAAGGCACCTCCAATACGTCAAGTTAAACTGACCTTTGATGCATCTTGGATTGATAGCAGGATATGGTCTAATCATTCTGATGCAGGTCCAGCTATTAAAGCTAGAGCTGGGACTCTCAGTGCAACCATCCCTGAAGAAGCGGAAGCACCGTCAGTTTTGGATCCAAGGAGATTGCCAAAGAATCATAGATTTTGCACTAGGAAAGAACAATTCAGTTCAATGGAGAAATCAAGCCATCATCCCTGAAGATCTTAAAGACCTGCATCAATTTTTTGGGTTTGTTATTTAATCATAGGAGGGGCATATAAGAGGCAAGGTCTTCACAAACAACAACGGAAAATGCCAGATTTTCTTTTTTCTGCCATCTTTCCAGATAGGCGGAATACTGTATATCTACTGTAAAGGTGCGAAATAGTGGCTGCGGGTTGATGTCCAATTTTTGGCACACACTTACAACCGAGAAATTCGGCATATTGGCCTTTGCGCCGAAGTCCCATGCGCCAAAGGGCGTTTTCGGCCTGGGTGATACCCTAGTTATCGGTATGAAAGCAGAGAATTCAATCTCTTATGTTGTCGGCGAAGCTGTAGGTTTAGGGTTAATTCATTTACCCTTCGATTTTGATTTTTGAGTGTTATTTAATCTCAGTCTGATTATTACTCTTCACAAATCAGTTAATTTATGGAGAAGGAGAAGAAGAAATGGAAACTGAGTAGTTGTTCTGAATCTTCTCATCAAAAACTTCCTCATGAGGTAATAATGGGTAATATACTCACCAGGCTACCAATTTATAAGCTTGTCAAGGAATGTGCTTTAGTTTGTAAACTGTGGTACAAATCAATCAAAATCGAACCTCAATTTAAGTCCTTATACTTACTTCAATCTTGTCGCTATAGAAACCCAAATCTCATATTTGGTATTTATAATTATTTCAGAGGAGGAAATTTTCACTATGCCACTTACAATTTAGATATCGGTGATACTGGTGGTGATATTGATGATAATAATTTTGTTTATGATTTTAGTAAATTGACACATGAAGTCACCACTTGTAAGCAAGATCTGGTTGGTCACTGTAATGGTTTAGTTTGCTTCAGAGCAAGTCAAGTTCGAAAATTTGCTTCCTTTCTTATCATAAACCCCTGTTACAGACGACAAGATCGTATAGGCATCCACTATCCAATCCACAATGATGCTTTCATTGTTTGTTGTGGTTTCGGGTACGATTCATTATCTAATCAATACAAAATTGTCCTTGTTATTACTACTACTTCCAATTCATCATCTGTTGTTATTGATGCACATGACAAATTCAAGTGCATGGTTTTCACTCTGGGAAGCAAATCATGGAGAGAGTCGTCGTCTCCTAATACACTTCCTCTTGTTCCTGCAAATATTACTGGAATTACACAAAAGAAGAGGATGATTGTGTCAAGGATGAGTTTTTCTAGATCAGCCATATATGTTGCTGGAACTCTTTACTGGAGGGTACTTACTAGAGATGCTGGTAAGGATGAGGAAACAGAAATGTTACTATGTTTTGACATCCACGGTGAACAATTTCAACTCATTTCTCTTCCTGCTGAATGTGAGTTGAAGATGAAGACTGCGGCAACAACAACAATAACTACTGACCAGCAGCAACAGTTAGTTGATCACCGTCTTTTGGAATTCAAAGGATCTCCTTGTGTTGCACGTCTACAGACAAAAACCTCACAACAAATGAATGGCAATTGTTGCTGTAAGGTTCATTTGTATGTATTGATGGACAGAGTCAAGTCAGTATGGACCAGAGAGACTTTTGATGTTTGTAATAATAGTATGGTTCAGGGTATGCCTTATTCTCCCTGCATCCCAGCAACAGCTACTACCACCACCACCGTCACCGTCACAACTGGTACTACGACAACTACTACTACTACGGAAACTACTACTACTATAACACAGATACTATGTTCATCTGATAGAGTTATCTTGTACTGGTTTGATGGCAAATGTGTTCAGTTCTACGATTTGAGGAGAAAACAACTCAAGGCGGTGAAGTATACCCCTGTCGAACGCGGGGTTATTTCGTTGTTTAACCCTGAGAAATTACATCAAGTCCCACCTAGTCTTGTTGATGACGTTGATACTACTAATAAACTTATTTATTGTAGGCGAGATTATATCGACTATAAGCTTGACTTTTATGTGCAGAACTTTCTTCTTCTCGAGACCTTCGTACCAAAAGGATCAACTCGGATAAAAGATTACGATAAGTGGTTCGAGAAAAATACAAAAAATGGGAATGGAGTAGGATTTGTGTATGTGCGCAGAGGTTACGAGAACATCGTACGTCATTGTTTTCGCAATTGATTCTGATGGTATCTACAAAAGGGTCTCCATTAAAAAAACCATCTTAGTTCGTCTCCAGTCTATGACAGAAACTTTCTCTTGCTTACCTGAAGTTCAGCTTCTGGCAGGATAAATGAAATTTTCTTCCGGGTTGGTGATACTTATTGCTCTTCTAAACAGGTAATCTTCTATTTCCTGACGTATAGAAAGCATGAGTAATGATTTTCAAGGCTTTATCTAGTAGTAGTGGGTTGGTAAAGTCATTGGGTTTGAAACTCATTCGCATCGATAAGATTTTAAGCCCTTATCATGAAGTCCTTTGAGAACAGTTTCGGCAAATGAAGTTGCTCGCCTGTCCGTGGCAGGTGGTTCTCTACTTTCCCTTAATCTAATGGTCTGCTTTGCTGGTAGAATATGTTCTTAATTTTTTGCTTTCTATTTATCGCTGTTTCGTGTTGTGTGTGAATGTTTAAGGCAGAAGGTGCCTACTTTTCTCCTTTAAATGAGAATGATATTAATGATGCAGAAGATGCTAATTTTCTCGTAATTGAACTGGGATATGGTACATTTGGATAATGCTATTGACAGCAGGATTTCTTTCCCTGGTTATGCACAAAACGAATGATGATTGTCTTTCATATGAATTTCTTTTTGAACACAACCTCTGCTTCCAACAGAATTGGAGGCAGAAATCCACATGTCATTTGAATACTAAAATCTTACAATAGCTTGTGTCAGTTCTTCCGAGAAAATGAATTTAGTGGTAGATGGTTAGTTTTACAGTTCTTGAATGGAGAAATTTAAGTTGCGATGGTTAGTCTCCAGCCCACTTAATAGTTGCACCTAACACTGATTAAACTATTACAGAATGGGTTGACATCCTCCAAGATTGCAACTGACCGAGCATACTTTGCACTTGCTTCCAAGCACGCTTTGCAGCTAGATTCTGTTGTTTTTGCAATTTCTGTTTTTGTTTCCGCAGCTTCAGTTGTTGAATCTCCTGCTCAGATTCGTGACCGTAAACTTCTTTATAAAGAATCTCTGCCATTTCTTCATCCTCTTCAATTTCATGTATTCTCAGCTCCCGGTCTATTCTCAAGTTCGCTAGACGCTGAACAGCTTTAGCTCTCGATAATTTATTAGGAAACACATACAAATTTCGATACCCTTCACGCCCAAGCATCATCAAACATTTGATCAACGAGTGGTAAAATTTCGATACTCTTTGAACATTTAACACAATATATTCAAAATCCTGACATAAGTTTGCAGCATTCATTAGAAACTGTCTCATCCAATCTAGATAACACAGAACCTCAACTAGAATCTTTACGAGCTACATTATTTCTAGCCCAACAAAAGACTTGGATTCTGACTTGTTTTGATGACTTCATCGACCTCAGCCGCAGCGCGTCACTAGAGACTTGTTCGATGACCTCATCTCAATCATCCTTATTCTGATTCTTATGCTGCTGCTGGTGATTCGGGTAAGTTGGGTTTTAATGTTATTACTCATGAGTTTTATCCGATTCAAACATTTCAGTATTTTGAATATGATGAGAAAAACCACGAGTCTACTCCGATTCAGAAAATCAGAAGGCTTAATTTTACCTCTCCGTTTGGTTGTAATAGCTTTGTGAATTTGTGTAATGGGTTGGTATGTCTTGCTGCACGCCGATCTGTTTATATTTGTAACCCTATAACCAGAGAATTTGTTTTGCTTCCAAAAATTAAGAAACCTCCGAGTAATACTAGTTTGTTTAGCTTATGGTGCCATGGATTGGTTATGTTTCTTCAACCAATGAATACAAAGTTGTAGGAATATGTTACTCGAAGACCCATGTAGACGTCCAGATATACATTCTAGGCAGTGGCAGTGGATGGCGAAACCTTGGTAACTTCAATTTTGGATCCAGCCACCAGTGGGGAGAAGTTGTCTTTGCCAATGGAATTCTTTATTGGATGGACATTGGGTTAGAAATTATCATCACATTTGATTTGGCTGCGGAAAAGTTTTCTGAACAACTTTCACCACCTATTTTGCCGCCAGATAGTGTTTGGTGTCAAAGTAAACTAGGGATTTTGGATGGGTATCTGTCTTTTGCTGTTCATCTGAAACGAGGCCAGTTCAATGACATATATTATGAAACATGGCTGTTAAAAAGAAGAATGGTGATCATGACAAGAAAGAGGGAGAGGAACATCAGTCATTGGTTTGGACTAAAGAGTTTAGGATTTTTGATAGCACTCCATTCGCCATTACAAAGAGAAACGCTGTTTTAGCTTACACTGGTCAATATCTCGACATTAAAACTGCAACCACGGAGATGCTTGTGAAGTTTAAGAGTTATTTTTATCAAGTATGCCCTCACAAGAACACCTTAGTTTCGTTGAAAGAATTAGGGGAAGAGGATACAAAAAGAATGGAGTCAGTTGAAAGTGAGGAGACGAAAGGCCGTGATTGTCTTTCCAAGTAGCTACAAGAGGATGCGAAGCCTGGTTGCGTGTTTATATAAACTGGTTGTCTTCATTGAGGTTTGTAACTAATATTCATAATAATCTATAGACTTTTGAGTTTTCATTTCGAAATTGGATAACGAGTAACCTTCGTCTAAACCTCAATGTTACTGACATTGTCTTAGTGAGTCATTTATCTGAAGTTACTTTTATTCTGTCTGTATACCATCAGTGCAACTTTGTACTAGTGTTTTTTATTTTGGGTTAAGTTATATTGCTATGTTATTGGCCATTTTGTTAGTGGCTCGACCTTATGATTCAATGGAAAGAATGTGATGCATACATGAGTGATTTATACATAAGAGTTGAGTACATATATGCTGGCAAAATCAAGGGAAGTGAAAGTTTTCCCATTAGTATGAGGGAATACTTACTTTTCTTACCAGATACTGCTTACGTTAGTGTTGCAGTTACTAGTATCATTTTACAGAAAGTGGTAGTTTGAATACTGCTGCACTATTAGTTTAGCTTCATTTATCAGTATATTTCTCAAAAACAGTTAAGTAGGGATAACTATCATATTATTTATGTTCCGATTCTGTCATTAACTACAATCAACCTAATTGGTTTGCAGACTGCTAGTATAATTTCATTTTGGGTCAATGTGGAAAGAACTTGGAACAGATTGGTGTAGTCGAAACACTTGGCCATTCTAGTTGTGGAAGTTCAGTGCTACAGGCTTTCTTTGTCCTAGTTCCAACTGTGTCTTTCCCTCAGAAAGTCCCATGACCCCTTGAAAGTACTGCAGATGTTTGCTTCAAGTCTAATATTGCTGTGTCTCGTCAATTCCCCAAGTGCCTGTTAGAAAAGAAGTTTTGTTTCTGGATACGCTGCACGGAAAGTGTATTAGCAGAATTTTAATTCAAGATTTTGATCCTATAAACTCCATTTGATCCACTAACTCATGCTCGAGTTCGTCACCTCGTTCTGACGGATTTGCAACTAACTCTTCCACTTGAACATCACCTTCACTGCCAAATAGATTGCTGACTTGCATTTCTGCCTCTTCACAACTGAAAATCATATTGGCCAGTGACTTCTCCCACATCAAGTCGTTAAAAGATCCACCAGAATCACTCTCTGGTTCAATATTTGTAGCACCCAAGTATAATGTCTCCACGTCTTCTTTTTATAGCATGGTCGATCTAATCCTCTGATATCCCTTCCAGCTGCAACTCCCTGGTCCAATTCTTGTTTTGCTCTTCCGGCTAAGTACTTGATGTACAAAATCAGAGTTCTTTAGAGCTTTCGCAAGGAAACCCATCATGTGTCTTTGCTTGTTTTCCACTCCTTGCATTCGCTTTCGGCCTCAGAATTTTGTTGTTGCTGTCTTAGTCTACTTCGGACATTAACACACTGCGGTCTCTTTTAAGCGTATGGATTTCGTCTTCCAGTCCATATTGTCCTAACTCAACACAAACACTGGGTCCTTCTTGTTGAGTGTTTTGAGTTCTCTTTAACAAATGCTTATTACCTTCTAAAATCCCTTGGTTCGCAAATTCTCAGAGATCCAGATCAACCTTCTTCCAAACACAAGTATCAGAAAAACCTTCACATATCAAAAACTGGTGAATCTGTTTCGAAAGAGCTGAGCAAAAAAACAATTTCGAAAGTTTTCGTTAGAAAAGGCGATGGGCCTATATCGTGTAATCCCTCGGGCCCTCCATTGGCAATGGTGATATAGCCCACGATGAAGAAGATTGCGAAGTAGCAGAAGATGTGTTAACCATAAATTGAATGAAAACAAAGTTCAGCCAGAGATAGTATTTTCAGTTAGAGTTGGTTATCAAATTTGTTTAGCACAAGTGATAATTTCACTACAACGTATAGACTGAAGTGTCTAAAAATCTAACTACCCATCTCAAACCATTGAATCATAATATAAACAACATATAATCAAAGATAACCATATGAACACTCTTAAAGAATAATTATAACATTTAAGAGATTAGTGGTTCGGTATGATTATCTATGTCCGTGAAAAAATGACTTGTTCTTATTAAAGTGAAAGGATCACTTAACCCAAACTTAACCGTATATATTCTATTCTCACAGTATATATTTTTCACTCAAAAGAACTTAACCCAAATAGCTTACCCCGTATCTATAAACATTCGGGTCCTACCTTGTTCTGGTTCTTTGTTCACCTTATCTGTTCTCTACAAGTTGCATTAAATGCCTCGTCTCCTTTTTCAAACTCATCCGCTGATCATTCCACTTGCTTTCCACGTGTCGTCATCTTGATCAAGTGTCGTAGATATCTAGGTTACAGTGTTGGCCTCGTAGATTAGAACATGATCGAGTTTCTCCTTATACTGCTCATGTACACTCCCTTCTTGGATGTCTCCATGCGTACCAAATTATTTGCCACTAGGCATCGGCCAAAGGAAATCAGCAAATGAGAAATATTGATGATGTTATGTCTTGCTTGTTGTTCTAGTTTTTTCTGTTGTTTGAACTAGACTCTTGTCTAGATTCTAGTTTGCTCAGTTATAAGCTTTTTTCTTTTACATTTTCTTTTACTTTTTCTTTATATTTTTTCTTCACTTTTTTTTCTCTTCAAAATATAGTTTAACTCCTAAAACAAAAAAATTGATAATTTTTGTTAGTTTTTAAAAAGAATGATGTTTTCCTTTTTTGTTTTAATTAAGATTATTAATCCCACTAATATGACTAATCAATAATTTTTATTAACTTATTCTCAGGGTGGCATTGGTCTAATTATTAGGGATTTTGCAGGTACCTGCTTTGGAGTCCAAGGGGAATACTTTGATGGAGGAATGAAACAATGAATTGAAGTTGAGGAGCTAGAGTGCAGGGCAATGCTGGCAGCTGTTACATTAGCAGGCATCAAGAATTTTAATAAGGTTGTTTTTGAGAGTGATAGTGAGGTTGTAATAAAGTCATTCAATGAGCAAATTTCTTATGTTCATTGGATGAACCAACACTTTATCTTGGATATTAAGTTTTTGCTAGGTAGATTAGAGTATTGGAAGTGTATCTCAGTTAAAAGAGAAGCTAATAGTGTTGCAGATAAACTAGCTAAAAAAGCTAAAATTTCTAAGTCACACTTTGCTTTTCAAACTGAGTTCCAAGTGATATAAAAGAGTGGGTTGATCAGGAGAACTATGTAATCTCTTAACTCTCTTAATAAAATCTTTTTGCATCAATTTTTGTTTTTTTATTAACTTTTGAATTTTGTCAATTTTTATGATAGTAGTATATTATTGAATTAAGGTTTATCATTTGTTGATTTTTGGAAAACCTTTGGTGGTGTGTCTGATTTTTGCCATTTTGTATGATATTTATTATGAGAGAACCATCAAGTGGTTTGATAGTTCTCGTGCTCCATCCTATAGGGGAGATTGGGTTAGAACGCCTAAAAATTCCTAGATGAAGGATTTAGTAAGTAGTCTAGAGATCAATCCTCTTAGGAAGTAGTTTAGAAACCACTATTTTATACTAAAAAATTTTTTGATAGTTATCTTCGAATTTATGTTCGAAAACATCGTATGTTGATTCAACATACCAGCAGTGGTAGTATCGAACAACTAGTAAACATCTGTAGGGAAGTAATATAGATTTGTTGTTCAACACCTTCCATATCATAAAGAGTGAAGTTACTTCCATCTATCCGCAGATTAATGGACATGCCGAGATCACGAACATAACGATAAATGTGAACTTAATGATTACTATGGAAAATGGTGTGAGAAACTACATAACATACTATAGGCTTATCGGACCACAAAGAGGGAAGCCACTGGCCTATCTCCTTGCATGCTTATTTACGACGTTGAAGCTATCGTACCGACTGAAATAATGATACTTACTACGAAGACAGAGTTATGGGAGAAAATCCTCAACACTAAGTTGATATGGCTAAGTTGGATGATCTATAAGAATCCGAGAAATCACACCACCGAAAGGATGGAAAACTATCGAAGGATGACTTGGGAATCTAGAGCAACTCAGTCATCCATATTCGGGGATGATAATCAAGACCAAACCCGAGGTGGCCTAAAAACCATGGCTCTTCGTGTCAGTGGTTATTTCAGATCACAAGTGAAAATGAGAGGGTACCAAGTAGACCACCAATTTTTTCGTACGACAACCTGTATGGAAAAAAAACTAATACAATCACAAGTATGTCAAAGCTAAGACCATTGTATAAGATTGTATATAGAGTTTTCTCTTTGCTCTTCCACAACCAATATGTTTAGATTGTAAGTCAGTGAAAATGATTGTGTAGAGTAGTTCTTGGAGGATCTCAAAAATCAATTTTTAAGATCAATCTAGTCGTATCTGAATTAAGAGGATCCGAATTTTAACAAGTATAAAACTTACAATCTATCTTTCAAAATGAGAATTCAACAAGAAAGAGTTTTGTTTTTGATCTCAATTAATAAGGTCTTAAACTATCTAGATTGATTATGTACTACTTGTAATATTCCTATCATAAATATAAAAAAAATATAGTGCGGGAAAGGAAAGACACAAGACACCAAAAGTTTTGTTAACAAGGAAAAGTACTGCACTAGAAAAACCCTTGTAGCTTTGAACACCATACTGTATTAAACCGCTACAACACTAACCTACTATCAGACTGGAATATAGTTGAGGCCGAATTAACCTCCAAGAAATTCAGCTACAGTCGTGTTCCTTACGTCTCTTGAACCTTGCAAGATTCGACGCACTTGATTCCCTTAGCTGACATCCTTTACAATCTAAGAGTTTGAAAAGACGAGGGTACCCAAATACACCACAATCTTTTGTTTATCAATCTATAAGTCATCTACCGAATGTGATCATCTATGTATAGAGTCAAGACAATATGACAATTCGGTTCACACTTCGTGTGATCGTTTATGGATATGAGATCGAGACAATACAACAACAAGATAACTTGTGTTATTGACTATGGATACAAGATCGAGACGATACGACAGCAAAGTGTGTACATGATAATAGGTTCGGAAATAACAGAAACTCTATATGATCAATATCAAGTATTACGGAGTTAAAGTATTTATAATGCGGAAAAGTAAAGTAAATGACACAACAATATTTTGTTAACGAGGAAACCGCAAATGCAGAATAACCCTGGGACCTAGTACAGTTTCGAATACTCTCAGAATTAAGCCGCTATACAAAATCAAATACGGACTTCGTATAGTTGAGACCAAGTAGACTACCCCTAGCTACTTAATTCCCTCAGTATCCCCGCGCCTTCGACTTCTAGAGTCACGCACGTGAATATCAAGTCCTTGTGATCGTATTCCAAACAACAAAGGAAGAATCTGTTTGGTAACCACTCTAATCAATCTTGCTAGAAGATAAGATGAGTTATTGACAAAGGATCTTATGTTTAATATAATAAACTTTTTAGTCTGGTTAGATCAATCTATCCAATAACTACCAAAATAGTCAAGTTTAGATTTGCAATCAATCTATATAGATCTTTAACGAGAAACTATAAAGTGATGCCGATCTCACGCAACTAATCAATCACATCTATCCAAGATAAATTGATTCTAGTTGGATCCCATTCGATCAAGATTTGTGCACTAAATTCACAAGATACGAAAACTGATAAGAATTCTTATTCGTCTTCAAACCTTTTATTGCCTTTAAATACATGCACAACAACACTTGAATCCTCTTGTGATCAATCACACACAGAACGGAGTCTGTTAACAATGGATTATTATAAGATGTCTTTAGATCTAACAACAGTTCTAAAGATCCCGTCGATACTTTGATCTAGTCTGAGTGAATCTTATATCAGAAGAGGAGATTCTCAAGAATAAACAAACAAGGTGCAATCAAAGTTTCAACAACCGTTAGTTAATCAATCAACAATCTAAAACTACAATAACAATGCAATTATCTAGTTTTCCACCAACGGTACTTGTAGAGCTTCTTGATCCCACAGAAGTCTTTAAACGAGCGGTCATGAGAGATTTCACCTAATTAGGATGCTTTCCTCTCCGAATTGATGGCTCCACCAGAAATAACAAGAAATAAAGTTTGCCTGGCTTTTAGGGTAGTTTGCTAGAAATGCAAACTTAGGTATTTATGACCAAGGTTGTTCGGACACCAAGGAATTTCCAAAATCGAAAATATTTTTAAGATATGCAATGAATGCCCAAATTCGGTTTTCCTAATTCCAATAAATGTTGTCCAATATTTTCCGAAATCTCTCATAGAAAATCTCCAATTAGTAAATGTACATTACTAATTTTTATTCTCTAGAGCTATGGATTAATTGATGGTAATTAAAGCATATAAAATCAAAAACCTTAATTAAAAGATTCTTAATTTATTTCGGTACAGGATCACCTTGAGTACCGAGGAATATCTTTGAACAATGAATGATGAGTGTTAATGCTCATGTTCAAAGTATATTGACATCTTTACACAACAAACCCTAATTCCGAATCAATACAAGTTCATGAAGAAAATATGATATTCATGGAGAAACTGATTTGCATCTTGGAATCAGTTCTACCATATTTCCAAACAGGTTTAAAATTGGTTCTACCAATATTCCAAGACTACTATGTAATCGGTCATACCAAGTCACAGTGGTTAGTTGTGATCGGTCTTACCACGTCACATACATGGGTTCAGATCGGTTATAACAATAACATGGATCGGTTCTACCTAAACATTGTACCTACTTGTGATCGGTCATACCAGTCACTAGGATCGGTCATAGCAATTACAAGGATCGGTCACACAACCTCTTATGATCGGTCACACCAATTACAAGGATCGATCATACCATCTCATGGTGATTACTTAGGATCGGTTACACCAATTACCAGAACCGGTTATACTAAATCATAAGTCTAGGTATTGTGATCAGTTATACCAAGATACATAACCTAAGTTAAGATCGGTTTCTACCAACTCACACATATTAGTCATCCAAAGAATATGCAATGAATAGCCATGCCAATATACCTAATGATTTCCCTTTCAATTCATAAAACAAGTTCACGAACTTACTTCCTTTAAACAAATGTAAAAAATTATTTCCTAGGATAAAATATTCACCATACACCCATTCACATAGCCATAAAACTATATACAAGATTATGCCGATGTCATATCTACGAAGTTCAAAAGATGAGCGTTATACTTCGTGATACAATTCCTTAATACTATGATCATATCTATCCACTAGAGTATTATTTATATACAAGCTTCGTATGTTATGTTTTCAATATAGCACGACTTGAAAGATACGTTAGGAATCGAAACAAGTTCAATTCAATATTACTAATGTTAGATCATTGCTCGGTCGAACTCACAAGTGTTGATATATCAAGCTTGTTGTCAAATTTAGTTGTCAAAACTACATCTTGATTTCTAATCTACAATTAGTTAAGTCTCGGTCTAGGATAGTGGAGTTGAGAAATGAGCCAGTCATCATTTGCGTTATACAGTTTGAAGGAGAAGATACACCGAAGCTTTTGGAGAACTTTATTAACAATTTATTGTTCGGAAACAAATCATGATTAAGCTTAATGAAAATTTGTTCATACTTGATCAAATTCGGTGGGAAACAATTTATTGTTCGGAAACAAATCATGATTCAAGTTCATCATTAAAATAGCCTAAAACAATGATAAGTGTCATTGTTGTTACTCAGGAATGTTTCGAATTGATTTAGAGAAATATAGAACTACTATATTCGAAATACAAGACAGTGCTACCAGTCTTACAAACTGAGAAAACTGTTATATGTTTGAAACCGTATTACATGTATTCGTACACGTAGCAGAGTAGCTATATATCGACTTTCAGATTTGTGTGATATGTATATTTGTATGTGCATCATGGAAAAATATGTTTGTTTCGTGATCCGGATAGGTATGTGTATTCGTATACAAATAATTGTGGAACTGTGGTAAGGGAACCGGGTTAAAATAATCAAACCGGTATGAGAACCAAAATAGTTATATGTTCTAGAACCAGTTTAGTACCCAAACCGGTACGCAAGCTGAATGTTCTGTGAACTCCGAAACCGGCAAAGGTCTAAGAGTTTGCAAACTGGTACATGAACTAAAAAGTTATGTAAACTCCAGAACTCAGAGTTGGGTCAAAGTTTGCCAACCGGTATGTGAATTGAAAAGTTTTGTAGAGTCCGAAACTTAGTATTTGCACAAGTGTGCAAACCGATTTATGAACTGAAAAGTTTTGTAGACTCCGGAACTCGATAATTGCATATGAGTTTGCAAACCGGTCCGCGTACTGTGACTCGGCCGATTCACGAACGATTCAAGTAATTGTACCTTGTACATTGAGCTTCAAACCTCTAAAATTAGAGATCTTGAAGAAAGATGTTCTCAGTTTTCAGATGTGCACTACACCATTTTAAGTGATTAGCAACTCAGATTAGCAACAACACTAGTGTCGTTGCTAATTTCGGTTGCTAATTTTTCGCAACGGCCGAATGTTGTTGCTAATTTTGCAACCGAAACATGTATGTTCCGAATAGCAACTGCTGGGTGCTCAAGCATGTGAAGTGTGTGTGTGGTTGGGAACACTAGGACTAAGTTTTCCCCCCCAATTGAAGCTTTGGTCAAGCCTTCTTCTTATTTTTTCCACCCTTCAGCCATATCTATTATATATCCTGCCTTTATTGATTTTTCCTTCTCATTTTTCTCCGCCTTCATCTCTCCACAAAACTGCAGCTAAAGAAGAACTTATCTCTCTTTCATTTCTTTTAATCTAAAACCACTGAAATCAAACAGTTTTAAGTTTCTTCCAGATTTTTCCTTCGCATAATCGTTTCGTTTCAGTTTATAGGGTTTAGAGATTTTGCGATTTTAAAGATATTGATTTCTAGGGTTTCAGCTGTGAATCAATTTTTTCATTTTAGTTTATCGATTATAGGGTTTCATCCGTGAATCTGCTATTTTCGATTTTAGGGATTTTGATTTCAGTTTATCGATTTTAGGGTTTCATATCTGAATCTAATATGATTTTATTTTTTCCATTTTAGGGTTTTTCAGGGTTGAAGAATTGAAATACTTTGAAGAAAGAAATCTGAAGAACTGAAGAACATTGAAGGTATAATTTCTAAACTGAAGAACATTTTAGGTTTTGTCAAGGTTTGATATATTGCTTTATGTTAAGTTGTTTTAGGTATTTTGATTTATTTTAAGTTTAGGGGTTTAATTTCTATTTTTGGGTTTTAAATTATAAACTGATTTTATGGTTTTTTGATGTAATATCATTTTAGTTCATCAGAGGTTGAAGATTCATATGATAAATCATCTTTGCACAAGTACAAGGAGAGATCCATCACAGAATTAAGCAGATTGAGAAGTCGACCTGCTGGTGATAAAATATCTGAGGATGAAACTCTTGTCTCATTGAAAGAGGCCTATGTTGATCAAGAGTCT
>JAJJMB010015085.1:0-10933 GCA_023531105.1 Papaver atlanticum | reverse complement strand
AAATTTATTCTGGGCATCTGTAACACATACCAGAAATCTTCAAAGATTGTTCAGAGTTTATCGTTCTCTATACTGCTGGTCTCTCAAGATAATCTCTCATCATCTAAGACGTTAGAAATCCTAGATGATGGAAAACAATCTAAAGGAAAATTTAAAGATTCCTTTAGAGTGCATTTGGCACGGAGAAATTTAGGGCGGAGTTGGAGTTCGGGGGCATAGTTGGGGGAGGTAGTATATTTTATGAGTGTTTGGCATAGCTTTTCTACGGAGGATTTCGATTTCCCATCAACTCATTTTCCTCCGCTCAGTGGAAAAAAAGTCGACACCTAAACCATGAGATTTCCAACTCCTTCCGTTTTTTCCTCCCATTTATAAAAAAAATTTTCCATCTTTTCTCTTTCGTTTCCATCTTTTTCCATTTTTTTCTCCCCTCTGAAAATTTCTGCCTTGAGACAAACTCTCAATCTAGTTAAATCTCACTCTTTTCCCATGATTTCATGATTGATTATTGTTAAATTTCGATTGTTCTTCCTCTCACATGCTTGTATTAATCATCTTTTGATGGATATACCAAACCCTAGATATTTTCTGAACCAAATAAGTTGATTGAGTTCATGGGAAAGCAGGCAAGATGGATTTGATGGTTGAATATGGTAATATTAAAGATGAATTGAAGAAATTAGGGTTTTGAGGAATTGAATAGAAGGTGAATTTGTAGTCTAGGGTTCTGCTCATAGTGCCTGTTGATGATGATGTATAAAGCTGTTTTTAATATATTGCTGATGGAATCACATAGATTGCATAAATGGGTTTGACTGGGATTTTTTTCTTTATCTCTTGATCATACAGATTGTTTATGATGTCTTCTTTTTTTCTTCTGTTGACATTTACATGAACTGATGAGGGTATGAACAGGAGATAGTTAGAATTCCATGGAATATGTCAAACATTGAACTTGGACTGGAGAGAGTCGGAACCACCTGGAAATCAATTTCTAGGTACTTGGAATTACCTAGGTAGTTGAATTCTAGTGGTACCAAATGGACCCTTAAAAAGGTTCGTTGCAGGAAACTTGCGAATAAAAGATCAAGGATATGGATCCTTACTAGACTTCTTATTAATATTTTTAAAGAGTACTATCGAGATGGATCTATTTACAAAGATCTATTTATTGCTTTTGAAAACGTTTTTAAATCAATGGAACAACTTGTCTTGATTAAGGAAATAACATGTACTGGTAAAATTCTGATTCTGTCATTCGTGACACGCATTCGAGTTTTGGCAACGTCTCGGTCAAAATCGATAAAAAGATCTTTACATGTAGTGTTGCAAGTTCCAGCCATTGGAAAAATCCTTCTTTTAACCATAAGAAAAATGAGTCAAAAATTTCAAATAACCCTGAGTATCATCATTACTATGATTATACTTCTGGTACGTTTCACAAATATCGATTGGAGAAGGTGCATGAGGATTCCTCTGCTCATCTTGCCTCTTGGTAACAAGATTGGCATCACCCCATTTGTATATAACTTGAAGTGGGGCAAGTAACGGTCTGATTTGTTTTGTGTCTTTGTATTATGGGTTAGTTTTATTTTTGAAATTTATTTTTCCTTGAAGAAAAACTATTTCGACAGAATTTTTCTGTCCACCTGAGGTTAAATAAAGTGATGTAGTTCTACTACTATCCTTTTACTGCACTATGTTGATTTTTTTCACAGTGTGCGAACCTTGATGGTTGAACGATGTAAAAATCCCACTTTCCTTCTGTGGGTCGCGGTTCATGAACGGGTCCAATCCCATCAATGGGTATATAAGAGTTGTGGTACGCGTACCCTTCTTATTCCTTCCCTTGTTCGCGTACGTGAACTAAGTCTCTTCTAGGGTTCGCGTTTCCACTCTATTAATAATCATTCTTTGAGTCCAAAAGAGGCAAAGGGCTGTTTTGGACTATGCGGGTTTATAATTCTCAAAAGAGGGTTCATAGCCCCTTAGTACATTCAAGTAAGGTTTCATAACCTTTTACAAGTAGGGACTTAAACCCTTTTTTCATAATTTTACCTTCTATTCGATAGGGTGTTTAAGCAATGTATTGCTTTAGATATATGATATTCTAGGGGCATTCTAGTTCTTCCCCATTAGGTTTGAGCAACCTGTATGCTCCATCACCTGCCTTGGCGATGACTGTGAGTGGACCTTCCCATATGGGTGCCAATTTTCCCGACTCGCTTTGGTATGGTGGGATTTCACACCATACTTTATCGCCTGGGTTAAATTGCCTTTGGTGAACATGCTTGTTGTAATCTCGGGCTAACCTCCATTGGTAATTTTCTATCCTTTGAAGAGCTATCTCTCGGTTTTCCTCGAGATCGTCTTGCTTAGCGAGTATGATGTCCGAGGTCAAGTTATTTTCCCAAGCCTCGGTCTTAGTCGTTGGGATCATCGTTTCAGTTGGTATGATATCTTTTGTACCATATGTTAGAGAGAAGGGGGTCATCCCTGTTGCCTCTCTTCGAGTGGTTCGATAGGCCCATAGAACATTGTGTAGTTGCTCGCACCAGCTAGCCCCATTTCCATCCAACTTTTTTTTAGCATGTCGGCGATAGTCTTATTGGTGGCCTTTGCCTGGCAATTAAAGATTTATTTTTTCTGATCTTGAAGCAGTTAAAGAGAAGATCAATGTTTTTTCCTCAGAGTTGGGCCCCATTGTCTGAGACTATGGCGGATGGGATACCGAAGCGACATAAGATATATGCTCAAAGAGGAATTTAAATACATCGTGGTCTCTAATTTGCCTAAGGGTCGAGGCCTCTACCCATTTTTTGAAGTAGTCTGTGGCAACAATCAAGTATTTCCTCTGCCCTATGCCTTCTCGTAAGGGCCCTACGATGTTAACTCCCCACTTGGCGAATGACCAAGGGCTTAATACAGATTTTAAATCCATCGAAGGGGCATGCCTTCGTTTACCAAATATTTGGCGTTCTATGCATCGTTGCGCCATTTGTTTTGAGTCCTCGTTCATATGAGGCCAGAAATACCCTTGCAATCTAGCTTTGTGAGCTAGGGATCTTCCCCCGTTACGGTATCCTGCGTACCAATAATGTATTTCTTTTAATATCTCCTGACCTTCAGCAAAGGAAAGACACCTAAATAAGGGTCCCAAGTATGACTGCCTATACAGTATGCCCTCCCTAAGTTGGTAGTTGCCTGATCGTGATATCACTTTGTGTGCAAGCTTCTGGTCACTTTGGAGATCGTCGTTGGATAGATATTTCATGATCGGGGTTCTCCAATCGTCCTCGGGCAAATCTTCTTGGCTTGTGCCTATATTAAGAATTTCCATATCTCCTTCTATAGGTAAGGAGGGAAGTAGTACCCTCTCGATTCTTACGGTTGTAGCCTTTTGATCTGTCGTCATGGAGGAAAGAAAAGATAAAGCATCGGCATGTCTGTTGTTGTTCCTGCATAGGTGACGGAAAATGATGTTTGGTATCTGCCAATTATAATGTCTGGCGAGTTGCAGATATCGCTGCAGACATGCATCGGAAGCCTGATAAATTACATCTACTTGTCTTACGATAAGTTGTTAGTCACTTGTGAGTCTTACTTCATCGATACCGAGTGCTATTATTACTCGGAGAGCATGTATGACCGCCTCGTACTCGGTTATGTTATTTGTGGAGGGGAATTCTAACCTCAAGATGTAGACGATCCTTCAACATGTCGGAGTCGTGAAGACCATTCCAATGCCAGATCCTTCCGAGTTACATGACCCGTCCACAAAGACTTCCCACCGCCTTTGGGTTTCCAAGCGAAGCAGTTCAGGTGGATCTTCTAGCTCTTCGTCCATTCCAGGGATTTCATCAATCTTATCGGTATTTTCTACCGGAAATTCGGTTTAGAAGTCCGCAATGACTTGGGTTTTTATTGTAGTTTGGGCTTGATATTTTTCCCCGAACTGCTTTATTTGGGCTCCCCATTTGGAGATTCTACCTGCTCTATTGGCATGGTCTAGAACAGACTCTATTGGAGCTTTTGTAATGACTGTCAAAGTATATGCATGGAAATATGTTCGCAACTTTTGTGTAGCATAGACTAAGGACATCACGATCTTCTCGATCTTAGAGTAGTTCTTCTCTGCAGATGTTAGAGTCTTACGGATGAAGTAAATAGGTTTGTCTACTTCTTTATCTATGCGGGTTAGTATCGCACTAATCGAAGTGTTGGTCGCCAACAGGTAGATGTAAAGTTTTTCGCCTGGGTCGGGCTTCTGTAAGATTGGCAAGGTAGCCAGGTGCTCCTTGATATTTTGGAAGGCTTCTTCGCACTCGCGCTTTCTCAAAGTATTGAAGAAATCCTTACATTTGTCGGATGATCTAGCTATAAACCTTCCCAGGGTTACTAGCCGTCCATTTAATCTCTGCACGTCTTTAGCTGTTTCAGGCGAGGGCATCTCTAGTATGGCTTGCACCTTGGCCGGGTCGACCTCGATGCCTCGTTTAGTGACCAAGTATCCCAAGAATTTTCCCGAGGTTAACCCAAAAACACATTTTGCTGGGTTGATTTTCATGTTGAATTTCCTCATTTGTTCAAAAATTTCTTTGAGATCGTTAGCATGGTCTTGTGGGAGTTTTCTCTTGACGAGCATATCATCTACATATACCTTTAGGATTTTGTGTATCCAATTGTCAAACATTTTTTCCACCATTCTTTGATAAGTTGCGCCTGCGTTTTTATTCCGAATGACATCTTAGTATAACAGTATAGACCTCGGGGAGTGAAGAAGGCAATATGCTCTTGATCTTCCTTGGCGAGAGGGATTTTGTTATAACCCGAATATCCGTCCATTAGGGATAGTAATCCGTATCCATACGTTGCCTCCAAAAGCTGATCGATATTGGGGAGTGAAAAGCTTTTCTCTGGGAAGACTTTATTAAGATCGCTGAAATCGATACAGATTCGCACTCCTCCATTTTTCATTGGGACTATCACCATGTTAGATATCCATATCGGATATTGTACTTCTCGGATGACACCTGATGCCTCATTCTTCTTTAATTCGTTTTGAATTGCTTCATGATACTCTACTGCCACCTTTCGCATCTTTTTCCTCATGGGATTGTGCTTTGGATTAATTTTCAAGTGATGGAAACAGACCTCGGGATCTATCCTTTGCATGTCCTCCATGCGCCATGCAAAGACATCATAATATTCTTTTAATACTCGCACCAATTTTTCTTCTTCCTCTTTGTCGAAGAGAGTTCTGATCTTAACCATACTCGGGTTTTCGGGTATCTTGATATTCACTTCCTTTGTAGGTTCCGAGGCCAAGAAGTTTGACCTAAGCTCTCCAACGTCGGAGAGGTTCTGTAATTGCTAAAAGGGATCCATGGGTGAGTCCGAGGCTGGGCTGGCACATTTTCCGAGTGCTTAGCTTCATTTTTTTCTGCTATGTAAGCATCAATTTCTTCTTGGCTCTTGGAATTCTTAGCTCGCTTCTTCTTCGCCTTTAGGGAATTTACTCTATTCTCGCCATTCTGTATGTCTATATTATAATAGTACTTTGCCTCGCCTTAGTCTCTAATGATCTCTGCGATCCTATCGGGTGTTGGAAACCTTAGTATCTAATGATAGGTTGACGCGACTCCTTTAATCCCATGGACCCAGGATCCCCAACAATGGCCGTGTATGGTTAAAGGACGTCCAATACACGAATGTAGTTAAGGTTAGGATTTTTCCTACACGGATCTCTAGAGTTACCTCGCCCCTGGGGAGGGTTGACGAGCCATTAAAGCCAAATATATTATATGTAGATGGTATTAGGCATTGTCTCTTAGACCCATTTGTTTGAATGTTTCATAAAGTAAGATTTCAACAGAACTTCCTCCATCGATTAGTATCTTAGGCATCGCCCATGGTAGCGCCTTTGGCTTTTCTCTCTCGTCTTCGTGCTCAGGGAGCACGATAGCCATCGTGACCATTAACGGATCGTTGTGGTTCCGTCCTCTATCAGGTGCTTCAGAGGATGAAAAGTTGATAGGCTGTTTCATCCACTCCTCCATGGGAGGTTCCTTTGCCATACTGAAAACTTCGTCACCTTCGAAGTTTCGCTCGTGAATTCATCCTGTGATATTTCCTTCGGGTGTGGGGGCGATGATAACCGAGTGCGATATCGTATTTCATCCTAAATACTGTGCCTCGCGAGGGATTTCCATACGATGTACAGGTGATCTTGCAACTGGTTGGATCGCTGGTTGCTCAATGTATTCCTGGAGTTTACCGTCATCAATCATGTCTTGCGACATTTTCTTCAGAACTCTGCACGAGTCTGTTGGGTGGCTATAGAACTGGTGGAATTCACAGAAATCTGTCCTGTTCTTAGCACGCTCGGGCTGCTGTCCTCTGTTCCATGGGAAGGTGATCTTACATTTACCGCCGATCTTCTTGAAGATCTCAGATATAGGGGTGTTTAGCTTCATGTAGACCGGGTCCGAAAATTTTCCCTTCTTTTGTTGGGATTGGTCTCGCCCTTTCCATCCTCCACTCCGATGTTTATCGAACTGTGTGGGTCTGTTGTTGTGTCATCCTGCTCCTCGGACTTGTATCTGAGGGTTCTACGGCTATACCACATTTTCTCCTCTACTGTTTCCTATGACCAATTTGTCATAGGTCCCATCTTGGAGATCTTCAAGGGCTATGTAGTCCTCTTGAATTTCTCTCAATTTCCCTAGGCATGGTGGCATAGTGTCATACATGCGGACGAATATAAGATCTGTTTTGCTGAGGCTGTTTTTGAAGCACAAGATCGCATAGGCCTCTGGGACCCTTCCGATTTGGGCATATAATTTTCTCCACCGAGTTATAAGAGAAAGGGGCGACTCGTTTGGTCCTCTAGCTAATTGGAACAACATGTCGATCTCTGGCTTGACTCGGCTATTATGCATGTATGCTTCCAAGAATAACTCGGATAGGTGTGCGAATGACTTAACCGATTCTTTCGGCAGGTTATTGAACCACATTAGGGCCTCGTCTTTTAGACTGGATGGAAAGAATTTAAACATCACTACATCGTAGTGACTCCATTGTGTCAATGTCATGCGGTAAGACCTGAGATGTTCGATTGCATCGCCGGTCCCGCTGAATGGGGTTGCGAACGTCGGGAGTGAGCATTTCCGTGGAAATGGTTGAGCCAATAGACTCTCCGATAGGGGAGATTGCCCAGCCTCTTGCATTACTTCTGTTAGCTTTTGGCTTCCTTATCTTCTCTACACAACGCTTCGAGTTGGCAGGGTCGTACTTGTAATTGATCGTCAATGTGCCTTGTTTTGGCCTTCTTCCTTTGCCCTTGCGCTCTTTCGGGAGAGAAAGAAGCTTCTGGGCGGCGATACCTTGATCGCCCTGGGTCTTTGTCCGATTGTTCGACATATGACACTATCTTTGAACGAGTTGACTTTGAAGTTTCTCCTCGTTTAGGGTTTGTAGCTGCGGGGTTCTCGGCCACGCAGTTGGTTTTAGTTTCGTCTTCTTTCTTATTTTCTCGTTTATGCTTGGGATTGACATCAGACGATCCCTCGGACGGACTGTCCTCATTGTTTAGAACTCCTCTACTTCCCTTAGGAAAATGATCCTATGTCTCCTCACTTGAGGTATCAGGGATGAGGACTCGCTCATCGACTTGATAGTTTTCAAAAGGATTCCCCTCCTCGGGGGTTTCCTCCATGATAGTGAGTGGCACTTTTTTCTTTGCTTTGCGTTTTAGCTTACGATTTCTCCTATTGAGCCTCCTGTTACGCCATTCAAGTTTTTTCATTCTTTCCTTCTGCGCCTTTTGCGCTTTCATAATGGCTGCAATAGTTGCAGTGGTGTCACCGAGGTTTTAAGGATCATCCTTCTCTGCCCCGTTGTTCACCATTTTCCTTGGCAAATGATTCAACCCTCCTGGTTGAGTTAAGTGAATGTCGCCCTGTCCTTCGAAGAGATTTCCCTCTTCGTCAGAGATAGAGTTTTCTTTCAACCCTTCCCGATATTGGTTATCAGGCTTCCCCTATCCTGGGAGTACACCGTTGTGCATAGCCTCTCCTGGCTCCATCTCGTCTAGTCCTTCGGGGTTGGGCTCCGCCAGTTTCACCTTGGCTCGTGCGAGCAGATCATCTCGTCACCATCGCCTTACCTGCGATATATGCAATAATGCTTAACTTGTCTTTTCTTTCAGAAAAGTGGGACCCTAAATTTCCATGTCATGTGCAATTACTAAGTCATAGCTCAGACTAGACAGTTTTAGTACACGAAGACTTTTTAGTAAATTTTGGAGACATGCGATGATGTCAAAACATTCCCCACTTGCATAAAGTTTTAGTGATGGAAAAAGGTGTTTTGTTTGTCTCTCTTTTCGAGTAAACTACCTCCTTCCACACGTCATACCTCTAATGGGATAAAACCAAGTTATGACGATTGAGTACGTTTTCCCATTTTAGGAAATATTTCTCAACATCTTTGAACTTTTTGGTTTGAACAAACTTTGAGTTTGATGATTGATTATGTACTCATTAACCTTTCCCCTTAACTTAGAGTAAGATTTCTAAGAAGAAGATTTTGGATTATCTTTAGTTCCTTAAAATACGAAGAACATCATGAATAACTCGTCTTTTCAACTTTCATAGGATGATATTCTCTCTATGAAGTTTACTGACTTAAACTTCTTCCAAGCTCTTTCAGGGAGGAGATCGCGTTAGTGTTGTTTTGGAGTGATTTAGACTTTGTTTTCACTCCGTTCTTCAACTCTCTTGAGCATCTTAAGGAAGGTATATGAAATCTTAAAAGAACGAAAATCTTAAGAAAAATCGATAAAAAGGTGTAGATCTGGTGTTTCTGAGGCTCTTCAGGACTTCACTGATCGCACAGATCGTGTTGCGTCCGAGGCCTACTCATGAGTTTCGCAGAATTCTACACAGTGGTATGAAAACCACTTCTTTTTGAGAGATTATGAAAAAACTATAGAGTTGTTACTAGGGAGGTAGATTAGATCTTCATTCCTCCTTGTTTCTAGCGCCAAAATGTAACTGCATCTTTTCTGATGGATACACCCAAGTAGATCTAAAGGCTATAAAACTACTATCATTCAAGATTCAAAGATAAACAAGATGTAAAGAACATAAAAGTAAAGATTGACACAAGCATATAACGTGGTTCGGCCATGAAGACCTACATCCACGGGAAAGAAGTTATTTTCTTTATTGATTAAGGTCTTACCCTTGAAAGAGTTACAAATATCACTTAGACTTCTCACTCTTTCTTTCTCTAAGTCTCTCTAGAATTCTCTGTAGAAAGACCATCTAAGATTACATGCTCATCTCCTTCTACATGGACTGGTATTTATAGACAAATCAGACTCGTGAAGGTATGGCCTGATATCGCCGAGTTGATGGAGCTATCGTACATCTTCTCATTACTTCGGACAAGTTCTATACTATCCCTCGTGATGACCTACTCGGTTCTCCTTCCGAGTTATCTCGCTTTGTGCATCATCGTGTTGCACCTCCTTGGGGAACCTCGTGCTGCACCATCCTCGGGTTATAGTATAGATCGTCTTAGCCTTCCGATGCGATGTAGATTCACCCATGCCTCGTCTAATCCTTCATTAAATGCATTCATTCTTTTTAGACTTGACCGTCTGAGTTGATTAGACCACTCCTCACATGCGTCATTTATGTAGCGTTGTAGCAGGCATCTCGATTCAGACGAAATCATCTTTTCGAGTATGATTCGATACTTCTATCTCATCACCTTATCATGAAACCATCCCTTGAGATGTTGACACGTGGCGATCGGGTATTTACCCTCACAGTTTTCATCCTTACTAGTATTTTGAAAAGCTCTCATTTTTCTCTCATCCCAAAGACACCATAAAATCGCAGCTAGAAGAACTTCTAGAACCATTGATTTCCTGGCAGAATTAGCACGAAAAGGCCAAGAACTAATAAGAGTTAACAAGTTCGGTGGAGTTACCCATTTCAGCGACCACTCCTTATGAAAAAAATACCAAACCGCCCACTCTACCTTGCAATGAGTGAGAAGATGATTAGCGGACTCCCCATCTTGTACACACAGATAACAATGATATATCCCCTCTTCATGCCATAGGTCTTGCATAGAAATTTTTTCATAACCTGCAGCCCACATAAAAACACTTACTTTTGTTGGCCAGTTACTCGACCAAATCCTCCTTTTAGCGATAAAACTTGGAGGACGAGGAGCTGTTTTGCAACCCGATTGTAACACGACTTCACTGAAAAGATTCCATTAGCTTTTTCACCCAACCAAATTCTCTTATCCAAATCCATGGTACTGTTGTTAGATTGAAAGTTGTCAAGTAAAAGGAGTAAAGAAGTTAATTTTGTAATGAACCCCATCGTAAACTCTTCTTACCGACATAATTAAAGTTAGAAACTATTTTGGAACGGTTAAAAAATTGGCAAACAAGAAATAACATGTCCACACCACCTAATAAGAAACGACCCGAACCTGGAATCAAAAGACAATCACAAGTATGGATCACCACAGCAGGTTCGAAAGTGAAAGTGAAAATTTGAGGACAATAAGGCCATCCTATTTGAAGGAGATTCCTCGTGGACAAATTGAATTTGATCAAATATTTTGTCTTTTTTCTATATTTTCTTTTTATCTTGGTACAATCTCTAGCGAACTGGTACCAAATCCCTTATCCTTTCCTTTTCTCTGATCTTTATCTTTTATCTTTTTTCTCCCCAATTGGTTGAAAATAAGACATGTAGGCGCTAGAAAACGTGCCCATACCAACTTGCTTTGTGGTGGTAGCTGGTGGTGACTGTTTTCATAATTGAGATCATCCGATATCACTAACTACTCGATACTTCACCCAGAAAAACAAAAAAATTAATGGAAATTTTAGGTGCAGGGG
>JAJJMB010015077.1:0-16631 GCA_023531105.1 Papaver atlanticum | reverse complement strand
CCTACAAAGACATAAAATAACAAAATAAATACAAAATCGAACACTAAAAATATATACAATTGAGACATATTAGACACAATAATGCGTCTATCAAATACCCCCAAACTTATTATTTGCTAGTCCCGAGCAAATTTAATCTACAAAATAAAATCCTAACTCACTGTCGCAAGCATCGTCGATTGCACTTAACATGTGCAACAAGCCTTTAAACCCCTAGGTGGCCCTAGTGGCCGAGTTCTAGTCTCGGGAGGGTTTACCAGAGGTGTACCCACAAAACCTTTACTCCAGACCCTAGCTATCTACGCAGAACCTTGGAATGCACTAAAGAACCTCCTTGGTTGGCATACTTATTGATTACGGGAGGAAGTACCCTGATGCGAAATTCCAATTGTTGTATACGAGTTTGCACTCAAGCATACTAAAATTCATATATAAGTGGAAGATCTCTACTCAGATAGTTTCACTATGGACATCAATATCCGGAGTCAACAAATCACATGGATAGATTAAGAGATGGATATAGAAAAACATAGATGGTTTTGATGTTGACTAGGTGAACGGTGTTTCTTATATCTGTCTGAAGGCCTCTTCCAAGATGAACCTATCCTAATGGACTGAGATACTGGTCTGACTAATATCAACACAACTGGCATATACAAGGGGACCAGTGGTCAATAATCCTAATTCTAGATCTACTCGTCTGGCATATACAAGGGAACCAGCGGTTGATTTATTGAACACACATTATTTATTTATTTAGAACTAACAACATGATTAGATCTTGTGGATCCAAGCGCATGCTTCTTGTCAGCAGATTACATGGTAATTCCCGTGGATCCTGCATTCCACGCTTGTTTAGGCGACGGAGACAGGGAGAACACACACATATTGCTATCCAGGTGTTAAAATTTATTCCAATTGGTCTGATTGGTCTGGGTTTTTTTTTTTTTTTTTTTTTTTTTTTTTTTTTTTTTTTTTTTTAGTATCTCAATCACTCTATTACACCCTAGCAGTGGTAACAACTTGAATCGTGAGCCCCACCTAATCACTTAGAGAAACATATTTTAAAAAGAAAAAAAACAGAAGTGAAAAGGACTCAACGAGATATGGCGAAACTATCATGTTATTTCTAACACCTGAGCTCTGTGCTTTTACGAATAGACTCTTATAGATGTTTCCATCTACTCAGATTGGTTCCTCAACTCCTAAAACCAAAATGCTTCCATCCACTTAGATTGGTTAGTGCCATCCTTAATAGGCATAAATTTCTAGGCTCTGGAGTTTATTTATTGCAACTAAAAAGTTTTTCCCATACCCCCAAACTTAAATCTAACATTGTCCTCAATGTTCTAAAGATGAAATTAAAAGCATGAACAAGGAGAAACTGTTACCATTTGAAGCAAAAGAGTTAAGGAAAGATATTACCGTGTTGCATGAGAATGGGTTACCTCCCAAGAAGTGCTAAGTTTAAAGTCTTCATCCAGACTAAGAAAGGATTAGTCACCTCGAATCGTATAACAGTAGTCGGAATAACTGTGGGTCTTCAAAACCAAATTGAGATGACCATAGGAAACAACAATAAGCCAAGAAAGTGAACAAGTATCGCATGACCTTACCTAGTTTCCTGATAACTATCGCTAACTGTGGTTCAGGTTCAGGTTCTATGAAAGGGTCTAGATAAATTATTTTCATTGGCTGCATTTCCTCATAGGTGGGATCTGAATCATTAGGTCCTAAAGTCTGGAAAAACTCAAATAGGAACTTAGAAGCACACAATAATAACCTAAATAACTGAGGATCCGCTAAGTCAATCAGATTTGACTTACATAATTGACCACAATGAAAGTAGTGGTCATTCTTAAGTAAATGTGTCGATTCTATTCACCTAAAGTACTTAGGCTTAGTCTCAGAACTTGATAAGTGACACATTCGAAATATAAACGTTCCCACAGTTGGAAGAAAACTATTTGGTGGGAAAATAAAATCAATCTGGGTATCATAGCCTGGGCAAACCACATCAACCATAGGATGGGTTTCTAACGACTGAACTTCTTCCTGGACATCATTAGGTTCGGGAAAACGAGTATGAAGGTAATCTTGTAAAATGGTCGAGGCATAGATATCAAGTCCTAAGTGAGGGGACTTTCTGAGAGTTAAAGGTAAGGACTAGGAAAGTGATAATCACCCCCAAACTTAGAGTTTTCAGTGTCTCTAGGTAGACTAGTCACAATCTCCCTAATTTCTAGATCATCAGATTCTTTGAAATGGTCAATTGATTCTTCTAAGTTATTATCAGGTAGTGCATCTTTACTCATCTCTACGGGTCTATCTTCTTCGTCTAATACTATTGTTTCTAAGTTGCTAGACTCTAAAACAACATTTTCAGAATAAACCCATTCCTCTAAACCACTATCGGCTTCGTAATCAAAAGGAAAAACTACATTGTCTAAAACGGTGGTATCCCTAATCAAATCCTCGTCCTTTTGAATAGGTGAATAATCATAAAAATTATTTGGATTTGAACTAGAAATAATATAATCATTACAAAGTTCAATTGGATTAATAGTTTCCTGATCACTATGCCTACATATTTCAGATTCTTCATTATTACTATCCTCATCATCATAATAGTACGAAGATGATTGAACCTTATCTAAATAATTAGTGTCTTTTATTCTAACCTTGTCCTCTAAATTAGGCAAATATTCACCATTGATATCAAGAGTAGAATCGGAAACACTATTTTGAATAATTAGATCTTTTAGAGAAGTTCTTTTCTGGGTCTCTAACAAAAGCTTCTGGGCCGACTCACATGATTTCCTGACATAATCTAGGAAAGAAGGTAAAGGAAGTTCACTCGTTGCACTCTCGTCCATAACTAAGTTATTCATTTCTGCAAACTTACGTGCTGTCTCAGCTAACTTACGTGTCGACTCTAGTAAAGACAAATTATTAGATTTAATCTCGTAAGACCAATTCGTGTGTGGATAGTACTCGGGCTCACCATGGGATGAACCATAACCTTTAAAAGATTGGCGTTCCCAACTACTATTCCCACCATGGTCATAAAAATGATGATGTCCATAATCAAATTCAGGTCGATACTCATTGTATTGGCTTCTATCATACCAGTTCGACATTCTTAATTGCAAGGGAATTCTACATAATCACAAGCAAGGCTGACTCGACCAAATCAAACCTATAAAATCTAGCAAACAACAAGCATGATGGCTCCCTTAGATTGTTTCTAGACCAGCTTCTATTCCTCCAAAAGGCAACTAGGTATCGTTTTAGCAAACCTCTCTAGATCGATCCGAATAAAGTGAGTCGAAGAGAAGTAGGGGAATCTCAGAGGAGCTTTGATACCCCCACCTCTTTGGCAACGTTTCCCGTTAAGGCGGCTCTAGTCGACCCACAGTAATCTTCCTGAACTTTTGAGTTAAGCTAATAAGATACCCAATACTTCCCTTTGAATGACTTTCCTACAAGCTCGTTACCCTATCGGTCTCGTTCTAATCAGTATTTTAAGCTTGGGTTCGCGTAGGTTATGTGTTCCTAAGGCGGGCAAGAAGAGAACGGTGATGAAATCCGAACCCTTATCTTGTATGGCCTAGCCTTGCCCTTTACTAAGAAATTAAAGTCCGTATTCAAAACCTCAACATATATGCACCTTAAGGAAGACAGTAAACCCGCTGACAGGGGATTCGCGGGTGTGTAGAAGCTTACCTCCCGTACCAGACGGGCGATGAAACGGTTGTAGTCGACTCGGGCAACGACTCCTATGTCATGTACGAACCCGAGGGGCCGAGACGATATCGTAATCGTCGTCCTTCCCTGCAAACAGTTTATATTTATAAAAAAAAATGTACCCTTCCGTAGGGTTTAAAAATAATAAAAGTCCAATGTTTAATGTTCCAAAAATAAAAATAAAATACAAAAATAAAGTCCTATTTACAGTTTCTAAAAATAAAATCTAAAAAATAAAAATAAAATAAAATCTAATTAATTAAAAAAATAAATAAAAATATCTTCGTCTTTTCTCCGTTCTTTTCGCTTTGTCTAGCTTTTAATCCCCCAGGTCTTTCGTCTCCAATTCCTCTTTGATTCAAAACCTGCAACAAAAAGAAAAATACCCAAGAAACGTAAAAAAGAACAAAAGAATAAAAATCTAAAAACTCTAAATCTAAAAACAAATCCGCGTCGGCGGCGCGAAAAATTGATGTAATTTTAGATAGTGGTAAGAAATGAGGTTGTCGTTCACTCGGATTTGTAGAGATTAAAGTTTATAAAAATACTAAATAAATATATACAAAGATATTTAACAATGGGCGAGAGGTACTGGGACTAAGGATTTAGCCAATCTTTTATAATATAAGGTTCACTTATTTATTCTCAACAATTTTAGCTCAAAAAATATAAACATGGACTCTATTTTTGCCAAGGTAGATTCTCAAAACATTGATTGTAAATGTTAAGCATGGGACATCAAATCACCTAAGCTAAGCATGACCCATCTAATCAAATAACAACCAATTTAATCAAATCGTATTTCAATTAATTTTAGTGCAAAAGTTATAAAAAAGAATAAAACAAATTTACCCATGTATGAAGTTCGGCCTCCTCCGTCGTCCCAGTGTTGGGGTTTAACTCATCATGTCGAAAACACACTCAAAATATGTATTCATGGCTCAAAAAGTGTTTACAAGAAGAGAAAATAATGAAACAGGAAATTTGCAACAGCACAGGTGCGTTACAGACCGACTGTTTCAACTCTCAACTGTTATGATGAAGATAATCGTTACAAATCTGAAGGTAAATGTTGCAGAAGAGGATGAAGAAACTGTTACAATGAAAATAAATGTTGCAAACCAGTTGAAGAAACTGTTACAACGAAGATAAATGTTGCAAACCAGTTGAATAAACTGTTACAACCAGTTGAAGAAACCGTCGTTGTTTCCCAGTTCTTCACGAGCAGCAGCAGCAACAACAACAGAGTTCTGAAAACTCTTGATTCACGCCTCCTGAGCTCTCCTCTCGACCCCCAAACTCTCGACACCCCTTCTATATGACCTGGGTAATCTATTTATATCCGAAAGATGCATCGAATCTCCTCCTTAACTTCAAAAAATCTTCTCTTTATTATTTTTATTCTCACGGCAATAATTTCCATTTTTTGATCTTCCACGCGCATGCAGCTGTATTTATTTCATTCTATACCTTCTTCACGCTCCAGGATATCTATTGAGTCTTCCAAACACGTGCAGTACACGTTTAAATTTCTCACAACTCGTGCAAGCTCATGTTTTTCCTCCAACTCCCTGTTTGGATTAAAACAAGTTATACAACCAAATTTGATCGATAAAATCACCCATACTAGCTTTCTATAGTCATATCACGTCTACCCACTAAGTTTCAGGGATTAAATCTCACTAAATCACGTTCAAACATCCGATTGAAATTCTGCCAGTGAAAGGGAATATTTTCCCGCCAAAAATATTTTTGTTTGAATTTGAGAAGAACATGTCCTCCCCCTAATCCTGCACGGGTGTCCCTTTAGCACTTGTCTTATGGGGTGCAAATAGTAATTTTTGGGCGTAGATAATAATTTTTCCGGGGTTCCTCCGACACATTTTTGGGGTGCTTCCGGTGCATTTCTGGGGTGCCTTTAGTACTCTATCCTGGGGTGTAAAACACCACTTTTCGAGCCAATTTCGCCGCAAGAGCTTATTTCTCTAAAAATACCTACAAAGACATATAATAACAAAATAAATACAAAATCGAACACTAAAAATATATACAATTGAGACATATTAGACACAATAATGCGTCTATCATGTACTTGATATCCTCTCCTTTTCAATTTCACGTACTCCTTACGTCCCAATTTAGTTGAAGGTTTAAACATTTTCGTACATATTATTTCAGTTTTTAATATTCATCTCCAAGTCTTATTATTTACTAGATTTGTGACAGTGCTACGCACCGGGCGATGTATTTTTGATTTGTTGTGGCGGGGAAAATATATTAAATAGGTGGAAATTATGTGCAGATTTTATTTATTTATTCCTTTTAACTTGGTGCGCGCAGGGCTTCGCCCTGCCCCGTGGTAATGCATTTTGATTTTGTGTGCGCGTGGGCTTTGCCCCGCCCCGTGGCGATGTATTTTTGATTTTGTGTGGCGGGACAAATACATTAAATAGGTGGAGAATATGTGCAGATTTTATTTATTTTATTTCGTTTATTTTCGCAGTAAATATGTGGATTCCCCCCCCCCCCCCCCCCCCTTTATATATTGGTTTGGAAAAAAAAGTCATAATATAGTAGTTACTCGATTTCCAAATTGAATTTGAACTTCTATAAAATTCCAAACACTGTAAGTTAGGTTTTCCTTTTAAGTTTGTAATTTTTAAACCAATCATAGGTTCCAAGTGTCCTCCCCTAAATATTGTCATGTCATGAATTCCAAATTGAATTTGGTTTCCTTTTTTTAATATTTTTCCTATTCTTTTTAAATCAATCATATGTGGGAGCTGTATTTGTCTAGGCCTTTAAGTCTTTAGATTTACTACTCTTATGACAACTGATTATTGTGAGAATTAAAAAAAATATGACAATTGATTATCGTGAGAAATAAAAAAGATAAAAATCTCACCGTTGTATCGAACTATTTACCACCAATTATAAAACAGTTTTTTCTTTGGATAAAGAAGACCCGTACATGGTAGAGATTGCAAGACCCAGGAGAGGGAGTGAGTAGTACATAGTGAATAATCAGTATGGAAGTTTGAAGATAATAGAAACTGGTTCTGCGCAACAAAATTATCCAACATAAATGGTTTTTACATCAACATTCTCTTGGCCAAACCAAACCCAAAATTTGATCCAATCTCTATCTTCATCCCTGTTGGTCCTAATTTTGAAGGATGGTTTGCAATCTCTTCTTCTCTAGAATCTATCATTTCCTACTCCTCTTCCCCCATGAAATTTTCAGTAATACCACAAAAACAACCTACAACCTTTGTGCAACCAAATCCTGCAACCCATTTTCAATCCAGGCCAGTTACAACACAAAAACCAACAAAAACATATGCCCAGACTGTCAGTCATAATAACCATGACAATCACTCATATACTGGTAAATTCCCATTTCTTTGTGATAGTTTTGCTGCCCCTGTCACCTGTTCTTCCAAGATTTCAAAATATGGAACCCATATAAACATCTTGCGCAACAACCAACAGTTGGGTAACTGGGAAGATGCTTTCATAATATCAGCTCCAATTCCAATCCATTCCTGGCAGTGCATCGGTTCTGATTTGTGTCTTATGTTGCAAATTGAGGCGCAATTTTCAATATATCCAATCAACTCTACTCAGGCCATTTTTCATGCAGATGCTGCACTCTCAAATGCTAATCTGGAATTCAAGTTCACTTCCAATAATTTGGTCTGCTCAGTTTTTAAATGGCATAATAGGGTTTGGAGTTCTACATTCTCACATCAGTATGATTTTCATATTGAATTTTATGGAGTACCATATCAGTTTTGGTCCTTAGAGGTAATTCATGCACTGGGCAATGCTTGTGGTAATATCCTTTTAGTGGATTCAGCAACTCTAAAGCTACAAAATTTAAGGGCCATTCGTATGAAGGTCAGAAACATCAATGGCATCAACTCCATACCTAGAATTGTCAGAATTTTTACTGGAAAGCAAATGTTTATCGCCCATGTTGCAATTGCCGGACAGACATTACCATCTGAACAGAATATTGTTATCTCTCTACCGGATAATTTGAATCATTCCGAGTCAAGAGAGAAACGTTCTTCAATGATGGCGGATATTATGGAGGTGAATAGAAGAAAACATAGGAAATTTCTGCCACATTATAGGGAGGTTTTTAATCCTGGCAAGAATACAGCTCAACATGCGCCTAAAATTGCTACTTCATCTTTAACTGAAGATATTTCTATAGAAGGTAACTCCAGTATTATCATATCGTCTAAATGTTCTAGACGACCAGGTCATCACGGATCTAAAAGAAGTAGAGTAAGGCGCAAGAAAAAGCACAATAAAGTCACGCAGATTTGGAGGAAAATATCTACCGTGGATCTTTCATATGACCTGGCAGATGACATGGACATTGATGTGGAGGTACCCATCGCATCTCTATCTTTCAAAATATCCCTTGAAACTGATCTGCTTGAATCCGTTCCATCACTCTAACCACCCATCCCTTCACCAATTCAGTCACTTGTACCCATCCCTTCTTGCACCACAATACAAAATTCTCCTACCACTTTCATTCCCTCCAACATACCTAACCTATCAACCTTTTTTCACCATCTCCACAACACCAGTTCCATCACTCCAATCATTCGTCCCAATTCCCATATACAACAACCCCTCATTCCACCAGCAAAGCCATCAATGGTGATTGAGTTTTCGAGTAGATTGATAAATTTTAATCAACCTCATAGATTTATTATTCCATACTGGGTTTTTAATGAAGTGAACCATCTCTTCAATCTTGGTGTACACCTAGGATTAGGTTTCAACGCAATGCCAAATCACTCAAAAAAGTTCCTACTCACCTCTGTCTCCTCTGCAGGTCCAGTTTTGAAACCTATACCCATCCTGCCAACAAAAATTCTCCCTGAAGAAGATTTTGCAGTACAAAATACTCTCCAAATTGCTGGAATAGAAGGTATCACTACTCATGAACATAAGAAAAGGTCTGTACCTATGTTGAGCTTAGAAGATTATTTTATGATCTCCATTGAAGAAAATATTCTCTCAGATTCATCATCATCGAGTTCTCCACTTTACCCACCTGGTTTTGAGCCATATATAAGTGAATTATCGGAGGAAGTAGACTCAACCTGTCAAGATACAGCAACATCTCAGCAGGTTGTGTCAAAAAAGCTAAAAACTGAATGGAAAAGGCTTGGAGTGACTGTAACAGATATACACTCACCAACAGCTAAAAGAGCAGTCAAAACAAGGGGACAATATGGTTCTTCATGAATCTTTCAATCCTAAACTGGAATGTGAGAGGACTTAATTCCTCCATTAGAAGAACAGTTGTCCACAAAATGATTCAGTTAATGAGACCTCCAATAATTATGCTCCAAGAGACAAAGATGACGCAATGCACTCAATATGACATCAACCAAATCTGTGGTTACACAAATGTGGGTTGGACTTTTCAACAATCTCTTGGCAGTTCAGGCGGTATGTTAATTCTGTGGGATAAAGATATTATTGAGGTAGATGACTCTCTTGTGGGGGAATTTACCTTATCTGTATCATGTACCAATAAGTAAGACAACTTTAAGTGGATGCTGACAAATGTGTATGGACCAAATAATCCAGTTGAGAGGAAAGAATTTTGGGTGGAGTTGGACACTGCTTGCAGATTATGGGACCTACCTTGGTGCATTGGGGGTGATTTCAACACAATCAAGAAATGTGATAAGAAAAAAAATTGCACCAAGATAACAAGAAGCATGACTCAGTTTAATAAGTTCATTGAGTAGCATGATATTATTGATCTTCCACTTAAAGGCGCAAGATACACTTGGTCCAATGGACAAACAAATCCTGTGATGTGTAGACTCGACAGATTCCTAATCTCTCATTCCTTTGAAATCCATTTCCCCTTCCTTTCCCAACTTGCAAAAGCCAGACCTACCTCTGACCATATTCCCATCTTACTTGATTTTTATGATCCTAGTTGGGGCCCTAGTCCTTTTAGGTTTGAAGTAATGTGGTTTTTGGAGACTGGTTTTTTACAGTTATTAGAAGAATGATGGCTTTCTTTTGATTTTGCAGGTACACCAAGCACTATCCTTTGGCTCAAGTTAAAAGATCTCAAGGAAAAGTTAAGGGTATGGAACAAGGAGATTTTTAAACACACCAACACCAGGCTAAATGAGATCCTTTCATAAATCCATTCTCTTGACTGCATTGCTGAGGAGAACATTTTATCTGAAGAGGAGATTAACAATATGCTCTCTTTAAAGTCTGAGTTTGAAAAGACAACTCAAATGGAGGAAGTTTCATGGAAGATTAAGTCAAAGACACAGTGGCTTCAGGAAGGAGATAGGAATACTTCATTCTTTATGAGTAAAGCATCTGCTAGGAGAAGACATAACAGAATCAAACATCTGTACATTAAAGGGGAGTTGGTGGAAGATAAAAAGATTCTTCAAGATCCTATTGTGGAGTATTACAGCACTTTATTCACATAGGAGGAGGTAATAAGACCAGCTTTTGAAGATATTGTTTTTGACAAGATAAATAATCAAGAATGCGATATCCTAGAAGCTAATTTCTCTGAAGAGGAAGTTGTAAATGCTATCAAGGACTTGGGGAGTGACAAAGCACCTGGACCAGATGGTTTCCCTATATCTTTTTTAGCAAGTGTTGGAGTTTTCTTAAAACTGATTTAATGAATACTGTGAATGAGTTTTGTTCTACAGGTAAAATCAATAGCAAACACAATTCTACTTTCATTACCTTGGTGCCTAAGAAAGATTATGTGGAAACTATCAAAGACTGCAGACCAATCAGTTTGTTAACAAGTGTGTACAAAATCATTTCCAAGGTTCTAGCCACAAGACTCAAGCTAGTAATGGACAAGCTGATTTCTCCAGTGCAATGTGCCTATATTGAAGGAAGACAAATAATTGATGGCACTTTGATAGCTAATGAGCTTGTGGACTCAAGACTTAGATCTGGCAAGGCTAGTATTATCTGCAAGATAGATCTTGAAAAGGCTTTTGATAGGATTAACTGGAAGTATTTGGAGTTTGTTCTTGATCAAATGGGCTTTGGCAGGAAGTTCTTCAATTGGTTAAGGTTCTGTTACTCAACTTCATCTTTTTCTGTGTTAATTAATGGCTCTTCTTTTGGATACTTCACTAGCTCAAGGGGTGTTAGACAAGGCTGTCCTGTCTCTCCTCTTCTTTTTAATATTGCCATGGAGGGCTTTTCTAGGTATATGGACAGAGCTGCTCATTTAGGACTATTCAGTGGCTTTGCTATCTCTCCTTCTAGCATCACTGTGAACCACTTGCACTATGCTGATGATACCATTTTCTTCATTGATCATAGCAAAGAGGAATTGCATAACTTATTCTCTACTCTCAAATGTTTTGAATTCATTGCTGGTTTAAAGGTTAACACCTCTAAGACTAGACTCATAGCAATTGGAGATGTTCCATAGATTGCAGTTTGGGCTTCTGAATTTGGATGTACCACAGACAATATTCCTTTCATGTATCTTGGCATGCCTTTGGGAGCTAAGCCTACTTCTAAGCATATTTGGGATCCTATTATTGAAAAGTTTGAGGAGAGACTTTCACTTTGGAGACAAATTTCACTTTGAAAAGGAGGTAAACTTGCTTTCCTAAAATGCATTCTCAGTTCACTACCCATTTATTACTTTTCATTGTTTAGAGCTCCGGCTTCAGTCATAAAGATTTTAGAGAAGAATATGAGGAATTTTCTATGGGAACACAAGCCAGGTTCAACTATATCTCATCTTGTTAACTGGAGTCTTGTTAATGCTACAAAAGAAAGAGGTGGTCTGGGTGTGTGTAATTTGAAATTGATGAACCTTTCTTTGCTTGCCAAATGGTGTTGGAGATTTGGCCAAGAAAAGAACAGGCTTTGGCATAAGATAATTGTGGATAAACATGGTGATGGTTTCTCTTGTTGGGTTCCTGAAAAGATAAATTCTTCATATGGTGTTTCATGTTGGAGAACTATTGCTGACATTGCTCATCTTGTGAGCAGCAATTCCACTTTGATCATTCACTCTGGCAGGGAGATTTCTTTCTGGATTGATACTTGGTGTGGTAATACTTCTCTGGCTTCTTCATTCCCTTCTTTGTTTAAATTAGCTAGTATTAAAGGGTCAAGTTTAGCAGAGATGATTTCAGCAGATGGGAACTGGATATTTAACTTTAAAAGGCATCTGACTGGTCTAGAAGTAAATGCTTTTGCTGAGTTAATGGTGAGAATCGGTAGCATTCCTCCGGCACTTGATAATCTTCCTGATACTAGAAGGTGGTCCTTGCACAGTTCCGGAAACTACAGTGTTAAATCTTTATACACGAAGTTGGTTGAAAATTTTGGGATTCAAGACTTTCCTCATGCTTTTGTTTGGAAGAAAGCTATTCCTCCAAAAGTTAACTTTCTTATCTGGTGCCTACTGCATGAAAAGCTTAACACTATTGATATCTTGAACATCCAAGGAATTGATATTTATAACTCCTGCGTGCTCTGTGGTGATGATACAGAATCTCAGGATCATATCTTTCTTCATTGTAAGATTGCGCACAAGCTCTGGTCTATGGCTTTACCTAGCTGCTATTGGGCCTGGGTTGTGCCCAGGAGTTTTGGAATGCTAGCTCTTACCTGGCATCATGTTTATTTCTCGCACACAGGGAACTTCATATGGAGTCTCATCCCAGCTGCTGTCGTGCACACTATTTGGATGGAAAGGAACAGACGTACTTTTGAACCTAACCACAATTTCAAGACGGAAACTGATCTAGGCATAGAGATGAAATCTCTTGTTTTAGCTTGGGCAAGTGCAGCTGGTAGAACAGCTCATTTGAACCTCTCTAGCACTGTTCTCAATAACTGGGATGCTCTTTTTGCTTAATTTTTGATGTTTTTTCCTTTTCTTTTTCTCTACCACTGGTAGATGCTCTGTAATTTCTACTTCTTCTATATAATCTTCTCTTTTGATCAAAAATAAATAAAAATAGTACGTAGTGAAGGTTGTCCAATCGGGCCAGAATCATGCTAGGCTTATTTGAGCTAGTTGGGGAAGCACCTTAGGGAGACCATTGAAGCGATCAACCAACTCCAGCACCGTGCATCATGCATATACTCGGTACGTGGAAGCTTCCTCTTTCATTCAGTACTCCACGTAGGGGTTCTACAGGAGGTGGAGATCGAAGAATCTCGTGCACATGCTCTAGTACGGATAGTGCTAAGGTTTTCTTTTCTGAAACACGCTCGGAATGGTAGGACCTAGCTTAGGTATTGCCACTCCCATGTCGCACAGCAATTCTTAGAAAGGGAATGCTCATAAAGCACCCAGATTAAGATTGTGATGATACATAGAAAATTACTAATTATAATGTTTCATTAGGGTAAATTCAAGGACGTCCATGACTCAAATGAGATAATCACTACTATATCAGGATCGACTATATATATATCACATGTTTGTGCATAGAAGGAGGACTTCAATCCGTTAAACTGCAAGTTCAAGTGCAATGCACTAATGCAGTATGGGTAAATAGAAAAATTAGACCAAATTTTTCACCAAAACACAATTATATCAAACATAAAACTAAGATCTCTTATAAATACTGAAGGAATTGTCACACCTTCAAATTATTAGTGTTACATAAATTCATAATTCAAAACAGTACCACGCAAATACATCAAAACTACAAAACATTATCGTACTGACCGACAAACGCCTAGATTGAACATGATTAACGATTGCTCGATTGCTCGTTCAGTACGTAATAGAACATATTATACAGAGACCAAGCCGAAACGTAGAATAGCAAAACAGAAAGAAACCGAGAAAATTAAGGAAGTCTGATTCGCCCGCACGTAGTTTCCTCAAAATCTTATCTATTAGTAAGTATCCGAAGAAAGAGTAAAAATGCCAAAGGATCCAAGTTGCCCTATATGAGAAACCGCCCTTTAAAAAGACGATTCAGTCACCACCACCATTGTATATCACTTCCTAATCAAGTAATTGACGTAAGGAAGCATATAACAAACACAAACCACCAAGCAAGCTAGACACTACTAGTCGACCAACGTACCACCAACACCACGCCCACCACCGGTGGTTACGTGGTGTTTCCGAGTTCATTACATGATGATATAGAATTAATGAGATGAGTGTAAGAGGGTGAATGAAGTAGTAGGGTTTGGGTTGTTATATAGGATTTCATTTGTAGGTGATGACTGATGAGTAGTGAGTGAAAGTCACGGACAGTAATGAGAAAAAGTTATTTGAGGTGGCTCTAAACAGAGGAAAAAAAGGCAGTTTTTCTTCTTTTCTTTTTAGTTATTAAAGCATAAAACACAAAAGCTGATGTATAGGATAGCAGTGAAAATTGGCTGATTGCAACTTCACCAAGCTAGCTACCTCTTTAAAGCAGCATCTTCCATAGCATATGCGAAGAACCCCTTTTTTTTCCGTCTACGTGCCCATTTTGAGATCGTTCGATGATTCTCGAAGAACTTACAATGATTTTGATCCATTATCTGTGAATGATGTAATGTTCGACTTTCTTTTAACAGTAATAATTAATAATACATTAGTTAAGGCTAATTATGCTTAATGAAGATGGAACTACTGTTCCTTAGTTCTGTTTTGAGGTTTGTTTAATCAAAACTAGTGTTATCACATGTGATTGCCATCATATGTTGTGACTTAACTGGTATCTTTTTTGATTTCCTTAAACTTTTTATTAATATGCTTCTCTGCTTTAACTGTCGACATTATTCTGTCATATGTACTATTAATGGAATATCCATCGGTATTTACTTGATTAAGAAGATAAAAACTTCTATTTATAGTATCAACTTATTCCTTTTTATTATTACAGTGGCGAATTATGACTTCATTGATCGGCCATTGATGAACCTGAGAAGCCAATACATTTAAAGTTCTTCTTATACAATTATTATTGTATTCGATGCCGGTTAGATGCCATTGGCTAGTGCAAGTCCTCCGTTGCTTTGCAATTAGGCTTTATTGGATCTGTTCATAGGGGACATATAGTTGTTTAAGCCATTTGTAGGCAGGCTTCAAATGTAGTAGCTTTACTTAAACACAAAATTCAACTTGCTCAACAGATTTTGCTTGTTACTGTTAGATCTTCGACAGGCAGGGTGTAGATGGAGTGTAAGAAAACATAGTTTGAGGTGAGGGTTTAAAAAATGGGATAAACGGATATCCGGCCTCCAAGCCAATCATGTACTACATGAAAATTACCCTCTCTTTTTGTTTTGTTTTGGAAGTACTGTACCAGGAAATCTATTTGGAGATTGCAATGTAGGTATGGTGGTGGTATATTGAGAAGCATATTATTTGATGCCAAAAAGCAATCAATTCCTTCCGTTTTAGTGGCTTCTGCTTTCATGTGTGGGCCTTCCTTTTTACTACCTATGAACCTCCACTACTACAAAGAAAAACACTGTCATAGTGTGTTGTGTTGTTTTGTACATGGTGTAATTGGTAAAAAGGCCAATATACCCATCTTAACATTTAAGAAAATTGGACTACTTTTTAGTTGCTGGCCTAATTAGTCCTTTTTCCCATTGTTATTAAACAACCACTTTGGGAATTCAAAGGTGTTGTAGTACAACATAACTACAACCAAAAAGTTTCTCTTGTGTCGTTAATTTGATATTAGAATACAAGTTATATAAACAACTAACCGTTGGATTAGTGTCGAAACCATGACACCGACGGCATAATTAGTTAAAACTAATTAAACTAGTGAAGATGAACACTGTTAACTCATGGTTTATGTCTAAATATGCGTCATACATGATGTTGTTTCTATTTGTCCTTTCTGTAACAATGCAGTAGAAACTGTCGAACACCTATTTGTAGAATGTAATCTGTCTAAGCAGGTTTGGGAAGCTATGGAAATCTTAGTGATGAACATGGTTTCTGGCGCAGATTTGGATTGGATAAGTAGTTGGTTTAGTAATGGTACTGATAATAGTAGAATTCCTAACCAATATATGGTTGTTTGTATAGGACATATCTTATGGCATATTTGGAGATTGAGATGTGATGATCTTTGATAATGTTTAGAAGCAGGTAAATCATACAATGCAGCAAATTAAGAAATCAATCCTTGAATGGAATGAGAACTTAATCAAACAAACAAATAGACAGAGACAAAATGCAAGGGATATAGCTGTTGTGCAATGGCAGGCTCCTCTGGACAGCTTCATTAAAATAAACTTTGATGCTTCTTATTGTAAAGAGAACAAGTGTATGGGAACTGGACTAATTATGTTCAATGCTGCAGGTTCTTTCAAAGGGGCGTGATGTCTCCCAACAGTAGCTGACAATCAAGAACAGGCTGAAGCATTAGCAGTATTTGAGGCAATCCAATTGGCAAGAAGGAAGGGAATATCAAATCTACATGTTGAAGGGGACTGCAGTAATGTTGTTAATGCTCTGAATGGAAAAACTGGAGTGGTCAAATGGAAAAATAACTCTATCATTAGAGATTATGTTGAGTGTCTTAAGTCTTTTAATAAGTGGGTAATCACCTGTGTACCCAGAGAAACAAACTGTGTAGCTGAAGATGCAGTCAGTATGTTTATTAGTACTTGTTGGGAAAGTGATCCCCTAAGTGGATTCTCTATTACGAGAGAAAAACTTTATGTTCAACAATTTCAATGATTAATATAATCCTTATTTCCTATTAAAAAAAATGTCTAAATATGCGTTGCTTATGTAAAACACTTATGTGCAGCGATATTCTTTAGCAGTGTCATTTAGAATCTCACTATAAGTTTGATTAGTTATACCACTGCTTGAAGAGTGACTGTTAGCTTCCGTA
>JAJJMB010015071.1:3857-21013 GCA_023531105.1 Papaver atlanticum | reverse complement strand
AAACGAGCGACTCATGGAGAAATAATATTAAATAAAAATAAACAAGAAGCGTGGGACCGGGCCCACCGGCCGGCCATGCCGCTGGGGCCGGTCCCCCTCTCCGTTATTTTATTTTATTTATTTCCTCCCTCATCTCACAGGGATTCCCTCTTCTCACAAAGATTTCCTCATTTGAGCAAACTCCCTCATTTGACAGAAACTTTTAGTTTTCCATACTTTTATCAAACAAAATAGGGAAAGGTGTCACGGGACCGGGCTACCTAGCCGACCAGCCATGACCTAGCCGTGGCCGGTCCCATACCTCACAATTCCTTATTTTCTCATATTATTATTTCCATCATCTCATGGAACTCCATCGTTTGACCGAAAACCCTAGTTTTTCAATATTTTCTCAAATATTGCTCAAACCATGGAAAAGGAAAAAAGTCAAACGGTCATTCGACCGACTAGGCTTCCCACGTCAAAAATTAAAATATCATTATTTTAATATTCTCAAATTATCTGTCGCATGAGCAAAGTTCTTTTTGCTCATTCGAGCAAAACATAGGGTTTCAGTCAAGATCAAACTCTTCTGAACATCCAAAATATTGCTCGAACGATCGTCAGAAAATACCAAAACTCTCAGGACTGAGACACGGACACGATGGTGACACGGGCATGCTGCCTTGACCGACCAAGGACGGCCCTAAGGCTCGCAATAAGCCGGTCCCACACATATTCATAATTTTGACCTAATTTGCTATCAATTGCTCATATTGGGTCAAAACTCTTTCAATCGACTGGGGCTCGCTCAATCGAACGTAAGCTGGTACCACAACCACCAAGGGCCGGTCCCATGCTCCCTTGGTATGTCCCTCATCTCTCCATAAATTAGGCTTTATTTTCTGACGCTTACACGAGCATTATTCTAATGAATGATCAACACCAGCATTTGATCATTCTTTCACCAGCCGATCAAAAAGGACCCTGGAGCACGATCACTCGAGAACTTGGGCATCACATGGTTGTCCATCATACCATGTGGCCGGTGACCTATTTTCAATAATTCATCAATTGACGAACAATTGATCAAAAGTTAGGGTTTCGAACAAACGCTCCACAAATCATAATTCTGAGCAAGTTCAAACACTAATAATTTTATGTTGATCCAGCAATCGACATCCAGATTAATTATATAATATTCGGTCCAGCTACCAATATTTTAAATTAATATTTTATTTGGTCATGCTACCAACAATTCATCGAATGAGCAATACTTGCTCATCTGCTTGAATATTGATCCAACTATCAATATTCAGTAATTCACTGAACGAGCAATACTTGCTCATCTGCTCAAATATTGATCCAACTATCAATATTCAGTAATTCATTGAACGAGAAATACTTGCTCATCTGCTCGAATATTGATCCAACTATCAATATTCAGTCACTGAACGAGCAATACTTGCTCATCTTCTGGAATATTGATCCAACTATCAATATTCAGTAATTCATCGAATGAGCAATACTCGCTCAGTTGCTCGATTTCTATACTAATATTCAGTAATTCATCGATCAATTGCTGGAGCAATATTTTCTCAGACTATCAACATCATTCATTCGAAGAACCACGTCCCAGAGACATGTTCAATTCATGAATCATAGAGCATTCGACTATCATGCTCCACTAAAAAAACCGTAGACCCATCGTATAATCAAGTCAATGACTGTCTTCTTTTGCATACTCAACTTTCATGAGACATCAATTACGTCACATGGGGGATATTAATTAGGGTTTTGGTCTGGCGGCCTACAACATGTGTGTTCATCCACGATGAGAAATGTGAGTAAGTCGTGCAAGCGGTTTAGGGAGTTAGCAAAGTAGTGGGTGGACAATCAACCAACCCTCTCACGTACGAGGAACTGGTGAAACCACGATTTCCTACTTTCCCACTCTTTCACTCGAGCAACCGTTACACTTACTGGAGATCAATGTGTCTACTATTCTGGCAATATAAATAAGTCTCTGAATCCATGATTGAAAGGACACAATTTTTTGAGCAATCACTCTCAAGAATTCCATCAATCGACCAGAACTTATTCAAACTCAACAGTTCACAGAAAACTTGCGGAAACCCATAACACATTCACAATCCTTGATCATCAATGATCTCACACATTTCTCAGCTTCCCTCTTACAGATCAACCCTCTTCCCTCTTTGTGACCGAATTGATTCTGGAACGACCATTGACTTGGTTTAGGCCAGAGTCCTACAGATTGATCTCTCGAACTCAAAGCACTCCCGTGCAGTGCATCTGTTTGAGGTTAAGCAGTTTGCTCGGTTGAAGGAGCCTCCGTCACACGGTCGTCTCTCCATTCCCTAAAAACCAGCGAATCGTTTTCCCCATCTACAGATTGGCGACCATAATGGGAGATTAATCTCTCGGTTGCAATCTCATATTTTCACAAGATGGCTGGTCTTAGGTCTGGGTTAGTTACAAATCCTAATGCAAACGACGCTAGCACTTGCAACAATAACAATGATGGTATTCCAGAAACCATTCATGCTTCCAATAATGGTGGTGATACTACTCCTCCTCAAACCAACATTAGAGACAATCACCTCTTCGGCCGGTCTCTTGAAGAAATCAAAGAAAATCCACCTACCATAGGTGATCTCATGAAGGTACAACAAACTCTTACCAAAAATCAAATTGACATGGCTAACACACAGAAGGAGCTGTGCAATTATCTCAAAACTCTCACTGACAAGATGTCAGAGAAAACTCGGGAGAAGGGAAAATCCAAAAAAACATCTTCGGCTGCTGATCCTGAAGTCACTCCAATCTATGTAGTAGATGATGATGAAGTCCACAAGGCTGCAGATAACTCACCAACAAAGGAACCTGCAGGCTTCATCACCCGTGAAGACCTGGAATGCTTTATGGAGGATTGAGGAAAAGACAAGACACCATCAGTTCATCGTCATCAACCTCCATATCCTGTTACTACACAACGAATTCCTCTCCCAAAGGGCTACACCTCTCCAACATTCACACTGTATAACGAAACAGGGAACGCTCGATAACATGTCTGTTTATTCCTGGAAGCATTAGGTGAGCACGAACACAACCATGTAGTCCTTCTGAAAGAGTTCTCGAAATCGCTGACAGGCCGAGTATACATCTGATACAACAACATTGCACCTGGGAGCATTGCTAGTTGGGAGAATGGTAATGCCTTCTACAGGAAATACTTCTTCGTCTCTGAGCACATTACTCTCTCTGACTTAGGAAGAATGGCTCAGAAGAACATTAAACATCCGAACGACTATGTGAAGAGATTCAGAGTTCAAGCTTTGGATTGTCATGACCCTAATGTCACTGAACAATAATTGGTGGACTCGTGCATCAACGGGATGATCCCAGTCTACAGAGCCTTGCTGGAAAATCTCCGGTTCCAAACTTTCTCAGAACTCCATGAAGCAGCCAAGCGATCATCAACTACTACTCCGGCCTTCCTGGAAAGAACAAGAGCTACAAAAGTCGAGAAACCACGAGAAACTCGAGGCAGTGCCAGGCGCTTGATCAACAAGCAATACAATCTCCAACTTTCCATGAATGTTGCTGAAGGGAGCAAGATAAAAGCCGAAGCGCAACAACATAAGAACGCTTCTCCAACATCCCAAGCTCCTCCGAAAGCGTAAAAAAAAATAACCAATCTTGCACAAACCTCGACCCGGCATCAACGAACGGGGAAATGATCAAACGGGGACTCAAACTTCCCTCTTCCCACTGAAAGTGATGGAGTTACTGGAAGTCTGGTTCAAGATGATGCAATCAAATTGTTGTTCATCAGAGAGATCCAACTGAAGAAAAAATGGAGAATCCCAGGTACTGTCACCTTCATAGATTCATCAATCATCCAACAAGTAACTGCAATATTTTGAAGCATATCTTCAAAGAGAAGGTTGAGTCAGAATAGCTTCAACTGGGGACTGAAGGAGTACACAAGAATCCTCTCCCAATCAGAACCTTTACACTCTCTGAACAACCAGTCAAAGAAGCAGTTCAATCGTTGATTGAGCATGTAAAATTGATCTATCTATTTAAGGCACAAAGAAAAGACATGTTCACAGGACCGAATTACATTGTGTCAGACGTCTGTCCATCCTGGAAATACTCCTTAAACCTTCATCCACAGACAAGAAGATGCACGACGTGGGACTGCTTACCACAGTCCATTTCAGAGGAAATTAATTTGGAAGAATGTTGATCGATGCTGACACCGCCATCAACAACATTCTACTGAAAACCCTCAGATCCGCAGGCAAGAAGCTACTCGTGATCCCATCTCAATCAGAGACCTTGAAGGAACGCTCGGAAATACTTATGGCTACATCACTCTCAAAGTGAACATAAGTTCAACCAGGACAGAAACCAAGTTTCACATAATCAGGAAGATCCAGGATATGACATGTTCTTCAGACAAGCGTGGATCTATGCTGAAAAGATGGCTACTGACAAAGCGCATTTGGTTGCACATCTCTCCAACGAAGAAAGTTCTGATCCAGAAAATTTGGCGGACATTCCATCATCAGAGCACTTGAAGGAATTTAGAACTTTGACGAGATTGAAGCAAGAACCTGCAAAAGATGCATAGACATTCATCAAGAGGTTCCACACTCATGCAAGTCTCATTTATTTCATATCCGTGTCATTTATTTCCTCACTGCTATCCTAGCATGGGGACTCAATTCTGCTAGCAACTCTGCAAGACATTATGAATGGTAACTTCACCGCATTAGTATTTTACCAAGTGGTTGAATCTGATATTTCTACGAATCGAGCATCTCACTGAGACATTCATTACTGAGATAATGTTCAAGCATGGCAAAGAACAATTTGGGCATTTCTCCATAGCCTTGCAGGAGTGTCCATGTGTGCCACAAAATCATAAAGCTCTGATGTATGTACAAGTGTTGAATCCCACTATGCAACAAAAGGAATGTTGAATCAACAGAAGATACTCAGGGCCGAGACGATCAAGCCTAAGACATTCGAAGCTTGAAGGATATGACGCTTCAACGCTCAAGCATCTAAGAAGTATTCAAATTGTACTCCCAATCAAAGAGTACACCTTCGATAATGGCGCCTCTGGCTTCAGCACAAATATCTCGACGATGACACACTGATTCACCACCGACACGATCAAAGTGTAAGTGAACTACAATCGATAAGTCTTCACTATCCCATGATAAGCCTTCTGGAGCAGATGCAACATCATTCATCGATGGCACAAATTCCTTCAAACACACTTGGGACTTGATCTTATTGGAAAGATTGATTCATAACAAGTCATTGCAACATGATGTGATTCCATGAAACGTCATCAACGGAACCTCTATACATCAGAAGCCCCTACACGGCTGAGTAACTTCTTCTCTTCACCAATCACATCCAGAATGAAGGCCGCTGCTGCTATCTGCCGCAACAACGTCGACTCACTGACGAAGCCAGTTCACAGTAAAGTCATACTGATTAGGAGAATTCGGGTTGTACTCCCAGTACACATTCATCCTAGGGATGCTCAAACCACCAACTAGTTCGTGAATGTAAAGGCTCACTGGATGGAGGAGCAAAGGCTATGTCGATAAATCATGGTTTTAACCTTTTCAGTCTCTGAAGCAACTCCGACCATAGTATCGGCATCAACAAGGATATCTGGAGGAACTCCGTCCATGGTCTCAGCATCAACAAGAATGTTTGGAGAAAATTCAATCATGATCTCAGCATCAACAACGGTCTCAGGGGCAACATCCTCATGATAGGGCTTTATCAACTAACCATTCTCTGAAGTATTTCTCGATGAAGCGGACTTCTTCAATCACTAATGATTCATATCAAGATATGTAGACGTGAAAACATGTTAACATGAGCGTCTTCCAAAAGCTTTCACGATGGGCGGACACAAGCCAAAGTCTTCTACAAGATATTCTCATCGCCTCTACAAATGAAGTACAACATACTTCAGGCCAAGGGTTTACAAAAACGTACCAATGGGTGAGGAATGGTACAATGCTTCCTCGACGAAATATGTTAGTCTATGTCTCTTCTACAACATACCAAAATGGTGCATCAATCGGACATACGAGCTGAAAGATATGGCCTTTACGTCTACGAAATCTGAAAATTTTGTACGGGATTACAAACTACAAATGTGCACGCTTCGTGCCTAACCTATACAACTCCAAATTGAGTGATTCTTTTCTCATATGATAACTCAGTCTCTTAGCTTCAAACGTTGGGGTCAATCATCGAATTCCGACGTCGTATGAGGTTCCTACAGCTTCCAGAGCATACAACATGCAAGCAGCAATTCTTAGACGGGATTCATAACTTCCACAGTCGATCGGTGTCCACTACGTCTTTCCACTAAGTCCTTCATCAAGTTCAAGACCCATGACACCGGAATCTCATATGATAATCATTCATCATAAAAGGAAATCTACCACCGGGACATGCAACCATGGTCATTACATCATCCCCTCTTGAGAGCAACCTCATTTATGGTCATATGACCAGGGTTTCAGAAGTGATGTTTCTACGACCGACAGAAACAAGATGGCACTGCAAGCACCATGCTCATGTATCAATCAAGGGGTTCAGATTGAAAATTAATAAATGTCATTGAAATCCTTCATCAAGCGTTCAAGACACAAGCAAATGGTCTAAAGACACAAAAGAGACGTTTTACGGCAAGACTGTCTGAAGTGATTTTACACTGCCCTGTACAAAGATACGATCTTGGAGAAATTGGTAAGTAATATAAGGTTGAGTCATATGTCATTCTTTTATTATGTATGTCCTCTACAACATATCCAAAATTCACATCAATTGGATAAACGAGCAAAGAGATGTGGCCAAAACATTGCACTACATGCCAGCTGAAAATTTTCTGGAAGTCTCCTGGAAGTTTACTGTTTTTTCGGCCCCTAAACATGCTCAAAACTCAAAAATATTCTATTATTAGGCTTGGAAATTTCATGGGCATTAAAAATCATGGGTAGATCGCGAAAATACGACATCGGACGAAGATTCTATAGCGTTTTTACTGAAAGACTGAAGTCTGGATTTTTCTGGTGACGTATTCCGGCAAAATTTCTCATATATTCTTATGGATTCTCATTCAATCATTCACAAGTCAGAAAATTTCATACTTCTATGAATAAATTACAGGAGGAATACTTACTTGAGGAGTCTCTAAGCCGTTCGAAGGACTAATGTTGTTGAAGTCACCGTTAGTGGCATTACTACCTCCATTCAGTTCCGGGTTTTGAAGATTCTCCGTCTCCTCATTTTCCAAGGAAGAATGTGCTTCATCAATATGTTATTTATCCGCAATAATCTCCTCCTGGATACATCAACAACAATTATTATTACTTCATTCAAGGAGATGCCATGATCGCTTGCACGAAAAGAGATACTTACATCAACTCCCTCATCGGTGCTGGATTCCTGAATTATTTGCCCAGGAGCAAGATGAAGACTGTCAATGATCAATGGAGCAAAATTATGAGATTAACAAACATTTGTTTGTGATCCTAATTGTACAGATAAGAAAAGTCATGATGGAGGAAACATCGACAACTCACCAAAGAAACGGCTGGAGACTGCACGTCATTTACTAACATCCTGTAGTCCTTACTTCTGGGTTCTCCGCCCCGAAGACTTTCTTCCATCGCCGTGAAGTCTATATTGATCCGGGATCTCACTACACGATCATCCTGTGATAAAGTTAATGAAATAACCAGGAGTACAACTCAGTATGAAGGATCTCTCACCATCACTAAGAGGTTCCAGAAGTACCATTTCTTAAAGTTGCATCCGTAGAGATGTCATCTATGGAAATACCATCTTTGGAAGTGTCATCATGGGAGTCAGTCATTCTTGCAAAGTGGTTGTGACAGATGCATAACATTTCTACTTCAGCACATCGTTCATACAAAGCGCAGGATTCAACAAAACAATGAATCATGGAATAAATGTGCTCACAACAGCGTCTACAAAAATGGTAACTTTCAACTATTACCTGTTTACGATTCCACTAACAGTAGTGATTGTGATACAAGAGTTAATACTTCAAAATTTGCTCGTCTCCTCGAACCTGCAAACACGAGCAAAAATTTTATTCAAAATCATAACTTGATTTTCATGTGAGCAATCCACAAAATTTTCACCGTGTGAGCGGCTCCCACCGAGTGAGCACTCATTGGTTTTTGTGCATACACTATCAGATCACAAAATCCATACAAACAATATTTTATCAAAAATTGTTTACTTCTAGCAATTGCTGAAAATCAAAATTTGATTTCACATAAATTTTCACTATGTGAATATTCACTGGTTTTTCAAAAATTGGACAAACGTCCATTCTACAATTGTGAAAACTCACATACAAACATTATTTTACCATGTATAATTGGTTCAAAATCAAAACATTGATTTTACAAAAATATGTTTTAACGTGAAATTCGCGTAAATTTAAAAAACATATATATATATATATATCCAAACGATCCCAGATTATAATAACAAGTTTAATAAATAAATTAACAAGAACTCTAATATCAGAATTAATTAAAACAGTAATGAAACAGACGGTATAAATATAAATGAATGATAACAAAGATAGAGATTAGATATACTCACAAAGTAGTTATAGATTTATTGATACCAAAGCAAACTTGATCCACAGACAAAGGTAGAAAAATGCACTCAGGAAGAAAACACTCCAAATTTTACACACACTCACATTCAAACTCACACTCAAACTTGAACTAAAAACTTAAAAACTTCCAAAGAAAAACTTGTTCCTCTCCTTCATAAATATGAAGTATTTATAGAGGAGGAAAGACAACAAGATAAGATTTCCTCTAGCTAGAATCTTATCGCAAAATTACAACATCCAATAATAGAAGAATACGTGGTAGAGAATCCAAGATAAGGATAACCCAAACTTTTTGCTTTATGAAAAAGCAAATACGTGTCCGGACAAAGTGGCAGACAAAGACCTAGAAAACGATGCCTAAAGATTCCCTTCTAGAAAAGCGAATACGTGTCCTTGGAAAATAGTGGAGTCGAACAGAGCTTTATCTTGAAAAAACCTTTTAGGAAATTAATCCATAGCAATCGTCTTCATTAGCATTTAAGTCTTTTGAACCATCTTCTGACTTGACCACATCTTCATCCATAGAACTAGAGGAAGGTTGAGAGCTGATCTCTTCACTGTCCAAGATTTTTAAAATTTGTTTCCTGAAGTCTTCCTTAGATAGATTTCCATGTTGTTGTTTTAATGCCAGAATATGTGTAGAAAAGTCCTTAGGTGATACTGAAGAAGAGGATGACACCAATAATTGAGGTGCCACAAATTGAACCACAAAATTAGATGGCTGAAGATGGGAAGCATTATACCTATCCCACCATTTTATGAACAATTGTCTAACCAAATATGGAATATATTCCCATTCAGGGTCATCATCTCTGGCAATTGAATAATTCCACCGCAAAATCCATGGGATTTCATATAATATAAAGAACCAAGACATTAACCGCCTTTTATCATACGAATGGCTATTAGCCTTTATAAAATTTTCTAGGGCTTGTGAAATAAAGCCTGGTAATATATCTTTAGTAGGCCCCCAAAGACCTAACCACGTTCGAAACCAATTGGGAAGGTCTTGAATTACCTTGAGCTTAAATCCAATATACCAGGAGTGAGAAAATTTATGATTTTGAACACATAAAACATGTGTCCAGGCTTTGATATAATCAGTATAATTATAGAACTTTGGTTTCAAATGGGGGTAGTTTATAAAACTTTTTGAATCATGGGGATTCATTCCCCAATCTCTGTAAGAGAGGACCTTTAAAATCTCCAATTTGGAGAAGCCAGGGATATTATTATTATCCACGGCATTATGTTGTATAAGGACAGACCCTGTTTCCAGGAGAATCACTTCATAAAAATCTCTAGTCTTACCATAATGTGGTAAAATATGATTTTTCAAATACATTGAGGCAATTTCAGCCGGGTTTCTTTGAATATGTTCAGTTTCAATGGCTAGAAGAGGTAATGACATGGTCATTAAATAGGGAGAACGCTCCTCTTGATGGGAGGAAGAATTACCTTTAATGAGGCTGGTTTTAATTAAAAAGGGATCATTCTTCTTGCTGAAAGGATCATTCTTTTTAATAGAGCGGGAAATAGTTGGGGATTTACCCTTAATCAATTGAGATTCCATTCTTTCCCTGCAAAAATTCACGAGTTAAAAAGTCTGGCAAAGAGTTAGTATCTCCTTTGATATATTCAATCTTAAAGTCAAAAGCTGAAAGAATAGCTTGCCATCTAGCAAAGATCTGACGAGATGCTAAATTTTTAACATCCTTAACTAACACTTCCTTGGCTGCTTGGCAGTCTACTCTGATAAGGAAAGCCTGATTTAACAAATCACCTTCAAATTTAGTGACACAATGAATTATAGCCAAAATTTCTTTTTTTATTGTCGAATAATTCTGTTGTGCAGATTTCCACATACCAGAAGTATATCGCACTAATTGCTCCTTACCATTAACTGATTGTTTAAGAATTCCCCCATAACCAATATCAGAGGCATCTGTTTCTACTATTTTATAGGCCATAGGATTAGCTATATTTAAACATGGTAATTCTTTAGCCTTAGCTTTTATTTTTCTAACAACAATAGTATGTTCACTAGCCCAATTTACAGGATTTTTCCTTAATCTAGCATATAAGGGTTTACTATCTTTTGCTAGATCCTTATAGAAATCTGCTATATAATTCAGACTCCCAAGAAACCTTTGTAATTGTTTTTTATCCTTGATTTCATCTGGGAACTTATCAGCAAAGGCTATAGCCCTGTCTATAGGTATAATAGTACCTTTATTAATATTATGCCCAAGAAATCTAACTTGGGTTTGGAATATCTTCATCTTTTTTGCAGATACGACTAGACCAGCTTGCTTCACTATTTTGAGAAAAGTTAATATGTGTTTAAAATGCTGCTCAATAGATTCAGAGTATATTAATACATCATCTATGTAAACAATTGTAAAAGTTGAATACGGATTAAATATGTTATTCATGATATGCTGAAATTCTGATGGAGCATTTTTTAACCCGAAAGGCATGACATTCCATTCATAATGCCCGAATGGAACTGTAAATGCTGTTTTATATTTATCTTTTTCAGCAATTTGGATTTGCCAATATCCAGACTTTAGATCAAATTTTGAGAAGATTACAGCATTATATAATCTATTTAGGAGGTCTTTTTTGTTAGGAATAGGGTACCTAATCCATCTTAAGGCTTTATTCAGTGGTTTGTAATTTATTACTAATCTTGGAGCCCCTCTTTCTAATTCTGCTGCCTTCTCAACATAAAAGGCCGGACAACTCCATGGAGAATAGCTTTTCCTAATTAGACCTTTATCTAATAAATCCTGAATCTCAGTCTTGCATATTTCAAGTAGTCTGTTATTCATCTGAATTGGTCTAGCCTTAGTCGAAATCATTTTTTCTGAAAAATCCGGTTCATAAGGCAACTCTACTATATGTTGCTTCCTTTCCCAAAATGCATTAGGGATATCAGCACAAACTTCCTTTATTAATGTATTATTGACCTCTTCTATTTGTTTTTGGATTTTAGGACATTTTAGTTTTCCTTCAATCCTTTTATACTGGATTTCTTCTTTTAAAAAGAATAGAAATTTCTCTTTTCGTTTAATCTTATCTTAAATATGATTAATAAAAAAATTCTTTGGTTCGGAAGCAAATTCAAAAGTAATTTTATGACCTTGGACCAAAGCTTCAATTCCTGTACTACTAATTTGTAATGGGTATAACATATTTAGGAATGGTGTTCCTAAGATGCATGTTTGAGATAGATTTTTCACCATAATAAATGGTGTTTGCAGACAAATCCCATTATTGCAAATTGCAGCATCTGATAACTTATAATTAATTATAAGTTTGTTTCCATCTGCAGTGTTAAGAATTTGGGTAGTTTTACTAAAATATTTTGTTGGTATTATTCCCTCATTTAGGCAGTTTAGATCTGCACCTGAATCTATAAGTGCCATGGTTTGAAAAGTATACTCTTTTCCTATAATTAATGTGACTAAAGTATACCATTTCTGAGTTACCACTTTATCAATTATATTAATAAATTGCAACTCCTTTATTTCTTGATTTTGGGTAGAGGATTCTGGTTTTTCTACATCTTTTTGTGTAGAAACTTTTTCCTGATAGTTCTGTAGGATATCATCAAAGGAATTTTCTTCCTGTGAGTCATATCCTTCTTCTACCGGTTCATGAAGTTCTAATATCTGGATCCTATGTTTGAGCTCTCGCAATTCAACCTTAACCTGATTAACCTCAGCCTGAAGCTCACTAATTGAGGGTTCTTTCTTAGAGTTTCTATTTTCTACCCTTGATATAATTTCTTTGAAACTATAAGGTTGTAGATTCTTCTCAATTTTGTTTGGTTTGGGAGCATGTTTGGCCATCTCAATGTATCGTTCTAAGGCTACACGTTTTTCATTAGGATCACTTATTTTATCAATTAATTCTAAAATGAGATTTTCTTCATTGGTAAGGACATTAATTCCTAAGCCTGTCATTTCTTTATGCAGACAACTCTTACAGGAACAATTATTATTACAATCATTATCCTCTAACCCAGAAATAGAGTCTGAAGATTCATCAGAATCTTCTCCAGAAGATTCCTCCTCAGTTTCATCTGAATTTTCAGATTCCATTAAGAGGATTTGGCTTAGTTGCCGTTTGAGCCCTTCATCTATATTTAGCTCATTTATCTTTTGTTTCGTTCTACATTTATTTTGGTAATGTCCAATTTTTCCACATTTGTAACAAACTGGAGGTTCTTTTTTATTATTATATTGTTGTGACTTCTTCTTATTCCTAGGAACATCTGGCTTTTTCCATTTCCTTGGGTATCTATTGTACCTAGTCATTCTTTTTCCTTAATATTACGGAATATTTTTCCTTTTGGGTCTAATGGTTGGTGGAAGAGAATTATAACCGAATTGTTCACAGAAATCTCCTAATTCCTCTTTTTTAGTTATTTTATTCTTTTGTAAATGCCTATGAAGCTTTATATCGGCACATAGAGCTAAACCTTCTGACATAATTTCAGAAGATAATTGCCCGAAGGTATATTCATTATAATCTATTCTACCTTGGGTATTCTTAGATTTAAGCCTGCTTCTAACTCTCTCAGCAAATAAGGGAGGCAATCCTGATACAAATTTTTCTTTCCAAAATTCAGAGTCTGAAGAACAGTCTTCTCTGCTGAATAGTTTGGAGAAGAAAACATCTCTATACCATCTATAATGGGAGAGAGTAGGGCATTTCAAATTAATGAGTAATTCTCTTGACCTCTCCATCTGTTGAGAGTTTGTGCCCACAAAATGTAAAGCAATTGTGTATAGTAATGTATTTACCGCATCAGCTTGATTCTGGACGAAACCATTTTCTAGTTTCACTTGCCTAACAGCATGTTCTATACTCCATTTTTCCTGATCAGATAAGTGAAAATCCCACCATCCTTTAAGTTGACCAGTAAATCCCGTGACTATGGCTTTAAAGATCTGGTCATCGGGATTTTGGAAATTGATCCTAGATGCAGAACTATACATGGTCATTTGTCTAATTGTATTTAAAATATGGTATTCTGTCATTCCATCTATATTCCATTCTACTATAGATCTTCCATCAAAAGAGACCTGGTTCCAGTTATAGTCTTCTTCTAATTGTAAATCTACTGGTGTAGGTCTTGGGTAATAATTTCTGGTGGTAGGAAATGTAGCTGCATATTTTTTACCGAAAGATATTTTATTGAGAGTACTAGGTTCTGATGTTTGAAATACCTCTTCCAGTTTATCAACATCAATATTATTGTATTGCTCTTGTTTGGATAAAACATTGACAGCCTGAGATGTTTCTTTAGAGTTATTAGGTGCTTTAGGAGTAGATAGACTTAGAGATTCTAGCTTTTCGACTAAAGCATCTACAAAACTACTATCAGGATTGGATAATCTAAAGACATCTCTATTGATAATCGGGGCTGGCTTGAACAAAAGCCCCTTCGGAGGTTCTGGAGCTGTCTTATCTTCTATTGGCTTTGTACCACTAGTAGATGCTACCTGTTTATTAGTAGCTAGTATTGTCTCAATTCTAGTTGTTTGTCTTCCTAAAGATTGTAGACATAAATTGGTATAATTACCTAAGTGTATTAATTGGCCAATATCTTTCTGAGTTGCTGTCAGATTGGTTTCTCTGGACTCTGTCTTATATGGAGATGCTATGGCTCCTTTATAGGTTAGGACTGTCTCCGGAGGATGAATACTCTGGACGGGTTTTCCTTCTTTTGTCTCATATGTATGAAATGGAGTTTCTAACGTATTAAGAGATTCCTTATGGGTTTTTAAACCATGGTTATTGATTAAATCATCTAACCAATCAAAAAATGGTTTTTTATCCTGACTATGACTTAGGTAGAAAGCATAGGTCTTATATAATTTTGTCTTTTGATAAGGAGAGAATTTTGAACTGAACCATGCTCTTTTATTCTTATTATTTGAGCTATGATATTCTTTTCGAAGCTCATCTATACTATCTGTAGGTCGTTGTATTACATTTACTTCAAAATTTAGATCTGAAAAGGTTGGCTCGGGTTGTTCAGGGATATTTCTATCACTTGATTTTGGTGTATCAACCCTATAATAAGGTTTATTAACCTGATGTGGAGTCTGTTTGACTCCTTCTATTGTTATATCTTGCGAATCATTTATAAAATTGTTTATTGGATCTATGTAAGAAGATGAGGATACAGAGGGCCTTGGGGTACTCCCTTCTTTATCCATAATCTTAATCCTCGTTTTTCTACAGGATGTAAATTGTATCTCTACATCTCCATCTTCGTATTCAATGATTTGTTGGAGGTCTTGGTTTTGGCATGGTTTTAAGGGTACCTCTACCTGTAAAGTCCATTTCTCTGGGAGGGTAACCTGATCCCATTTAATTGTTTTGGGTATGACCGTATGAGCTTTACCTATATTGGTATGAAAATGGGTGGTTTGCCCCTTAGTATCATAAATTTGGGCATTTGGACATAAGGTATTCATAACCTTATAATATATCCTATAAAAAACGGCTAAGTTTTGAGATCCCGTAACCATATCAAACTCCTGAGTTCTAACATTCAATGTTAGAGTTTTTAGGAGGCCTGGATCATTAAGGGATACTGAAAAGTTTGGGAAACAATTGAAGTAAATCGGACCCTCACATAATGTAGATTCAATTATTCCCAACAACGAATCAGTAAACTTATTATGCCTACAATCCCTAACACATAAAAGTACAGAATTATTTAATCCTGTCCTTGTTAATGGTTTGACTGCTATCTGGATTAATCCAATATGAAGATAATTAAATTTCTTTTGTTTATGATCGTCAATCATTCTAGAAGAGAAAAGCTCAAAATTATCATTTGAATCTATTATTGATATTGTTTTTCTACTGTTTTGATTGCATAATCTGTTTTAAAATGAAAAGATCCTTTTTTATAGACCTCATTAACAGGGACTTTAGGGATGTTCCAATTTTGTAATTTTTTCTCAATATCATGCATTATTATTTCCTCTGAGTTCAGAGTTATCTTATTTTTTAAATTGTTTTTTCTGGAAAACGATCTGACATAACTAGCCATAATTAGGGATTATAAAGTCTAAACGGTCAACAGGAATCAATGCTCCACCTTCACACGGAAACTTCCTCTTAATCGGTTTTACGAGCTCACTGCGACTAATATTTAACACTCTATATACTTTTGCTCCCTTGAGAGTATATTTTCAAAAATTTGTGAAAGCTTACATATCGAAAGTAAAAAATTTCATGAAAGCTCATAGACAATTTTTTTTACTAACATACGCACGTCTATTAAAAAAAAAACTTTTCTCTCGTACGAGCATCCACCTTTGAAACGAGAGTTTATTCCATCTTGTGAAATCTCACAAAAAAAATTTTTAAAAAAAAACCCTCTTATGCTAGGGATCATTGTTTGTTTCTTAAACTAGCGAACGAACATCCGTTCCTAAAACAAGGATTTTCCTTTTGGGTCTGGCCCATAAACGCTAAACCGACCAAAACTGAACGTCTGATCGTCCAAATCAGCAGTGCCTCGTCTCTCCGTGACCACGGGACGACACTCTATTATACTGTCAGCAGTGCCTCGTCTCTTCGTGACCACGGGACGACACTCTATCATACTGTCAGGGTCCTTACATATGGTTTGCTCGTACGTGACATCATTGGAGCAAATCAGGGATTCTGAAAATGCCTTTGTACGACTAAGTCCGACTGCTTATCTCGTTTAACCGGAAAATCACCATCTAACACTACAAAACAGAGGGGTTTTAGTGACTGTTCAAAAACCGTCACAAATAGAAAAAAACCCGCCACTAATACCCAAAAGACCGTCACAAATACACATTTGTGACGGGCGACCATCCGTCGTTGTTACTACTGGGTCACAAATGTTATTTGTGGCGGTTTTGGTTCATTTATAACGGTTGGTCAACCGTTATAACGAATAATTTTGATTATTTGTGACGTTTTTTGGCCGTCATAAAAATTGGTCCACCGTCAACGTTCAAAATTATCCGGTAACGGTCACCGGCACCGGATTTCAGTTTCTCAGAAGTCCATTCACACATAAAATTAAAATTTTCCCACAACAGTATAAATTTACACCATTCACACAAAACCAGAAACTAAACTTAAGATTGTATAAATTTGCACCATCACACATTCATAACAAAGTTTTACATTGATGCACCATTGAAACTTACATATATGTCAATGAGATGTTTAATTGATTCAGAAATAGAATCTGGGAAACAGAACAACCCAGATAGTACAAAAGGTAGAAACTAAATTTAAAAACACACAAAATGCCTGTGTACAGCTTGGGACAAAATGCAAACACACCTGCAAACATAAACCATTTCAAGTGAAGTATTAGTGTCACAAAAAACTTGAGGACAACTTAAAGTTGAAGATGGTTACACTACCC
>JAJJMB010015060.1:0-38912 GCA_023531105.1 Papaver atlanticum | reverse complement strand
CCACTTTTCATGGAACAATGGCTTCCTCCGTCGCCTCGGCTAAGGGGTTTAGCTCCTCATATTAATCACTTGCTCAAAATACATGTTTATAGCTCAAAAACTGATTACAAGGGAGAAAAGAGTATACTGTAGTCGCTGAAAGTCTAAAACAGAAGACTGAATCGTTGCTGAAATGCTTCGGTGACTGCAGGAAGGAGCGACCGTATCTCGTTGTCACTGAAAATAAGTCTGCCTATGCGACTGACTCTGTGGGTCTTATGTTCTTCGTCTTCTTCTTCTTCAGCAGCAGCAGGCGAGTTTCTGCAAGTTGATTTTTTTCGGCTCTGTGGTGTTCTAAACTTCCCCTAAAGTCTTCCTACCCTTTTTCTGAATTTCCCCAACTCCTTATATACCCATCAGGTCTACAAATCAGAAAAATATTCCCATTCTTTTCTCTGTTACGCATCTTAATTGTTTTCAACCTTCCAAACTCCTCTCTATTTAATATACGAGAATCCCAGAGAAGGTATCTTTCCTTAACTATGCGAAACTTTCCCAGAATAATCCCAAATTTCCGAGATATCCTCGGTTCCTCTGTTATTGAAAACCTTACGTAAATCTTCTATATGTTCGAGCCCAATCCATACACTCATCCTGTTTTGTCGTGACAGGCTCATACCAGTCCATATCCAAGAAAATATCTGGTTAAGTCTCGTCCAGAATCTTCTCCGGAAGTACACAGCTCTGTTCTTATTGTTCCCGCCAAAAATCCAGTTTTTGAATCGTGAAGAAAGAGTGCCGATAGCAAGGGGTGCAAATAGTAGATCTGGGGTGAAAATAGTGATGGGTTACCCCTTATCAACTGAATACCCCTTATCCAAAATGAGAGTCCGAATAGTAGATGTCCTCCGGGGTACCTTTATCAACTTTTCGAGCCGATTTCTCCAAAAACGTTTATTGCCCAAAAATACCTACAAACACATAAAACACCATAATAAGTACAAAAATGGATACTAACACAATACAAAATGGAGATGAAAATAGACACATAAATGCGTCTATCACCCACGAAGTCACGTGTTTAACGTGCTACGTGCTGGGCTGGGTTGTGCCAGAGATTCAGACGTACTGTGCTTGGCCGTGCTAAATGGCGTGATGTGCTCTGCTGTGCCAGAATATTAATAGTGTTGTGCCGTGCTGTGCTGTGCTAGCCCACTTATTTTATGTTTTTCAAAGTAAATATTTTTCCGATATTTTAGTTAGTATATGTGTTATTATAGGAATTAATCAGCATAATGAATTTTTTTTGGTCAAAAACCGGCTTAAATAAAGACATTTTTGTGAAATATACATAAAATGTGATGTATTGCGTTATATTTTATGCATGATTTGGCGTGATTTCTTCACATGCCGTGTTGTGCTGTGCCACGTGCTTATACGTGTCACGTGTTGTGCCGTGCTGATGTGCCTTTTCGTCGAGCACAACACAGCACATTAGGCTAACGTGTTGTGCCCGTGCAGGGCCATGTCACGTGTTGTGCCTTGCTGTGCTCGAATTTTAACGTGCTGTGATGTGCCATAAATGTGTTGGCCCGTCCCAATTTACACCTTTATGTTGGTGGTTAGATCAACAGTGTGGCTGGCCTAGTTAACTTGGTAGCTGTAATTGTGGAAAATCCCACAACTACACCCTTGTAATGATAATAACACAAAGTCTAAGTCATATTGATCAACATAAACATTAATGATATTGTTCACCACTTTGACACTCTCTTTAAACTCTTTATAATGAATATATGTTTCTCTTACAGTAGATTCAAGCTACCATTCGTATATAACAATGGAGAAATACAAAGATGCAAGATAAGTTATAAGATGTAACTTGTTTTTTTCTTTGCTAATTACTTTCTTAGGTTATCGCTCTCAATTGATCTCTCTCTATATATATATATCATTTCTGAGTACTTATATAGGCAAATTCATCAATAAAAGACAATCAGGGTTCACATGCAAGATCGTAGTTGATTGATTCTGTTTCAGTTTGTTTTATACGCCAGGCTTTTGGGTCTACCGCGTTGTTTCTTATTGGTTCTTCGTGCTCCATCTGATGGAGTTAGTAATCGCGTTATCTTTATCGCGTAACTATTATTCGCGCTTCCACTCTATTGCCGCGTGATTACTCATCTCCTTGTTTCTTTGTGATTGTTATGTCTTAAGGTTGTTTTGTTCAGAGCGAAGTTGTGTATTTTCCTTGTGCGATATTTCTCCCTTACATTTTTCCTCTTCTCGCGTTGTTCTTCTGCAAGTGGAATAATGCGAGAATCCTGGTCAAACTTCGCGTCAATCCTATCTTTTCACCTTTTCAGTCTTACCCGACACACTTCCTTAAATTCCGCGTAACCGCTACACGTGTAGACGGTTTATTTCTTTTCAAGCGGCACATCTTTACTGCTTTTCTTCAGATAAATACCAAGGAGAAAGGTAAAAGAATAATTTTTTATTTTATTTTTCTTCTGTCTTCCTCTCCTGTTCAACTTCTTCTTCTTCTTCCAAACTCCGTCTTTTTCTTCCAAGTTCTTCAATTTCTCCTCCTTTCCCATGGAAGATCAAGATGTGTCCGCTCTTGATGCTGTTGATACATCATCTTCACAGTAAGTTAATTTTTCCTTAGTTATTTACATTCTACACCTCTATGATGTGATCACAGTTTCTGTGATTTTATTTCCGCCATTGTTATTGTTTTCCAAGCTTATGTTTTTCTTTTAGTATTCCCATACTTATTCTCATACTGCTCATACAGTTCGAAATCTAAGTCGACCAAGAAACCGGTGGAGAATCTTGAGAGTTTCAAAAAAGAGCTTACGAAAAGAGGTTTTACACTCTCGATTTCGAAGGAATCATCCTCTACCACTCTGTTGGATGGGGAGAAATTTATTAGAGAGCAATGGAGTGCGAATCGAATGCCAATCGCTCTTGGAAAATTGAAGGAGGGTCTTCCTCTTCCACTCTATGATGTTGAGACTCCTCTATTTTATCAAATTCTCGCTAAAATTGATCCTCATCGCGCGATCTATCGGTTAGGTGGTGATGCGATTCTTATTATTCGTGAATTTTCCCTTCGCGCTTCTGGTGTAGGGAAGTCTCTTTGTCCGAAAAAGGTGAAACCTTATAATCCTGCTGACTTCACCGTCGAAACTTTCTTTAAACAATATGTCGTTTGTTGCGTTACAAAGGATAGTTCGCATTTGGGTGTTCGCGTAAATAGAGCCAAGTTAGCAGTGGGCGAGAAAACACTCTTGGAAGATGTGGATCAGCGCAACAAGAATAATGATTTCATTCGTCTTTCCAGCGATCCGAACTAGATGAAGTATCATCTTATTGTCGAAGGCCCTCTTTTGTGGGGTCATGATTCTAACGGAGATCCTCGTGCTGGTCCTGATGAGTCACTTATTGATCCTAATAGATTACCTTCTATGCTTTCATATCGCCCTTGGGAATTCAACTGGCCTGAAAGGGAGAATGAGGTATCTGTTCTTTTTTATTCATTGCTTCGCAGTTGTTTAGTTTTTACTTCGTGATCTCCCTTTAATCTTATGTGAACTTTCCTGATCATCAGATGAAGAAGGCGGCTGATTCTCTTAAGAGGAAAGCAGATAAGAAAATGAAGAAATCCGTTCAGGAGAAGTCTGGGAAGAGATCTTCGTGCTCCAAATAGGTGAGACATATCTTTCGCCTCTTAATTAATGTTATTTCTTTCGTTTTCTTATTTGTACTTAGTTTAAGCAGGTTGATTTGGAAGATGAGGAAATTGATAGTGATGAAGAAGACGAGGAAGATGAAGAGGAGGAAGCTGAAGGTGATGAGGAGTATGAGGAGGCCAGTAAAGATGATGCTGAATGTAGAAGTTCTCATATTTCACGGAAACCAAAAAAGGCGAAATCTACCAAGAATTACCAAAGTCATCCTAAAGGCAAATCTAAAGGCGAGCCAAAGGATAAGCCTTTTATCAATGTGATGAATCCCTTAGTCTCTAGCTCTTCGAGCTCTTCAAAAATGCCCTCTGTCAATGAGTCTGCCTCAGCCGAGGTTGGTCTTTCTAACAAGCCTTTTTCAGCTGTGGGATCCTCTAGTGCTGGTGGCAATAAGGGAAAGGGTTCTCGCGTTGATGATGCACAGGATGTAATTGGTTCGCCTGTTCGTTCTCCTAATGCGATGACTACTGGAGATCCTTTGATTTCTTTTGTTCTCGCCCTTGAAAATGTTGACGTGGATTTCATTTCCAATATTGCTTATATCGCCCAATTGTCCGTGTCGGATCCTAATCTATCCCAACTTCGCGGGATGATGTTGAACCTTGCTCCTCAATCTTCTGCCGCCGCTACTCAGTCATGGTGGGAGTTTGAATCACAACTTCGCCCGAAACAACATATCGCGCTCGAATATCTGGTGAGTCAGTGTTTTTCGCATTCGTCTTTTCGGTTAGTTTCATCGCCCTATCTAATGTTCTTCTTTTGAATTTTCAGAACATGTGTCGCAACATTACTCAAGTTGAGAATTATGGCAAAGCGGTAGGCATGCTCCGTACTCAGGCTGAGCAAATTTCTTCTCTTCAGGCTGAGGTTTCATGCTTGCAAGGTAATGCTTCTATGCTCCAGAAGGATCGCGACAGACTTGAAGGGGAGTCAATGCTAATGTGAACTGGGTGGCTAAGTTTCTTGCTCAGAATACTCTGTTCCTTGGTAGGTTTTCGCACTTATATTCCCTTATTCCCTATTTTCACGTTGTTTCGGCCTTAGCCTTTTAGGCACAACTTTCTTAGTCGACGGGCATGAGATTCTTTGCAGAAGTCTTCAATCTATCCAACCTCGCGGTTGATGCAAATTTGAATGTGGAGGCTCTCTTGGAGCATTTCAATTCCCTTAAAGAAGAATTTGAGGCATCATAATTTGAGGTGGATCATATTGAAGCTTGAGAAATCTCAACAGGAGTTGGAGGCGATCAAGGGCGATGGTGGATCTTCTTCGCATCAAGTGACTGAACTTACTAACAAGCTTGCTTTGGTGAATGACGAGCTTATTCAGACAAGGAATGGTACCGATGAGTATAAGGAGCGTATGGAGGCTAGGTATGCATTGTTGAAGCGCCGCAACAAGGTTCTTCTTATTTATGCTGGTCGTCAAGCATAGAGGCAGTATAATCAAGTTTCTCGAGAAGTTACTGACTTGATTACCATAGAAAATGGGCTTCCTTTCAAAGAGTTTCCTCCTATTCCTGTGCCTGAAGATAAACCTGTTGAATTCGGGTCAAGCGAGGAGGAAGAAGTTTTTGAGGGTGAAGTAGAGAGTGGAACCGAGGAAGAGCAATCTGATCTAGAAGGTGAAACTGATGGAGACGATGTTGACTCTGAGGGTGAAATTAATGAAATAAATGTTGAAGGTGACCAGGGCGAACATCAAAAACCTCAAGTTGTTGAAGAAGTGGAGAATGATCAGGAGGGAAGCTCGCGAGCAGAAGATGAACACATCCCGGAATCTGGCCATCAAGATCCCGATTCGTCTCTTAAGGGCGACATTTCTGATATTTCGCAAATTGAAGTTGGAGATTCTTCCATTTAGACATATGATGTTGTTATATATGTAAGTTTTACGGTCTATGTACAGGGTCCGGATCTTCTGTGCCCAAAGAAGGATGTGCCCAGTGTGCCAAACCAATGGCTCGAAGACACATGTCCTTCCTTAAATGTCTCAATTAATCCCTTGATAATTTCCGTTTTTAGCTTTTATTTGATTATTAATGAAAGAAAATATTAATGATTTTAGGGAATAAAAACATTAATCGTTGTTGTCTGTTCATACAATCCGATTAATGATTACTATGTTTTAAAGATCTCATCGGTAGTTCTATTGCAATGATTATTGTTCAATCTTTGGCTTCCTATCAACATTGATAACTACTAGTGAAATATTTTTAGGCAACTGCTGAGTATTTATTCTTCTTAATTCGAGAATCCCAAATTTTTGATTATAAGTCTTGCTGATTATAAAATTCACTTTATATTTTTGATTGATAATACGAATGTGCTAAAAGAAAATCAAATTGCTGAGCAAAACAAAAATAGTGCAGATAAAAAACACGAACCAAATGCGCCCTAAAAGGCTAAAACTAGCAAAGAAGGATTGCGAACAATACGTGAAATATATACCCGTCAAAGGAGTGTGAACCGATTTGGACACCAAAGAAGACAACCAACTTTAAGTCAAGATAAAGATAATTATTGTAATATTTTTTTCTTTCCTAAAATCATTAATATTTTCTTCCTAATAATACAAGCTAAAAACGGAAAATATCAAGACAAGTAAGGAAGGACATGTGTCTTCAAGCCATTGGCTTGGCACACTGGGCACAAAGGATCCCGACCCAGAAAAGACTTTTTTTGTTAAATATGGTAAAGCTTGGTGCTTGTTACCAGGGATTTTTCTTTTTTTTAGATGTTGTTCATGGCATTTATTATATATATGCATATCTCTCTATCTATATATATGAATATGTATGTTATCGTGTATGTTTAATTTATTGTATTTGAAGTCAATTTCATTTTTTTTTGTCCTCTCTATTTAAAATACTAATTACCAGAAAATCTACTGGATAACCCAAATAAGATCCTTCTATCTACCCATTCATTGGATGTTATATATATACACTCGTTCGGTTGGGAGAATTGAAAAGGTAGGAATCCAATTATGGGGTAATCCAATTCTTGGAAGTGGATTCAAAGGAATTCGATTTAAATTCTAGAAATTCATGTTCGGTTGGGGTAATTCAATTACCTTGTTTTTTCCCCGGAATCCAATTCCATTGCACCATTGGACCAATGCAATGGAAATCTATTATTTTGGAGGGAATTGGATTCCTATGAATTAAAATTCTTAATTCCATAGAGTTCACTGGCCCCATTCAGTTCAAGGAATTGGGCGCATTCCATAGGACCTTGAAACGAACACGATGTTAATGCGAATGCCAAACTCGAAATCCATCGTATATTGGATTGGGTGCGAATGAGGCTGAAACTGGTCCAATGCAGACCATGCTCACCCCTAGCTATATAGTTTAAAATTTACTTTCCAATGCCGAGTTATCAAGCCTCGAAATGGTATTGTTCAAAACTAATTTCCTGCTGACTCCGAAAGATATATTTCAACCTAATAATAATAATATGATTTCAGGTGAATTTCCTCTATTGTGGTTAAAAGCTGAACAAAACTCTCTTCTTAGAGCTTCTGACCCCACCACAATATATTTTAGCGAATAGAATCATCCTGTTATTTCACACTACTAATTTTTGATATTTTCCGCACCACTTGAAACCTAAAATAACGAAACTCGCGCCAGAAACTCTCTTCCCTCACGGCTTTCTCCGATTGATTTTTCCTTCCTTAATTTTGTTACAGGTCAACGATGATTAGAAGAAAGGAAATCATACCAAGACTGTGAAGCAAGTCGTGTATATCACGGAGGAGAACATGCAGTCCAGATCAAGTAAACAAAACTCTCCCTCACGCTCATGAAACATTTTTGGATTACATAGTTTAACAAAGAATGACCTATTTTTTAGGTTTAATTATATGTCGAATCCTTCTATAAAGTTTTAATCATCAGTTGATGTAAACTATGGTTGATTGATTTTGAAAATTAGGGTTGATTTTGATGGTAGTGCTATTGTAAACTAGGGTTAGTAAGTGGGTGAAAGATTTTCCTTTGTATATATATTTTTTTTTTCTTCAAGATATCACTTCTATATTTTCTGCATTTGAAGCGAGTTTCTAAAATTATGATTTGTTTGAACACGGATACTATTTGATTAGCTGATCTTTAAATTGAATAATTGATGCTGCATTCCTAAATGAACTTCTACGGTGAATCTGAGCCCGTGCAGAGCACGGGCGTACCTCTAGTTGGAATAATTACTACTCTTAGTTACCCCTAACTCTTAACTTTCTTGATACTTACAACTTCACTCCCAGAGTATTTATGAGATCATTTATTTCGTTCTCACCAAACTCACCAATAAATTGCAAAAATAAGCAGACGCCATACTTTCCTACCCATATTTCTTCCCCTTTTGAGTTTCCAACTTTGAAGTTGACCTGCCAGTGTCTCTATCCGATCATTCCATCTCAAGTTAAAGCCATGCAGTTGAATACGGCAGGGGCAACGTACGATGAAATTTATTACCAGAGATATGAACCCATTAAATTCCAAGAATAATGTAATTAGTTGATTGTTTTTAATATACACAGTATAGTTGTTGGCATAGTGACTCCATTCAATGATATATACTGAAACAATGATATTTACTGAAAATCACTAGTGTGACGTACGTCCTATACGTACGCCGGATTAAATTTAAAAAAAAACCAACTGCCAAAAGTACGTAGTAATAGGCAAGACTGCAAGGTAAACGCCGGACAATTAAGTCTCGTCTAGTCTAGTAATAATACAAAGACTTATGGCTTGTGGGCGCCACTATATATGGACTTGCCAGATTATCAAAGTCGTTGCTCAAACTATTGAATTTCAGGATTCGAGCATAGCGGTGGAATCATTTGTTATCTAGTTATCTTACAAACTACTAGACATTTTCTATCCCACTACTCAAGATGGGAATAACTCGAACTGCCCCGAATAATACGTTTAGTGTTAACTTGGAGATTCGTGGCGATCACGTTGTGTTACGGTATTCCAATAAAGTGGCAAGCTTGGTACGTAACAAGCAGCAGATTGGTTGAGTGTAGTTGTGTCTGCTAATTCAACATCTTCACTAGCATACGGAGAGAGTCGTCGAGCAATGCCGCGAGTTACTGGTTAGCTGGAATGTTAAAAGGAGTTGAAAGAACCTCTCTACAATGCTCGATAACTCATTCTGTTATCAGCTATTGATTAAGTCCAGCGTGAATTTTTTTTAGTTAAGCCCAGCAACCTTTTTACGGATATCAGCCCCCTTCTTAAGTGTAAAGGGTTTATAAAGATCCAAAAACTAAAAATCATTCTTTCAAATCGGCCTCTTGTTTGTAGTATAAAGCTAAGTCTTATAGTCCCTTTTTTTTTTCCGGAAGAAAAGGTTATATTAAAACTCGCGAGATTGGGTGAATCCAGTTTAATTAGATTATACCAAACAAAACAAAAAAAAAAGTCGTTAGGAAGTAAAACTCAATGCCACTTAACGATATATTTACAAAAATGGCAAAACTGTCCTTGATTAATTAGCACTAATAAACCTGTCTAGCTTAATTAATTTAGTTAGATAATTATTTGAATTAAAATTATGAAATCATGTTTTAGTTAGATTGAACTTATGGATTTTGTTGGAAGATTTTTTAGAAAAAGGAAACGTTTTGAGAATTTGTTTGTAATGGAAATGAAACTACACTATCCAAACACTAAAGAGGGGATTGCAATGTTGCTTAATGGTTTCATTCTCCAAATTACAAAAGAAAGCAGCACTTTCAGAACTGAAAGTATGAAAAGTCGGCATGCTCGACAAAACTGAAAGATAACGACCTTCCTTAGCCGACATGTTGGTAATAAACAAAAATGATGACCAAATGAGATTTTACATACAGAGAAAAGTGTTTCAAATGCATGATTAGTCGACAAGGTATTAATTTCATAATATGCCGACTAATCTTTAGTCGTCAAGGTCGAGAATGCCATACACTGACGACCAAGGCAAAGTCCTCAAGGTAGTTTCCCCGACCTTGCTGACTAATAGCAAAAATGTACATAGAGAAACTAGTTTAAGGTAGTTATTGGGCGGCAAGGTTCTAGTTTTCAAAACATGACAACCTTAATTACAACAATACTAGTCGGCGAAGTATAAGGATGAATACCATGACGATCCTGTAAATGTTACTTTCAGAGATGAAAAGTCATCACGATACTCAACCTAGGAAGATAACGAATAACACTAGTCATCAAGGTAGACGAGGAGATACCATGACGACGACACAACTGCCATTCAAATATTTCGATTTTTCTTACCTAATATGCCATTCAAACAACAAACTGAAATACTAAAAAGAGTTTGAAAAAACTAATCGACGATAAAAAAAATTATAGAGAAGGAAAAAAGATTTGATCACTAGATTGATAAAGAATGAAAAGGAAATGAATAAGGTTTGGTGTTTGGATCTAAAACTAAAAAGAGAATGGTTTTAGTTATATTTAGGGAAAGGGTAATTAGGTAACTTTAGACATACTAGAAACCCCTTAGCCCGCTGTTATGGTTAGGAACAAAATTTGTATACCCCAATTAGTTTGGGTATACCCCAATCTGGCCAGTATATTAAAAGGAAAGGAAAAAAAAAAACCTTTACAGATTTCAAAGTGAATCACTCACTCATAAGATCCTCCCAATGGCTCCAAACAAGACTAGGGGTAACAAATTTGAAAGTATTGGTGTCATATGACCATAAGATTACAAGTTGTTTCACAAAATCTATAGTCTCCGCTGCACTTTTCTGACAACCACCAAAAACTCTTCCGTTCCTTTCTTTCCAAAAAATCCAACAAATGGCGTAATGGATAATCTTCCACACCTTTTTACCTCTACAATGAAGCACATTCTTCGACCAACCTTCAAACAATTCGAGCAAAGTTCTCGGCATAGGAAAAGAGATCTTGAAAGCCTTAATAAAATAATCAAATATCTCAAACGAGTAGGGGAAATCATAAACATATGATTTGTTATCTCCTTCTCACTATTGCATTGAACACATAAATCACTTTCAATGCCAATACCTAGATGTGCCAACCTGTCCCTAGTCAGAAGAGAATCATGAAAACAAGCCAGAATATTGAAGCTTACCTTGTTATGAATGTTTCATTTCCACATGTGTTTTTTGAAGTTACAAGTATCTAAATTACCTGCCAAAGCTTCATAACACTTTTTTTTTGCACTGAAATTCTCCATAATAACAAATCATCATCATCTTCTACAAGTTCCAGTATGTGAAAAACATCACGTCTCAACAAATCTCATTCTAACTGCATCCTTTGCTTTAGCAGCTTTATAGGCAACGGGGAATAAGTCTTATAATCTCCCTCTATCTAACAATTTATCCTTCCAGAACCTTATCCCTTTGTCATTTTTCACCGTAAACTTTGACATGGATTGAATTGTGGGAACCATATTCACAACGTTCTTCCATAGACTTCTACACTGAGGCTTTGTATCGACATCTGGCATTAAAAATTTTGTGTTCCTCTTGAGCCTTTGGTTAACTGTCTTCTTCCAAAGACTGTTTTTGTTCTTCGAGTATCTCCAAATTCACTTTACAAATAAAGATTGATTAGTAGTCCTCAACACCTTTATTCTTAACCCTCCATTCTCTTTAGGCATGCATATTTTGGTCCAAGCTACCCAAACTAATTTCCTTCTGCCTTTCGCAGCACCGCACAAAAAATTACACATAATCCGAACCATGTTTTTCTCCACAAAAAAATTACGCATAATCCGAACCATCTTTTTCTCCACACTAACCGGAAGGTGCCCTTCAAGATGTCCATCTCTCTTAAAGAAAAAGCGTGGAGTATATCTTCAAGGTGTGGTTCAAGGGTTTGCTTGAATGCAAACTTGGATAATAACAAAAGTGTGAAACCATTTGGCGCAGAGAAAACACTTTTGCGTCAAATCATTCACTTCCATTAATTGCTTTGAGTGGTTCGTACACGGTTGGAGATCCAGCAGATGAAATTCTTTGCTCGAAAACACTTAGCGCAAATGCGCTAAACCATTTCCCGCTTTATCCTTCATCATTTTAAAACCATAAGGTTCAGCCTCCTCTTCAAGCTGAAATGGAACTTGACTTGAAACCGCCTCTTCAAGGTGACATGGAACTTGACTTGAAACCGCATATTGAATCTTCAATTTCAAGTAATAAGGTGTATTTATACTTCTTAAGTAGTTGTTATTAGTTGTTTTGAAATGTGTCACTTGGGTTTTTGTTTGGTATTCGTTAGTTACAAACAAATTGTTATTAATTCAATGAATTTTCAATATTATTAGGTGTAACTAGTTTTTCACCCGTGCGATGCACGGGTCTTTTTTTTGCTTATGGAAAATTTGATGCTCGTCATACTGAAAACATTCCAAAAACATTTTCGTATTATCTTTATCTTGGAAAAGAGTATAAAAAATATTGACTTCCAAGACCATCAACCGTACATTTCTCAAAATTCATGGACCCATGGTACATCCAAATTAACGAATATGCTTGACGGAGGACCGCAGAAAAAAAATGGTTTCCTAATAGAGTTTATATGATCCGGTAGAAAAAAAAAAAAACCCATATAAAATCAACAAAAAGAATAAAACCCATAAAAACAACCAAAAACAAAATGGTTTCCTAATAAAATCATAGGAACCACAAGGTAAAAGTAAAAAAAAAAATTATTACACAAAAATAATACCCTGAAAGTGAACCAAAATATTACATTTCATCATTCACTCCGATGATATATCACCAACAACTGCAAAACAAAATCATCAAAAAATGTAAAACCTTCGATGTGATTTTACATTTTTTACTGATATATCCTGAAAGTGTTACATTTCATTATGAAATTTTCCTAATTTCATAATGAGATAACTTGTGGTGGTGTAGTACTAAGAAGAGCAATAATGGGTACATTTCATAATGAGATAACTTGTGGTGGTTGGATAACTTTGCCATGCCTAATTGTATTCACGAAGGTAAAATCATTGTCCAAGGTAATAGTGTGCGCACAACTGCAACCTGATAATTCACAAATGTACCCATTTTACCAAGCGGGACATAAAGTTTCCCGAAAGCGCAAAATGCAATTGCATCTATATCAGAGTAGATCGTCCTCTCTGACTAAATTTCTCCATCTATACTGTAATACGGGAAATTAAATAACAACTTACATGACAACAATATAGAACATCATAGTCTGTAAATATGATATCAACAAACTAAAGCAGCTTAATACTTTTGTTTTAAGGGATACTGCATTACCAGTGGAACTGTCTTGGAATACTATAGCGTTGGAAAAAACTGAGTGGTCCAAGTATGCTAGAGTATACTGTTGATTACATACTTATGTACTGAGATTGGTAGTACAATGAACAACGTGTGGCTTCGACTTATACCGGAAAGACCTAGCTTCAATTCTGGCCCCTGGAACAAAAAAAAAGGCAACACTCAGAATACTTAGACGAAAAGTGACGTGCTTAATCCATGTTTTTGGGCTTATAAAGAATCATATGCATGTTTCTTCTATATCACCATGTAGAAGAAAAAGCTTCTGACACATTATTCTATCACGTCGTTTTGGGATAAGAATCAGGTCGAGCGTACTTATCAAATATTGCAAATAAAAGCTACTCCCCCCATTTTCTACTTTGGAGCTGATAGATTCTAAGTTTCGCTGCAGATTAATGAAGCTGTGAGAGAGTTTACGTCTAAAATTAAAAATCTTTGTCCAAGCAATTATTAAGCTTTCGTCCAAAATTAAAAAATCTATGTCCAAGCAATTATAAATCCAATGAAATATAATTAAATTTGATTAAATTTTTACCACGATGAGTTGTATAGCTGAATTAAGTTAGGATAAATGTGTCTAATCACATAAGCTGTGGGGGCAGCAAAGATTAAACAGATAAATACTAACTAAATTCAGCTACACTCCTATCGGTGTCACATATGGTAACTTGCAACTGCAACACAGGCGGATTCCCCAAATTAAAGAAGCCCATGCAAGACTCAATTCTCCAAAGAAAAATCGTAGACGGCTTTAAACAAAATTGTTTGTCCCAAAGTGAAGTAACAAATTTAACTTTAAATACACTTAATTGAAAGCCAAGCTGAAGCAATTGTTGGCTTACTGAAGGTATCACTAATAGGACTCCGCACTAATATGACTCCGCACTCGTCTTTTGTTCTTCAATTGCCTGGAGGTATATATTCTCATGGGCACGTCTACCTGATATTCAAAGTAAGGGAGAGTAGTACGATGCTCATATGGCAAAAAAAAAGAAAAAAAAAAAAGAGACAAAATTAGATGCTCATGGAAAACAAAGAAAGCTTAGATATAGGAATCCATCTTAGAACGTATTATATGCGGTCCTTAGACCTCACAACTTTCCACTTTCACCAGCTCCATCATCACCAAACAACAAAAGCAGAAATCGCTGCATGTCACAATATATCATTTAACCAAAGATTTTTGCATCAAATAAAAAATAAATTTAAATGAAAAAAAAAAAAACTCACTCCTAAGATGTCTTCAACACGATTTATTGCTTTACGAAATGCAAAATAAAGTTCACTTAGAAGAAACAATAAAATCAGAAAGTCTGGATTTATATAAAACTTTATATAAAGGCATCAAAAGAAAAAATAAAATTAAAAAATGTAAATTATATACGGCAAAAGATAGAAAAAAAGAGAGATTGGAAACTCAAAATATAGAAGAATAAAGTCTGAACTAACCTTAATTCAATAAACCAGTGGTTATAGAGCACCAAACACTTTTCTCAATAAAAAGTTACCACCCCGCCTTGTGATCTATCAAAAACAACTACTCTTTCTATTTCTTTCACCTCTGCGCTCTCATTGTTTAAAGTGGGGAAAAACTTTCCTCTCGGTCTCTAACACATAAAAAATGGGTTTCTGTACACGCCAATATTTTAAAGAGATAGAAATTTACCAATTTCTTCCATGCGCAATTCAATTAGAATTTTCATTGAAATAACATTTGTAGTGCCAACAAATGGTTTCGAAGATGCCTTCAAAGCAACAACAGCCCGCGGATCAAATAACAAAATAACAAATCATAATAAGAAAACCAAAAAATCGAAGTTGTCATTAGAAGAGAAAAACGACGTCGAATGATGCGATGGGGCTTGGCTAGTTGGCTTATGATCCATGCTTTATATAAGAGATGCATTAACCAAAAATAAGAAGATTTTGGTTTGAATTTCTTTTTAAACAATATCTAAAATATCTAGATTTTTGTATAAAAAAGATATTGTTTTGAAAAAAATATTAAATAATATCTAAAAATATAAAAAAATCATATTTTTTGCTAAATTATTTACCTATTGTGTTATTTTGAAAATCGCGGTTTATTTTTGCCATATTTATTTGTATAACGAAAAGTTATATTAATATGGAAGGATCAATATTAACAAAAATAATATTGAAAGTCATCCATTTTAGTAGATTACACTTTTCGGTGGACGTTTTTATTTTTATATTTTTGTTCTTATTTTTGCTAAATCATAGTCTAATACCTCCATGATTTTTGGTTAATGATTTTGTATTTTGACTACTGAACAGGGTTGATAATCGATTTTTGTGTGGAAAAAGAAGCAAGTTTCGACCTCAGGTAAGTATCCACATTTCTCTTTGTGCATTTTATGTGTATTTGATTAGTAAATTTTGACTATTGATTAAAGGTTTTTTAGTATAACTGGAAATGTAATTGGGGTTAGTTTGCTTATCAGTAGATTGGAATTGTAATTAGGATTAGTTTTTAATTATAAAGAAAAGTTGTAATTGGACATTGGACAATTATTATTATTAAATTTTGTGATGAATTTCTATGAAATCATGATGTGTTTTTTCCCTAAAATTTTTCCTCATAATGTTAGGATTTAATATAACCGTATATATTTGGAATGTTATAAGATTTTATAGATTTAGTTATTTTAGCTAATTTATTTTTTTCACTGTGATTGGCTAAAAAAATATATTGTGGGATAAATGTATTATCTTTAAATATTATTGGCTAAAATACTGTAAAATTACCAACAAAAAAAAAAACATGATGGAACCAGAATCAACCAGGAGCTCCGGTGAATGAGAGCGCTCGAAAAAATTTTATTTTTATATAGAGAATATTATCATGGAAACTTGTTATCACAGAGTTGTTAGTTGCGATGGAAAATTTATCACTTGTCATGTGCTTGGTTGACTATTGATATGCGATAATCCAATTCTCCATAATTATCAGTTGCTCCCGATTAGTATGCAAGGTTGCAGTGGTACAACTTGCACAACCAATGCGCACATGAACCCAAGCCAAAGGTCCTAGTTGGAATTCATATTAATTCCATACATGCAGCTCATATCTTATACTGTGTGCCTCCTCGATACCTTATTAATCTATTTTAATTATTATTAAAAGAAAAAAAGAAAAAAAACTCACATCTTATCTTCAAAATTTGACAAATACACTACCATTGAAGAAAAAATAATAGTGCGAGATTTCAGAATAACATGCATACATATATACTCACCATGTCAAACAACACTAAAAAAATGTAATGCGAGGAAGTACTGCAATATATACTATGTGATGAAGTAGGTTTAGGGGCATGAGGGGACCGACTCCATTGCTGCTTATAGTTGGCGCTCTGATCAACCCACAGTCTAAAACTCCATCAGGTATCTGTTTGATCTTTTCTACAGCAACAACAAATATAACACCCATACCCATGTGCAAATGAGGCTCACATAAGGCCTAGTGTGTTATTTATGTTGACAGTACTATCACAAATGTTAATATCAGAAACCATCTTTGTGTATGATAGATTTCTGTGTTTGCCTACGTAATGTGGGTTGTGCAAGGCTTGGCAAGCCGGCGTAAAAACTATGCTAATCTTTTCGGAGATATTCTCTAGTCGACCTGGTACTTGCTATTGGAAAAGACTTTGGATTTAGATTCCTTTGTTGGTCCAACATGGCTGATAGTTAATGGCCGAAACAGTCCGCATTATTTAATCAACGGAGACGCTACGTTTATCTATATATAAACCGAATATTGTATGACGACTAGGCAAAAAGAGTCACTATTGTTTAATCAACGGTGACGCTATATTGTTTATGGATTGTGTGAAATGCATAAACCGGCTGAGAAATAGCACAAACAAATCTTATGAAATGATCGGATGACCCAAAAAGAAAATAAAAAATCCTCTACGATGATAACACCAAAAAGTAGAGTTATCGGGACCTTTTAAGTACGGTTATACGTATTCGTCTGAAACCGTCAATGTAAGGTACAGCGACAGTTATCAAATGTCACCTATGCTCAACGTCGCAATTAAAAAGTTGTCACTTTTCATGTTCTCTGGTTTTGTATTGATGTGAAAATCCACTTCTTTAAAATGGAGTCGAAAATGAATTACCATTTGCATGAGTTAAAAAGTTACAGAGATACAACTTGCACCACCAATGCGCACATGATGCATGCCAACTCCCAAACCAAAGCCCTAGTTGGCATTCATTGAACGATTTCTTACGGTCCTAATTTTGGAATAATACAGTGAAAATGCAATACAAGTAAAAGAAAATCACAGGACAAGATTAATGTGCAAGAATATATACTCACCATGTCAAAGAATCCTGAATATATGTAACATAAAATGAAATGACTACTGCCATATACATTAGGTAATGAAATAGGCTTGCAGGCTCAAGGGGACCGACTGCTTTGTTGCTTGTAGTTGGCGCTGTGACTGCTGTCAACCCAAAATTTAGAACTCCATCAGGTATCTGTTTGATCTTGTCAACAGCAACAGCAAATATAACACCCATACCCATGTGCAAATGAGGTTCAATGTGACAATGAAATGGCCAAACACCTGGATAATCAGCAATGAATCTTATGGCTGTCCATCCATAAGGGAAATCAACTACAGTATTTCTCAATGGTGGGTTCACCAAATTCAAATTTTTCTCATCATTTTCTTCTGAAAATTTCCCATCTCCATAACCCAAGACCCAAAAATCATGTCCGTGTAAATGCCAAGGATGAAATTCACTCACACTTTCTCCCAGTACATTAGCATTTTGGAGAATGACATCAACAATCTCCATGTGTCTAAAATTATATACACCATTTCCATATGTGGAATTTGGGTTGGCAGGTGGTTTCATTAATTATATCATACGTAGACGGGAAAGTCTCCGGAGGTGTCGTGGCATTGAAACCATTTTTTAATCCAAACTTGAGTGAACCAAGGTAAGGTGTTGGTGGTAGAACTAAATATATATTTTTTATAGACCATTTGACATAGCCATCAATCTTGTTTGGGTATTTAAGAGAAAGATCCTACGGTCATGACGAACCGGAGGTGTGGGTATTGCTGATGGGTGAGGGAAATCTCCGTTAAATTGTAATCCCAATATCGTGTTGGTGAAGTTTTTACTTTGAAGTAGATCATCCCATGCAGGAGAAAGAGGAGGTGGAAAAGAAGGCATTACATTAACAGCAGAAATTGTCTTGTAGTTCAAGATTGTAAGTGCTGGTAGAGGAAGAGGAGGTTTTCTACCTCTTTGACTTACAGAAATCCAGTAGTTCATGGATGGATCTTGATCTGTGTTCAAAATAACGGAATATGATTCACCTGAATAAATGTCGAGGTTGTCAATCACTCTCGGTTGGAGGTAATTTCCGTCAGCTTCAACCAATATCATCTGGTGATTCTGAACACAGATAAACACATAACATTTTAAAGGTTGTTGTTCCATCTCAAAACTATTTCACAAATGGGGAGATTTATTCTCACGTACACTAAAGGTATAGTTGAGTTCCTTACCCCGATGACCAAATTGAGTGAGGCAAGTGAAGTAGTGCTTGCAATCCTCACTCTAATAAGCTTATTTGGTTCGACGGCTAGAACGTCCGGTTTACAGAGATGGTGGAACCATGTGGGTACGTAATTATTAAAGATAATAATGCAACATATCTTACTGTTTGCGTTAGTAATTGTAATGCTAGATCTAAGCTTCAAAGTACACGCCCAAGTCTAATTTATCATATTCCATATCATACGGATCCATCACCAACCTGTTTGATCAAAATTTAAAATCCAAGTTGAATTTATTTATTTAAGTTAATTAATTTGCATCCGGCCACCTAATTGCATCCCGTTAAACACGGTATCGACCTACATGGGGAAGAGCACCAATCGATGCGATCTACCTACCTGTGGACATTGGACATACAGCTGCGTAATAATCAAAATAAATTAACAATAATGGGGGATCAGTTATTCGTCTTAATCGCGTTGTATTCTATTATAACATTTCAACTGGACAGAAGATAAGATCAAATAGAAGTTATGCAAACTACGCATAACATTTGTTCCGGAAACCCCCATTGCCTTATCATTTTTATTTTAGGATGTTGAAAGGAGTACCCTAATCATCCATCGGACATGCGTAGTTCATCTTTTATATCAAATTCGTGTTGGTCCCTTATAAGAATTCCCCTCTTTCCTTCCTACACACCTATGGCTCTTGTTAGCTGTTTCCATTCCCTTTGATTTAATCTTATCAAATTCTGGTTCATATCATTACGAAAGAATTTATATATATATATATATATATATATATATACTGAATTTGTATATCTAAATTCATGCAACAGATGGGCTAAAATTTACAACATAAAAATGATCAATTAAGCAATTAAGCAAACATGTATTGTCATGAAAAGTTGGTTCATTATTCAATTTGTTGAAGAACTGCTCACTACTATCATCATCTTGCTCCAATAATTAGTTTGTAATGAGGACGTAATCAGTATGATATCAGGTACCAGAATAAAAGCCTACAGATCATTTAAGGGCATCTGAAGAGTGGACTTTTCTAACAAGGGAGGCATATACAAAAATATGCCATCTGAGAGCAGCCAGCTTAGCAATACCAATAATGCGCGCATGTTCTACCATTACCAATTAAGAAGTTGTATACATACAAGCTTTAACCCCCGACAAGAAGTACTAGTTTAATTGATAATGATATATGTAGACGGCAATAACGACATAGGATCTGTAATGATTTATAGATTAAACAGAATATGTATGTATCTTAGGTGGCACCTAACTAACAAATTCCGCGAACGAAAATGTTAGGTTTCACAGTTAATGCGGCGAAATACTCATGCATTTGAAAGTGGCCAAAATCTTAAGAAAATTAAAAGAAAAATAATTAGATAGAAGTTAAGTAAAATTGTAAAAATTCAAAATCTTAACCCATTCGATCGGGTTAAACTGTAGTGCCTATGGGTTGAGTTTGAATAATTTTTCAAATATGGAAGGGTTTGGACTGTGAGTGGTGAAAAAACAAAAATCATTAAAGAAAAAAATATATAATTCTAATTATTTTATTAATAGCGAAACCAAGATTACATAGAACCAACTGAATCAGAATAAAATCTTAGTAAGAACAACATGCTTGTAATGTTATACGATTGAATAATTTCGACAAAAAAAAGAGAAAAAATTCCAAGAAATGACCTAAACCGAAAAAAAACAAAAAAACATTGAATATTATGTTATTCAAGAATCAAGATGCGTGAACTATATATATATATATATATATGCATCTTATATGCTGCATAATCACAAGAACCATTGTATACATATCAGATATCTCTAAAATTCCAGCAACTATGTCTACTACTAGGGAATCAGGGGAAGATGAAGATCACCTATCTCCACAAGAAAAGATGATCAGTAGGCTTATAATTAAATCTCAAGATGAGATGTTTCATAGGTTTGAGAAATCTCAAGATGATATGTTTTACAGGCTTGAGAGCATGCTTTGCAAAGTACTCGTCCAGCCTCCACATAAAGGTTCGGAGATTCTTAAAAGTGCCGGTAGTAGTAGTTGTTGCGCCAGTTACGATATCGATGCTCATGTTAAAACTAATCCATTATTTGAATCTGAGGAGAAGACATCAAAAAGTGAGTAGTTAATTATATATTTATTAATTTCTTTTTATTTCATAGTCTGATTTATCTCTTTCTCATTTTCTTCAATTTGGTGCATACACATTAGATTTATTGTCAAAGTCATCAGCAACATTGACCCAAGATGAAGATGAAAAGATGAAGACTGATGTTGATGTTGATGATGAGAACTCAGAGGAACCTGAACAGGATACTGATCAATATATATTTGAATTTGGTCTATTTGAGGCAGCAAAATCTGGTGACTGGCCTAAAGCTAGTAATTTTTTCGAGAAAAATCCGCAAGTGATGATGACTAATGAAAATTGCAAAATCGGGCTGCGTATAGCTGTATTTAACAGTCGGTAGATTTAGGATTGTCGACCACTGGTTCCCTTGTATATGCTAGTTGTGTTGATATTAGTCCAGACAAGTATCTCAATCCACTAGGTCATAGGTTTATTTTGGCATTGAAGTCCATTCACAACCATCTATTTCTATATCCATCTTCTTAATCTATTCATGTGATTTGTTTGATTCCGGATATTGATGTCCATAGTCCGACTATCTGAGTAGAGCTTTGTCCCTTATATATGAATTTTAGTATGCTTGAGTGCAAACTCGTTTACAGAAACCTGTGTTATCTTTTGAGAGGAGGGATGATGGTTTCCAGATGGCGGAGGCTTAGGTGAAGCAGTAGAAATGGAGTAAAGAGAAGAAAGAGAAGCCATGGCTGTGTTTGAAACTTTGAAAACTGATATGGAGTTTACAGTCTCTGTGAAGCTATTTATAGAAAAACGGAAGTGGGATTTACCGGAGATTCTTGAGAGGTCATTACTCCTAGACTGGATAATCTGATAATAGTGCTCAATCGTAGGCACGCACAATTTAAATTCTACTATAGATTTTTGAGCAGTCACTTGCTGTTTATGATTTTTGAGCAGTCACTTGCTGTTTATATAGAAAGTTAGATGAAATAGTGGGATATATCATATATGTTGGGATTTTATTTATTTTTTGGGAAAAATATCATTTGGTCCTTTTTTAGGTGGTCCCAAGTTAGTTTGGTGCGTTCAAAAATCACCTTTTCCATTTGGTCCATAACTATTTAAAAATATTAAATGGACCAAAATACCCTTCCGTGTAAATTCCTACTTATTTTTTACAGCAGTTCATTCTGTCTGATGAACTCCGGAGTTCATTCCTTCAAATGAACACCTAATAAAACCAAACTAAATTTCCTGCTTAGTTTTTGTAGCGTTCATTCTCTCTGATTAACTCCGGAGTTCATTCCTTCAAATGAACACCTAATAAAACCAAACTAAATTTCCTATTTATTTTTTCTAGCAGTTTATTCTGTCTGATAAACTTCGGAGTTCATTCCTTCAAATGAACACCTAATAAAACACTACTAAATTTCCTACTTATTTTTTTGTAGCAATTTATTATGTCTGATGAACTCCGGAGTTCATTCCTTCAAATGAACACCTGGTAATTTAATACGAGTTCATCATCAACACGAGTTCATTCTTTACATGAACACTTACTAAAAAACAGAGTTCATCTTCAACACGAGTTCATTCTTTACATGAACACCTAGTAATTCAAGATCTAAAAACAGAGTTCATTCTTTACATGAACACAAATTTTCAACAGCAGCAGGGACAAATCCAAAAGAAAAACGGTAAAAGAGAAAAAAGGAAAAAGAAAAACATCATCTCATCATCTTCAACATCAACAACATCATCTCCATCATCTTCTTCAACAACAACACCATCGTCTTCATTGATTTCATGGATCGTCCTCAACAAAAACAACACAAGCAGATCAAATCTCTATCATCTTCAACAACACCAACATCATCTCCATCATCTTCTTCAATAGCAACACCATCGTCTTCATCGATCTCATGGATCGTCTTCAACAGCAACAACACGAGCAGATCAAATCTCCATCATCTTCAACTGCAACAACATCATCTTCATCATCTTCTTCAACAGCAACACCATCGCCTTCATCGATTTCATGGATTTTTTATCGTCTTCAACAGCAACAGTAGCAGATCTCGAAGATTCATCGTCTGCACAAAATTTAAAAAAAAAGAAAAAAAAAAGTAGCAAAAAGAAAAAGAAAAAGAAAAAAGAAATGGAGGGTAAACAAACTAGATCATAAAACAGAAAGAGGGCGAAAGTAAATCTGAAAATAAGATATTTTCTAGGATTTTTTTCTGTATATGTGGTCCCAAAAGGATATTTATGTCACCACACAATGACAATTACATCATCCATAACGTCATCCTATGACCAAACTGTAAATATATTTTGAAAATGGACAAAACAGACAGTTGACTCAGTCAACTGGACCAAACTCTCTCTAATATATTATTTCTAAGATCTATTGGTATTTCCTACTTATTTTTTTGGTTGAGTGATATGTTGGGATTAATAGTACAACAGGGAACTCATTGGAGGTCTTGAACTGGAAAACCATTCCTACATGCGGCTAGGACGTATATATCCTCTTTAACTAGGTACCAGCACTTTTGTGACTTGTTTTGAGCTCTGCATGATCATACTGGTATTTTCTTGGACACAAGGATATTGGAATCGAGCTTAGTGACAATTAAACAACCAACAGGCAGAAACTTTAGCGTTTCTAAAAGCTATAGAGTGGGATTTTGTGAGGCCATACTAGAATAGTGAAGTTTTAATCGTAAACAGTAAACTCTTCAACTTATTATTAGACTGGTAGAAAAAGCTTTAACCAGTTTTGTAGGATTTCTGTGTACCTTCCCTTCAGCGGCAAAAAAAAAAATCCCATCTACCCTTGTCCTATTTTAAGTTCTATTTTAATACAACCATTCAAAAAAACAAAAGGAAAAAAAAAGAAGCAATGCTACAATGACAATGAGCGGCCGTCTACACTTATCGCCGATTTTTATTATTGGGAAAGCAAAAATATTTAGAGGAAAGTTGACTTCTGGCCCAAGAGATCGGACTTGTAGTCAAGGAGGGATGAAATATAAACGGCCAGTCCCACGACCACATACAAACTAGTACCAAGGGGTTAGTGTTTTGATCTGGGTTCCACCTTCTGTGATAGGTGGGACAATTCTTTTGTTTCAAAATCGTATTTCGCAAAATTTTCTTGTTGCCGCGTTTTTTACTTTATTTGCCAAAACAAGTTGGTCAGACTTTTGAAAGAGAGATTGTATCAAAGAAATAAGAATTAATCATAACCAAATGCGAAATAGAAAATTGCAAATCCAAAAAACTTTCAAGCAAAAAATTAAGGAATAAGGACTCAAGAAGACCAAAAAAATCCCTTATAAGTAGTAAGAAAACAAAGTCCAAAAAATACAACCTCATAAAAACCCAAGACCTGTTAATTACAAATTATTGGAGATATCAAAATGGGTACTGTAACAGCCGCACTTTTAGCATGTTGCGTGCTCAAAAATGCGTCATTGAGTTAGATAAATCTTCATCTCAATCTTGTGTTGTGCGTGTAGGGCATTTTTGTCCAGAACATAAATTGCACCACCGTGGTGCATCACGCTAATGGAATGCTGGTCAAGAGCGAGATTGCGCCAATATGAAATTTTGTAAAAATCTTTGTTAAGAAGTTGTATTTCTTACCCAAAAAATTGTAGCTAACTTAAGATTGTTCATGAATCTTATGAAATGAGTGTGCACAAAATTAGACTCATAATAAGATATACAAATTCATAAATAGATATGAAACTTCATAGCATATGTGTGTACAAAATTGCTAATAAGGTTACCAATTTGGTGTGAGTAAAAATCCATATATACATATAGTAAAAATCCATTGCCTTTTAGATTGGTACACCCATTAGCAATTTTTCAGCATACCATTCAAATAAAACTCTACAAAACCGTCTCACTCACGGACCATATTTTTATTTATTTCATTAGAAAACACAAAAACACATTTAAGATATGAGTCAAGGGATACATCGTACGTGCACTTCCTTGACCCATAATTTTATTACAATAACAGATGATTTATTTCATTTTATTTTATTTTAAGACCTCTTTTATAGGAAGAGGTCTGCTAACATGCCATGCAGCGAGGCAATGATCCGAACATCTTATCAATCAAACACGATTTCGATACCTTCAATGGTGATGATCTCTTTTCCTTTTCCTGAATCTCTTGGTATTATAGTAACTAGAACTTCATCATCATCTTCAGCATCTAAATCTTCGAGAAGAGCAGTTATTCCTAGACTCAAATTAGTCTTGATTTTCATGTTTTTATGTCCATGCACGGTTGGTATGTTCGTAAAACTACCCACAAATTCACTTGATTCAGGACCAACTTCGTCTTCATCATTGATAAAGACGTCAAATTTCAGAAGGGCACCTCCATTGAACTCAATACCCTTTATGACCAAGATCTCTTCTTCTTGCATTTTCTCTTCCGAGCTTCGTGCTTTTGACTTTGGCCTTTTAACCAAAATGTGCGCTATCTTATCAAGTATCATAGGGAATTGTGTGGTGCCTCCTGATCTCTTCTGTGCTATTTTCTTCCCGGCATTCCTTCCTTTAGGAGTCTGGTCGACGTTCCTTTGTGTAGGAGTTTTGGGTTTTGTTTTCAGCCATGGAATTTCCACATCTTGATACTTAAACCTTAGATTCTCTTGTTCCAAACAATCTTTAACCTGCAAATTATCAGTAGAAAAACAAGATGGTAAAAACTCACTAGCTATTATGAATGATCTAAAAGTAAAAATTCAAGCAGAAGTGGGGAATCTTGCAATAACGTACCGAGACTCTCACGAGTTGTTTTTTCTCATCGTAAAAAAGAAAGGCAGCATTTAAGAAATCAGGATCAGTGAAATCCTTTCGGTTTCCTCCCAAAGTTTTCCATATGGTCCACATTCGATCGCAGTTGGCATGATGACAGTAAAAGATCGGATCCCTGCCTGCAGAATAGAAATTACCCATGTTTTCTCCATTAGGTTGTTTGCTATCTCCAGTCCAAATATGAACTGGAGTATGTGGAATATTCTCAAGTGATCCTGCTCCAGGATTTGGTGCTCCACCGGCGCGGTATGCAGCTCCAAGGAAAAGTGACGCTGTCTTTGCCCCAGATACCATTTGACGATACATGGTAGTAAGATTATTGGCAATAAGTTGATCTTCAGGGAGAGTAGTATCATCACCAAAGTGATTAAGATCGAGTAGAGTTGGTGGTTGATGTTTAGGGTCACGAAGCTGATCATAAATAGCAGAACCTGGTTTCGTAAACATAGAAGGGATTTTCATACCAGCAGGAGTATCCCAGTTCCAAAAAGGTAAAGCAAAAGTTGGATCACCGATTAAATCACCCAAGATTTTCTCATGGAAGTAAAGATATAATCTATGGAACGGAAAGAATAACCATGAATTATGAACTTGAATATTCATTTTAGGGAAACCAGATAAAGTTTGATCATAAGCATAATTGCAGTAAGCACAGTGGACATTAGCTTGCTGTTTCAAACTACGTGGATCGTCATCTGGTAGAGCTCTCATAAGTGCATATGCTTTGTTATATTTAGCAATATAAGCATCATCAACTAAATGAGCAGCTGGACGAATCCTTAGAGGAGTAGATTTCGATGGTAGTTGGAAGTCGACGATTTTTGTGTTTGGTGGTGGACAACAATTTACTTTCGCCGTTTTCTTAGGGATAGTTACTGGAACACATTTTGATAAATCCGGTGGCGCTACTGGAGCTGCCATAGCCATACGGTCAGCACCAAAACCAGCAGCTGTCACACCGTATAAACCTCCGAGACCAAGAAGCATATCTCTTCTATCAAAGAAGCTGCTAGTTTCCATTTCAGGATTATCACGACCCTGATCGTTACTACCAGCTTTGCATTCTATCACCCTAAGATGACTATGTTTGGGCTTACTAAACACATTAATCTGTGTTTTCTTTTGAGAGGAAGTACGATGGCTTGCGGATAGAGACTTAGTTGAAGCAGTAGAAATGGAGTTAAGAGAAGAAAGAGAAGCCATTGCTTTGTTTGAAACTTCGGATACTGATGAAGAAGCTTACAGTCTCTAAGAAGCTATTTATAGAAAAAAGAAAGTGCCATTAACTGGAGATTCTTCAGAGGTCAGCGTCCCACAATTTCACGAGCTACTTACATTAAGTTAGATGAAACAGTGTTAGAAAGTTAAATGAAACAGTGTTGGAAAACAATTAATAAAATATAATTTTTAAAATTTAATAAAAAATATAATTTATTGTTTTCTTTTGTGAATGAAAAACTTATTAGTCCCACATCGTGGAGTTTTCACTTTTAGGTTGTTTTTAGAGACTATATAAGATTTTTAGTCCTACATCGGGGAGTTGCTCTTCTTAAGTTGTATTTGTCAATTATATAAACAAATTTACTACTTTTGTAAAATCTATGGGAAAGGGGTTTCTATATATTTTAGAGAGACCCCCAAGGGAAAATATTTTGTATTGTTTTCTTTAGCATTCGCGATTTTCCTTAATGGTTTTTCGGAGTTGCCAAGCTCAAGTTGAGCATCTACTACATATGCTAGTAGTAGGTGTAGGGTGTTTTATCCTGGAGATATCCGTCCTATGAGGGCTATAGCAGCACTCTTGAGTGTAGCCGGGCGCTAATGTCTTAAGGACAGCGTGTTGAACACGTGACTCACTCTATTTTCCAGAGTTTTTCCTTATTGCTGTTGCGGAGATATGGGGAGCGTCAAAGCAATCACTTCCATTATAACGGAGCTAAGTATCAAAAACTTTTGTTTATTTGATTTTTTCTTGTTTTTGATTATCGCACCCAACAATCTTAAGACATTAGAGTTTGTAATAATCATGGATGTTAATTGTGGAGTGAAAAACAAAAAACGAATTTTTGGTCAGTTATAGAGTTTTGAATTTATCTCTTAACCTAGAAAGAATTTAGATGAACCCTTTTGACATAATGTAGTAGACATCTTGATAGTTACCCACACAAAATTTCAGAATTTTTGGAGTTTTTTTGATATTTTACAAAACAGAGAAACGTTCCTGAAAAATTCTGACGAGCATAAATTTGATGTTGACTAAATTAGTTTTAAAGGGGTAACCATGAGTTTTTTGAAATGGTGATTCAAACAAAGTTTGTAGATCTAGATGTTATCTTCAAAACTCATATTTTATTTTCCGATTCGGAACTAAGGTTTGTGAGATGTGGTGTATTAGGTGATTGGGAATTACTGTGTTCGTGGTCAGAGTATAAATGAAGATTGTGACATGAAAATGAAAAGGGACATGGCTACTAGGCGCATGTGGATGAACACAATTCTTCCAAAGATGACCAATGCAAGAACATCAAACACAACTCTAAGCGTAGTCTTCATAAGAAATGTATGTTTCGTAAAACTGAATCCGACATTACTTTAATTAAGGGTGATTGTTATGTTTGTAAAATTCCTGGCCACACGGCAGTAAATTGTAGACAACATAAAAACCTTAATAATTAGAAAGTTAATGTTAATTTAGTTGAAACAAACTAGAACGAGTTCAGTGGCATGATGTCGGAAATTATTTTAATAACCAATGTGAGAGACCAGTAGGTGGACTCTGGAGCCACTAAGCATGTTTGTTGAAACAAAGACTTGTTCACCTCTTATCATAGGATAAGGGATGTTGAGAAACTCTATATGAGTAACTCATCCGCGACAGAGGTTGCATAAAAGGGAAAGGTAAGTTTTCATGTTCCGAGCATTATGCAGGAATCTTGTATCTTGCTCTATTGTAGATGGTAAAAGAATTAAGATATTAATTGAATCTTGAAAACTTGTCATAACTAAGGGCAGTGATTTTTTAGGCAACGGAAAGAAAAAAATGATGAAGTGAAAAAAGTTGATTCTTGTGTTTTCTTTTGTGTGATTGTATGTTTTGCATAGTAGACTTGGAACCGTAAACTAATAAGTCAATGCATAAACAGGCTTGGCTGAGTACCCAAATTTAGTTTGGATATTGAATACAAAATTTAAATCTTTGCAGAATCAAAATATGCTATAAAATCTTTTAGCAAAATTGTTCAGAGTAATTCTAAGCCCTTAGAATTAATTCATTGAGACCTAGTTTACATGGAATCAACCCAAACGAAGGTGGTAAAAGGTGGTTTATAACTTTCATAGATGATTGTACGAGGTACTATCTTGTATACGTTCTTAGGGATAAGGATAATGCCTTAGAAGCCTTAAGAGTATAAACTTGAAATTGAAAGCGAAGTATATATTACCACTAAAAGGGTTAGGTCTGAACGTGATGGCGAGTATGAAATTCATATAGGAGATCACACCTCCTTATTCACCATAGTCTAATGGTATAGTTGAATGTAGGAACAAAAGCATCAAGGAGATTATATATGCCATGTTAATTAAAGGATATCCGTCAACTTGTGGGGGAAGGTCGTCCTCTAAATTTTTAATATCCCGAATAGTGTAACCTTTAAAGGATCAGATAAAACTCCATATGAGTATGGAAATATAAACAACCTTCTTATGCATACGTCAAAGTGTGGGGGTGTTTAGGTAAGGTATCATGAGTACCCTACTGCATATAGTTTTGTGGTTGTGAGTTCTGCTTTTTTCTGAGATTTGTGTGAATACTTTTATGGAGTCTAGGGATATTGAGTTCTTTGAAAATGTTTATTTTGAAATCTATCTCTTCTTAGGGATGTGTTGTTGATCCCCTAGATGTCTTTTCAACTATTTCAACTTGTCAGAATTTACCTTCAAAGAAGATGGAGTAGAATTGATCCTAGGAGAAGTAAAAGGATTAGAACTGAGACTTCTTATGTAATTGACTTCATGATATGCCTAGCTTAGTCTGAGATCCATACTCGTAAAGAAGCCATAACATCCACTGAAACCCCATTTTGGTGAGAAGCTTCATTTAGTGAAATGGACTTAGTCCGTCAAAACCAGACTTCGGAGCTTGCTAGTTTACCTGCATGGAGTAAGACCATAGAATGTAAATAAGTCTTGAAGAGGAAACGTAAGGTAGATGGAACTGTGGAAAAATATTAGGCTATGTTTGTAGCTAAAGGCTATAAATTAAAAGAAGGTGTAGATTTCCTTGATTCTTATTCACTTGTGACGAGAATTACTTCTGTTGAGATGTTAATTTCTATTAATTGCTGCCATAAACAACTTAGAGATACATCAGATGGATGTTAAGACAGCTTTTCTAAAACCGTGAATTAGATAAAGAAATTTACATAGACCAACCTGAGGACTTTGTGGTGAAAGGTTATGAAGACAACGTTTGTAAGTTGAAAAAATCTTTGTATGGTTTTCAAATAAGTACGTAAACAGTGACATGGAAAATTTGATCATGGGATAATGAGTAGCTGATTTAAGTCAATGAATCTGACAAGTATTAAACAAGTAACTTTTTAAGGATACGTGTGTGGTTGTATGCTTGTATGTTGATGATATGCTTATTCTTGATACAAACATAGATATGATTAATTCCACTAAAAACATGAGCTGAATGAGAACGTTGACTTGAAAAACTTAGGCCCTGTTGATGTAATCTTAGGGATGATGATTAGAAGATGATCTAACATTTATAGTCTTAGGCGTTCTCAAGAAAAATAAGTGTAATGGAGTATCTTAACTTGAATACTCAAGAGTTATAGGATGTCTGATGAATTTAATGAACTGTAAGAGTCCAGTCATTGCCTATTTTTTGAGTAAGTTAAGTAGAAATACTTGTAATCCATAGCAAGAGTATTGGGATGCACTTAGTAGAGTATTATGGTACCTGAAATACTCTATTACATTTTGTTTGATTTATTAAAGGTATCTTGCTGTCCTTGAGGAACTTTGTGATGCAAACTGGACAGTTGACTCAGAGGAGTCTAAGTCTACGAGTGGATATGTTTTCACTCTAGCAGGAGGGTTTGTTTTTGGAAGATTTCCAAACAAACATATATTGCTCAATTCATTATGGAATCTGAGAGTATTGCGTTAGATAAAGCACGAGAGGGTGCGGAGTGCCTAAGATGCTTTTTAGAAGACATTCCTCTCTGGCATAGGCCTGTGCCAGCTATATCTATACATTGTGTTAGCCAAGCTATAATAGCTAAAGCTAAAAATAACTAATCTCAATCGGCGTTATTTCCATTGATTGGATAAAGTCCAAGGAAAATATCGCACAACCTTTGACGAAAGGTTTGTACAAAGAGATAGTTAAAAATGCATCGAGGGGGATGGGGCTTAAGCTCATAATTTAAACTTGCCATGAAGGATACTCAACCTTGCTGACTGGAGATCCAAAGATCAAGGTTTCGAATGAGACAACTAATTTTCGGTGGGTAAAGGTAAACACTATCAGAGAATTTCATTCTTTATCCCTTCCCTATGGTGTAGACGTGATAGTGTGACTGCATGTGAATGATGACTTTTAATAAGTCTTAACGAGTTCTATAGTTTCAATTTAAGATTGAAGTGGGGTGTGGCAGTAACACTCTTTATGGAAACTCACCTATGATGTGAATTTTAGTTGTAGTAAAAATGGTGGTAATAGGATTCGTTGCTCGAACTTGTGAAGGATTTTTTTTACACTTAAATTTAAAACCAAAAATATAAAAAATCAATGATATTTAAAATAAATACTGACAAAGTTGATATCAATATTAAAAGAACACTGAGGCTAAGATTCCACTATTTTCCAAGTCCAAAGTGATTAAATCCAATATTTATATTTATTCAATTTTTGTGTTTAATTTGATTCTAAACTATTGCAACATGTAGACTTTCAAAATAACAAGTGTAAATCCAAAGTATAAAGCATCAAAAACCTATGGCTAAGCATACTCTATCAAAAGAAATAACAATTGCTTAACAAAAATCATTCAAACAATTATAAATCAAGGAAAATAATCATAAAAATAATTGAAATAAAATAAATAAAATAGAATATACCACTTTTTGTTGGAAAAATAGCTTCCTCTATCGCCTCAGCAATGGGGTTTAGCTCCTCATATTAACCACTTGCTCAAAATACATCTTTGGTGTTCAAAAGTTTATTAAAAGAGTGAAAAGTACTAAGCAGCGGGTTCTGTAACTAATATAATTGTTACGAACCTACTGTTACAAAAGAAACTGTTGGGAACTGTAACTAACCGTTGGAAAAATTGTTACAAAGGGTATAGAATTTGAAAGCTACGATCACAGTTTCTGCGACTTTCTTTTTCCGCTGTTCTGTGTTCTTCGTCTTCTCCGGCAACAGCAGTAGCAGCAAAACCCGATCTTCTTCTAATGATTTTTCTGGCTTCTCTAAGGCTCTAAACTTTCCCCTAAGGTCTTGGTTACCTTCCTAAGACTCGTCCCAACCTTTTTATACATAGCAAAGCAAAGAAAATTCGAGAATAACTTTTATTTTTTCCTCCCCAACAAGTCACGATAATTCCTTTTTATCATCACTTGCACGTCTTCTCAGTCAATCCAAGCTGTCCAAACTCTTCTTGTGATAGAAACAAATCTCTAAGAAGAGTTTCCTTCCTCTTCTTCACGTGAGTTTCCATAAATAAACCAAGAAACTTGCCCAAAATAAACCGTGATATTTTTAACCTTTTTTTCGCCTCCAATTCGAGTTCTAGCCACTTTGGATCCATTCCAACACCCTTACCTCGCCTGTTAGGTCCATAGGAACAAACCCAATCAAATTCATCCCTTTAATCTCCATAAAAATCGATCAACAATCCAACCCAAAATCCATCTGTGAAAAGAAACTTTTCCCACCAGTTTTCTGTTTTTGAAAATGTGAAGAAATGTGACCTCCCCCTATCCAGTCCCGGTCTGTGCTTAGCAGCTGCTTGGAAATGGGTTACCCCTTATCCAAGATGAGAGTCTGAATAGCAAATGTCCTCCCAGGAGCCTTTAACAACTTTTCGAGCCAATTTTGCCGCAAAACCCTATTTTTCCAAAAACACCTACAAGGGATAAAATACCAAAATTAGTGCAAAAATGGGTACTAACACTATACATAAAAGAGATGAAAATAGACACATAAATGCGTCTATCAACCTATCTGAATGAGGAAGTGGGGCCGCTTCCTATGAGAATATGAGCTTTGATTCCCTAGAGCATTCTGAGAAACAGGATATGTCCAGGGCCAAATTGGACAAAATGGCACGAGCTTGGCAGCAACATTGAAGATATCATCCGTGGTCGTTATCACGAATTACATCAAACGCTAGCAGTTCAAGATATAGTTCACTGTCTCTAGCAAGTACTTCCGATAATATCTCACTAAGCAAAGGTTCAAGACCTCATGGACACCTCTGCCTAAAATGGTATTTCCTGCTCTTTTTATGTGATTTTCGTTTTGATGGTTTTGGTATTACTGGAACTTAGGACCTAAGGGTCACTAAGGGTTCACTAGTTCATGCTTTTTCACTTTGGTGAAAGAAACCTTTAGTGTCACTTGTGAGGAACTAAAGATGAAAGCTCTCTATACTATATGATTTTTGCAATCCATAGTATGACCCTGGGGTCAACACACTGTTGTGTGAGGGAGATGACGTTGGAATGGCTAGTATGACTTCAACATGCACGATCTATCTGTCTATTCAGTCAGTTCGGGTCGTGAGATTGGGTTGTTGCTTTACCAAGATCTATCTGTGTTTTCGTGTTTTATTGAGATTTCATTCATGTGGGGATTGTTGGAAAACAATTAATAAAATATGATTCTTAAAGTTTTAATAAAAATTATAATTTATTGTTTTCTTTTGTGAATGAAAAACTTATTAGTCCCAAACCGTGGAGTTTCCACTTTTAGGTTGTTTTAAGAGATTATATAAGATTTTTAGTCCCACATCGGGGAGTTGCTCTTCTTAAGTTGTATTTGTCAATTATATAAACAAATTCACTACTTTTGTAAAATCTATGGGAAATGGGTTTCTCTATGATTTTGAGAGACCCCCAAGGGAAAACATTTTGTATTGTTTTCTTTTGCATTTGCGATTTTCCTTAAGGGTTTTTCGGAGTTGTCAAGCTCAAGTTGAGCATCTACTACATATGCTAGTAGTAGGTATAGTAGGGTGTTTTATCCTGGAGATATCCGTCCTGTGAGGGCTATAGCATCACTCTTGAGTGTAGCCGGACGCTAATGTTTTAAGGACAGTGTGTTGAACACGTGACTCACTCTGTTTTCTAAAGTTTTTCCTTGTTGCTGTTGCAGAGATATGGGGAACTTGTTCATTTCATCAAAGCAATCACTTCCATTATAACGGAGCTAAGTATCAATAACTTTTTTTTATATGATTTTTCCTTGTTTTTGATTATTGCACCCAACAAACAGTAGGATGGATCTGTATGGATTAATAGGACAACGTTACAGGGAACTGGAAACCACAACTACCGGCTAGGGTACGTAAAAATCCTCTCTAACTACCAACAATTTCGTTTGGGTTCTGCATCAGCATACCTTCTTGGCCACAAGAATGGAATCAAGTAAAGTGGTGATTAAACAGCCAACAAGCAGAAACTTTAGCTTCAGTAAAAGCTATAAAGTGGGCCGGCTAAAGATTTAAAACTTGAGCACTTGATGCTCGAAGGTGTACACAAGAGTAGTACAGATGGGAAAATAATTAGATTAAGAAGGACGTCAGAGCTCTGTTTTCTTGTTTGCGTATTGTAATGTAGTTCATGATGAATAGGAATTATAGAGGACGGCCAACACGAAAGAATCCTGGATTAAAATTGTTCATTGCCCAGCCACGGCTCCCAAGAGTTAAAAGGGTAGAAGAATCCCCATTTACTATGTCAAGTTACAATGGGTAATTAAGAGGCCATATAATAACGGTGAAGTTTTATTTGTAAACTTTTCGACTTATTAGACTGGCAGAAATAAGTTCCGACCGTCAGTTTTTTAGCTTTTGAAAAAGTTTTGCGTACCTCCTTGAGCGTAAAAAGTGTACCTTTATGAGTCAGCGTGGGATCGGTTTTCTTTTAACTGTTCTACGCTCACCAACATTTCATCCCGAACCAACAGGGAATAGCCCCGTCAGCTAGGGTCGAGCTCCAAAATTATAAGTAGGTTAGGGTTCGAACCTCGCGCTGATCGTGTCAAAAAGAAGAAAAAAAAACAATCCATCATGGAGAAATCACAATGAGAATTTCAACTTATCCAATGACTTCGAATCCGTGCTCATCGTGTCAGAAAGAAAAAAAACATTCCATATTGGAGAAATGCGAGTGAGAATTTCAAATTATCCAATGAGAAAAGATGGCCAGCCATTCTATTATTGAAATAAATAATGGTTAGTGTTTCCGCCTCTCTCATCTCACTTCTGGAGTTTTTCTCGAGAAAATCCCACCAAACTTAAGCATTTTCGTTTTCTTTTTTTCTTTGTTGCATTTGGAGATGGATCCTTGGCGGCAGAACTCAACCAATGATGGTGTGACTACTATTTTTCCCATAGCCTACGTAATATGAACAGCTCAGAGGATCATATACTAAGTGTTGCGGTGCCAATTCCTCAACATATTAGTTTCCTTATTCACTCATGCTTAGTTTCCTTGTTTAGATAAACTTTTTTAAATTGTTAGACAAGTTTAGTTTGATTAGTTATAAATACTTAATCTCTGAGCTTGTAAAGGACTTCAATGAAACAATACAAACTCAGTTCTTATTTATTCTTCACAGTAGAGGTGGCTAATCCCCAATAAAAAGGATTTTATCTTAGGTTCTACGTAATTTTGTGTTCTTTACAGTTGTTTTGGTCTAGAAACATAACACCTAGTATCAAAGCAAGGTTTGTTATATTCATAGATTTTTTAGCAAAAATTTTCTTTTTTGTATCATGACGATTGCTGAGTTAACTAGAGAAGTTAAGGGTCTCAAGGATGAGATACATGAGTTTGTAGAAGCTTTGACCAAACAACGTCTAGAAGATATGGAGAAAGCTCAGATTCAAGAAGGAATTGACAAAGCTAATCATAAAGAGGATCGTAAAGAAGACATGGCTGCTTTGACAAAAGCTTTACGAGAAGCAGTTATCGAGACATTCTGGCAAGAAAATCAAGGCCATGCTGGTGTTCATCTTCAACATCAGCACACTACTCATGGCCATATTCCTGGTAATGGTGGCAATGAAACTGTTGCAACTATTCGTACATGTACCATTAATTTGAAGTTCCCGTCTTTTGAAGGAGTTGATCCTTAAGGATGGATTTTTCAAGATGATCAATATTTTAGCTTGCATGAGATCACTGAAAATTTTAAAATACCCGTAGCCGCTTCTCATCTTAAAGGTGATGCCAATTCTTGGTATCGATGGATTATAAAATCTCTTACTACACCAACTTGGGAATAATTTTGTTCTTACTTCGCAACCGATTTGCAGATCATAAGTTTATAAATCCTCACATTTCTTTAACAAAGTTGTATCAAACAAGTACAGGTCGAGAACTAATTTCTGGGTTTGAGAGATTACTTAATTTTGTGCATGATCTTCCTACTCAATATCTCATTTAAAAAGACGAGGGTACCCAAATATACCTCAATTTAAAACTTTTCCACCTATAAGTCCTTTTTTCGAAAGTGATTGTCTATGGACTGAGTCGAGACAATACAACTAATCGGTTCACATTCTGTGTGATCGTCTATGGATACGAGATCGAGACAATACGATAGTGAATTTAGGTTATTTAACTCCCGAATATAGAGTAGTCCCAAAGATTCTTATCATGAGAACTACGGTCAATTTGTTGTCGAAGAAAGAAAAACGTAGTCTTTGTACCGTGAGAGATACAGAGGAAAAATAAAATAAAAAATGAAACCATATGTTATTATGTTATTTGTTGATTATATTAAATATATTTTATATACTTCATTTTAAACTTAGGAATTTTATTTTCCATACGATAGATTCCTTGTTGGACTAATAGTTGGTTAAAAATATATATTTTTAATTATAATAAAAAATAAAAATATATATGATAAACTTTTTCCTTGTACAATGAGCTGAATTTTGTTCAGCCAAATCCCACATTTCAAATAACTGACCGATTTGAATTTACATTTTTCAGAACCACATCAATACATCATGCATGCTAGACTGCTAGTCCTTCTAAACGTAGACACATGGGGAGGGCCCACTAAGATTTGTAGGGGTTGGGCTTTTAGTGCACTTGTAACTGTGTAAGCGGTTTTCGCCTTTTCGGGTAGTCGAGTGTCATTGTCCACACACATGTACGGAGTCTACGGACCTTTCTATTAAATTTTTACCCAACAATATTTTGGGTACGTCGTAGCCTCAGCCGTGTCTTACGCACCTTGTCTATTAAATTTTGACACAACCATATTTTGGGTACGCCACAGCCTCAGCCTCAACCTCAGCCGCAGCCGCAGCCTCAGCCTCAGCCGCAGCTGCAGGCATGTAGTACGGACCGTAGGGTCTTTATCCATTAAATTTTGGCTAAAATCTCTGGTTACGCGAACCCAATGCCATATTTCACACGTCTTGACTCATCAATATTTATTTGTGTGGACAGACGCTGAGACCTAGGTCCTATTAAAGACTTGTTTTGTCATAGACCAGTGCTGCTAACACGATAAACACACACTTCTAAGACATCAAGTTTGCCAAGATTGTTAATAAGGTGTACCGGATTATTTGAGGTGTACCACAATATATATAGGACAAAATAGCTATTGTCTTTGGGCTGGTACACCCCCAAGCAAAATTGGCACCTCCCATTAACAGCCATGAGGTTTGATATTTTAAAGATAAACACGTGAATGAATGCAAATTTTGACGCCCCATACTATTATTATTTAGAGGTAACCCAAACAAAGATACAAAAGACCCAAAAAAATACAAGAAAGAACCTATGCCAAAAACGAAAAAATACAAAACACCCCAAAGCGGAGCCAGACTTTTTAATTCGGGTCGGCTGCCCGAAAAGATTTAGCATGTTTTGCGACCAAAAAACATATTTTTAAACAAAATTTGCCTCAAAACTACACTCAATATCAAATACTTAATAGAACCTTATAGTATTTATGTAAAAAATTATACAAATGAAACATATTATAGTAAAATTTTAAAATTCAAGGGGACAATTATGGAAAACCTTAAATTTCTAAGCCTATGATAGTCATTTTGTAAATTCTAGGGAGGACAACTCTAAACATTGAATTTCCATAAATGCAGGGGGATAATTATGGAAAACATTGAATTTCTAAGTCTATAATAGTCATTTTGTAAACTCAAAACCTTGAATTTTTAAGCCTATAATAGTCATTTTCTAAGCCTATAACTGTCCTCCCGGCATTTTCTAAGCCTATAGCTGGCCTCCCTAGTCCTCAGTGAGCTCCGCCACTGAACAGATAACACACTCTCTTCTATCCATAGAGCGGGTGATATAGGAGAGTCGAATCCCACTAGGAAGGGTCGATAACACACTCTTTTATCCTGTTTTATCCCATTTCCGAGTAAAATGGGATCTTATATGGGGTTGGGTGTAAAACGTGCCGGTCCGGCACAACCCAGCCCACTGATGTGAATTTTAAGTTGTAGTGAAAGTGGTGAGTAAAGTTCGTTCAACTCGGGCTTGTGAAGGATTTCCGAAAATTAAATAAAGTTGTTTCAACAATAATAAGAAAACACCGAGACTCTGGATTCCACCATTAACCAATTAAGTGATATACCTAATCAATATTCATGCAACTCTTTACGTTTAAAGTGATTCTAATATTTTGCAAAAGTAGATTTTTGGAATAACAAGTGTATTTCGAAAGCATAGAATATCAAAAACATAAGTCTTAGCATAATCTATCAAGAGAAATCACAATTGTTTAAGAAAAATCATTCAATCAATTCTCAATCAAAGCAAATAATCATATAAGAAATTGCAAAAATAATTAAAATAGAATTATACCACTTTTCATGGAACAATGGCTTCCTCCGTCGCCTCGGCTAAGGGGTTTAGCTCCTCATATTAATCACTTGCTCAAAATACATGTTTATAGCTCAAAAACTGATTACAAGGGAGAAAAGAGTATACTGTAGTCGCTGAAAGTCTAAAACAGAAGACTGAATCGTTGCTGAAATGCTTCGGTGACTGCAGGAAGGAGCGACCGTATCTCGTTGTCACTGAAAATAAGTCTGCCT